>BPTQ01000006.1:69206538-69609164 GCA_019973895.1 Chrysanthemum seticuspe | reverse complement strand
TGTTAAAGATATATTCACAAAGGAACTTGAAGTCAAGCAAGTAGAATTCAAGTTAGGGGAGGATTGTTGGGATATGAAAGTGCTGAAGATATCAAAGTACTGAAGATATGAAAGTACTGTAAGCTGCAAAGTACTGGACGAAGTCAAATAGTCAACGTACTGCTAAAGATAAAGTCAAAGTACTGCAAGGTGAAGTCAAAGTACTGCTAGGACAGAAGATCTGTTATATTTGTTTATGGAAAGTATTGTATTCCATGTTTAGATTACTTGTCGTACAAGGTTATCAATTGTAAACCGACTAGGATATTCTTGAGCCTATAAAAGGACTCCTAGATTGGCATTAGAGGTACGATTTCAGAAAAAGAGTTTTAGAGTTTACGAATTAAGAGTTTAGAGAAAAGTTCGAATATCTTAGAGTTGTATTAGAGTATCTGCATAATAAGCAGATTTAGAGTTTTATTAATAAAGTTTCTTTTTAGCTTTGTTAAGTAAATTCCGCGTACTTAATAAAGATTGCTCAGTGTTTCTTTGTTAATAACTTAGGATTTATCCAAGGTTATTAAACCTTAACAAGCTAGTTTAGTTTGATTAAAGTATATCGATCCAACAGGGAGCAAATTTATGGAAACCTCATCCTTCCCGAAAATGCTATACCTACTTGATTTGATGTGGGAAGTGATGTTGATATCTTTTAGAAAATGGTAATCAAAGAAGTTAATTCTTTCTCTTGCCTCCGTGTGCGAAACATTTTCAAATACTTGATGCACATGTTGAGGGGGAGTTCTCATTCTAGAAATATCAAAAACAATTCAGGTACAAAATGCTTTGATAATATATCATAAGTATCTGAATTGATTTTCAAATGGTTTCTATTGGATCCAATGGCAGATGAACAATACCAAATAGACCGACCAACTTTACTTTAATGTACGGTGATATAAGGATGATAAGGTTAGGTATTGGTTCCCATGATCCGCCAGAACCGGAGGGATCTACCCAGGGACAATCCACTAGTTAGTGTAGAAGTCCTTAGGTATGATGATAAAAGGAGAAAAATGAGATAAGGGAAGAGTGCGGACTAAGACTGAGCTAGTACTGGAATAAACCCAACAAGGTTCTAGTTATGAAGTCTCGGTAAGCACTGAAGTGGTTGAAGAATTAAAAAGAATTGAATGAGAAAAGGGTGAAAACAAATAGCCCTCCATTTATTCAACCTTAGGGCAGAAACCGGGTTCACTTCATATGCTACTGATGGTAACATCGGTATTGAAGACAAGACGTCATGGACCCAGTGACGCACTGCACTTCAACTTTCCAAACCACTCAAGTTCCTCTTAAAAGGACTTGTTTCATTCTCACGGGGAACAGACATTATCTATCGACTTTCTCTTAGAGATTGTTGATAATGAAGAAGGAGACCCTCTCCCTAGTCTCCGGCATAGGATCCAAATATGCACAAATTGAGTCTAGAGCCACGAGATCATCAATAAATCTCATTAGGACACTTTCAATGAAGACTCTCTGTTTCACACAATGTGGAAAGAGAGATTATATCTTGAGTCCTACGCATTATCCTTGTGGTATTGCCAGAACATCTGAGTGATGTGTTTACACACTCACAATGAAGATGGAAAGCCTTCTGGAGCCAACATCAAACAAGCTCCTGGTAGGTGGCATGTGAGATCTATTATGTGGATCTACCATGTGACAACTGAACAGAAACAATGGGGCGATTCAATTTCTTGAATCAATCCTGGTTCAGGTTAGGGATTGATGGATACCTTTAAAAAACCGGTCTTTGGGCTTAACAACTCTTTTCTTTAGCACATCGACCGTGTACAGATATTTCAAATCAAAAGGTGTTTTTATGATTGATAATTGATTTTCATTAAAACCTTCGCTGTATTGCAAAAACAATTTCTATTGAGCAATACACGATTGTTTTTCAAATATCTTTTCATCAATCAGTGGACTTAAAATTTGCTGGTTCACTCACTCCGTGTTGTCTTCTTTGAGACGTTCCGGTTTGAGAAAAGCTAGAACAGCTGCGAAACCCTATCAAGGAAATTCTTCGGAATTTTACTTGATCACAGGCAGTACATGTACTGATCAACGGGGAACCGTGGGCCGTGTACCTCAATTCAACGAAAGTGATCAAAGACACTTTCTTGAGATTTATTGCTAACTGTTGTATGCAGGTACACCCGACGTTTGCAGCTGATCAGAATGAAGCAGTCAATCCATAGCCGCATGCTCACTAAACACATTCAACTCAAAAGAAATCATGATTAGTGCATCTATGACTCTGATATTTTTATTCCATGCTTCTGCTACGCTGCTGCCAATATCATGAATCAACTAAAGCTTCCGCAACTCTGATGAGTAGATATCATGATCCAGAATGTGAGCATGTCTGTCCTAAAGTCACAACATCACATAATACCCACACCACAAAGGATGTCACCGAGATTTTTGATAGCGGATGATCTCAAATGATGGCTCAAAATTATTATCACGTGGATCAGTAAAAGACCTCCACCTGAAGTAAACAAACATGTATTATGAAGAATCAATGACTACGAGCTTAGGAACAAAGGACTACATCAAGAATGCAAGAATAATTTTTAATGTATTATCTATTTGTATTCAATGTAATTTTGGTACATGATTGAGGTGACCTCCCTTAGGGGGAGATTGTTAGGAATTAGAAATTCCCGGTATTAAAGAGTCGGTCACCTCAAGTATATGTAATCGTTAGAAAGCTCGTAGTCGTAGTTATTTTAAGTTAAGTAGTATTTAGTTAAGTAACACCGTGGAGGACGGACGGGTCTTTACCCACTGTATGCCTGATCCACAGCCCGATGTGTGGCGTTTTATGTAAGACTATAAATACTCTCTACCTCCCAAGGTAGAGAGTTGGAGCTCATAATAATATCTTTCACTTTCTCTCACTAAGTTCCCTAAACCTCTAACTTTCTCTCTCTAGAATTCCATCTATATGCTACTTTGTGTTATGGTTTGATGTGTATGTGAAAAGTTATATCTTACACAGAAGAACTAGGAGGATCATGTAGACGATGAATGTGAATTTTGACGAAATTTCACAGATGGCTTCTAAGAGACTCGCTCTAGAACCCGCGCTAAATCCGATGGCTTCTAATCAAAACAGATTAGAACACGAACCAAACCCGCAGACTTCTGGACACATCAGTTCAGGACTCATACAACAAAGAGCTCCATCAACTTTTGCTTGCACTCCTCACGAACCATAATGGGAGAATTTCTTCGAGTTAATGTTCGATGAATACTATGGTGGAACTTTGACAAATGCATCAAACCATCATTTCGCTACACCCGCTCAAAATCATCCACCACCAACAACAGAAGATGCATCTACAACGGTCGAAACCAATGCACCAACTCCATCAACATCATCTACATCTACTCCAGCAACTCCAATTCTTCAAACAGTTTTACAAGCAGTTGATGAGCAAAACCAAAACATATCATTTCAAGAAGAACCTACCCAAAACCAGAACGATGCAATGTTAGATGAAGACTTATTTGAAAACCCGTTTGCTACAAAATCAACTGAATCATCTTCAAGCTTATGAGAACCATCTAACTCGCATACGTATAACATACGGTATCCTTCTACTCTGAAGTGGACAAAATACCACCCAACTGAACAAATTATTGGTGAACCTTCACGACCAATTCAGACGAGATGCCAACTTGCCACCGATTACGACTTGTGCATTTACCTTTGCTCAATTAGCAATATTGAACCGAAGAACATTCGGGAGGCAATGGCAGAACCCGCATGGATAGAAGCGATGCAGGAGGAACTTCTCCAATACCGTCTACATGACTCTTGGGATATGGTTCCAAGACCAATTGACATTCGAGTCATTGATCTCAAATGGTTATGGAAGAGCAAAAGGGATGAAGAGATGACTGTAATTAGCAATAAAGCTCATCTTGTGGCGAAAGGATACAGACAGGAAGAAGGAATAGACTTTGAAGAGTCATTCGCGCCGGTAGCTAGACTTGAGGTAGTCAGGATATTATTAGCCTATGCAGCTCACAAAAACATCACGGTTTATCAGATGGACATTAAGACCGCGTTCTTGAATGGAACTCTGAAAGAAGAAGTGTATGTGAGTCAGCCAGAAGGCTTCATAGACATGGAACATCCAGACTACGTCTACAAACTCAAAAAGGCAATCTATGGATTGAAACAAGCTCCGAGAGCGTGGTATGACGAACTGTCTTCTTTCCTTATCCTAAACAATTTCACCAAAGGAACGGTTGATCCTACCTTGTTTACACAAAAATGCAAAACTGACATTTTGATTGTTCAGATTTATGTGGATGACATCATCTTTGGGTCCACTAATCCGAATCTTTCAAAACATTTTGAAAATCTCATGAAAAGCAAATTTGAAATTTCCATGATGGGGGAACTAAAATTTTTCTTGGTTTACAAATTCATCAATCCCCACGTGGAATTTTTATTAATCAAGCTAAATATACAACTGAGATTTTGAAAAATCATGGTATGGATAATTGTGACTCTGTCGGAACACCAATGGTAACTTCACCAAAAATTGGAGCCGATTTATTTGGGAAACCTATCGATCCAAAGAAATATTGGAGCATGATTGGTTCTCTCATGTACCTTACTGCTAGTCGACCCGATATTCATTTTGTTGTTTGCTAATTAGCACGGTTTCAGGCAAAGCCTACTGAATTTCACCTCAAAGAGGTTAAAAGGATCTTTTGGTACCTGAAGACATCCATTCACAAGGGTCTTTGGTATCCGAAGGAATCCGGATTTGATCTAATTTCCTTTTCAGATGCGGACCACGCAGGTGATCAAGTTACAACAAAAAGTACATCCGGAGGAACATAATTTTTGGGTGAAAAGTTAGTCAGCTGGTCTTCAAAGAAACAAGATTGCACTGCACTTTCAACCGCTAAAGCTGAGTATGTGTCTCTATCTGCGTGTTGTGCTCAAGTTCTATGGATGAGAACACAACTCACAGATTATGGCTTTACTTTCGATAAAATACCTATGTATTGTGACTCGAAAAGTGCCATAGCCATATCATGCAATCCTGTTCATCACTCAAAGATTAAGCATATCAGAGTCCGCTATCACTTCATAAAAGAACATGTGGAAGAAGGTATTGTTGAATTATTTTTCGTGAAGACTGATTACCAACTCGCCGACTATTTACTAAAGCCCTTCCAAAAGAAAGGTTTGACGATTTAGTTCGATGAATTGGAATGCGAAGCTTGACCCCTGAGGAGTTAGAACGTCTTCTCGAATCTTCTCGAAAATGATTTTCCAAAAAGCTTCGCTTTGAATATTTTTGAAAAACAAAATACAAAATTTGAAAAACCAACAAAAGCAAAATATAAAAATATAAAACTTTCAAAAAATACAAAAACAATAGAAAATCAAAAATCCAAAAATATTCTTCTCACGACATATCTCTCGTATAATCGATATTCTGTATGTTTCTAGAAATGTCATTCAACAATGATATGGACATGTACAGATGCTTGAGCGAGAGTTCTTTATATGTTTTCTAAAACATGTCGTTTCTCAAAAAAAATGGCTTTCTTATACTTCAGTACGAAACCCGGACAAAAATGATGACTTTTGATTATTTTCAAATCAAAACTCGTGTTTTTTAAAGAAAATATCAAGTGTACGCTTCAGTGCACTACATTTAAAACTGGTGAGAAATCATCATCATCTTGAGTACCTTTTTCAAGATTGTTCAAAAAAGATTTTCAAAATCTTTCAAAATATTTTGTGCTCAAGATAACTCCCTCTAAAATCCTTTAATTGATTATGCTTTATAAAAGGGGGAGTATAAAAAAAATGTTCCAAACTCTTGCTTAAATCAAATCCGTTTGTCTCCCCACAAGTTTCTAAAAATGATATTTAATCCGTTGATATAAAAAATATCACGTATATGCTATTTTTGAGGGGGAGGAGACGTGATTAAAATGTGATAAAAAAGTTTAATGATCGTTGCTTGAATCTCATAATGAGCTCAACTCAGTTGATACCACTGAATTGACGAGGAATCATGTACCATCTCGAGAAACTTCCTATGGACTTGACCAGGACGGGTAATAATTTCAAGCTAGTTCTCTAGTGATGTAAACGTGTCTCGAATCGGTCTTGTTCATTTAAAGTCGATCAATTCAAAAAGTGCGAACTCTACCCTCTCTGTGCAGATTTCAGTTAAAACAATATAAGTACATGTGAATGTGGAGTGTTTCTGAAAATATAAAACTCTCTAAGTGTTCCAAAAATGTTTTAATCATAAACACTTTGAGAGATTTTCAATAAAAATGGTTTTATGGCAACAATAGGACAGTCATGGAGTTATAAGGTGACTAAGGATAGGAAATCCGTCCTATGATCCGCCAAAGCCGGAGGGATCTACCCAAGGACATCACAAATAGTTAGTATTAGAAGTCCTTAAGAATGATTGAAAAAAGGAGTAATGTGAGAAAGGAGAAAGAAGGGGTTGAAGAATTAAAAAGAAAAGTAAAAGAAAGGGTGAAAAGAAATAGCCCTCCATAATCAACCTTAGGGCAGAAACCAGGTTCAATTCATCTGCTACTGGTTGTCACTAGATGACACTGGTATTGAAGACAAAGACGTCATGGACCCAGTGACGCTCTGCACCTAACCTTCTAGCCACTTAATTCCTCTTAAAAGGATTTGTTTCATTCTCACTGGGAACCCTACGTAAACTATCGGCTTTCTCTTAGAGATCGTTGGTATTGAAGAAGGAGACCCTCTCCCTAGTCTCCGCTCAGGAAAACCAAAATGCACTATTGAGTCTAGAGCCACGAGATTCATCAAAAGATCTCATAGGAACACTTGACATGACATCGCTTGTTGTTCATCAATAAGGACACAAGTGATATATTCTAGAGTCCTACGTAGATCTTAGCAATCTGCCAGAACATTTATGAGAAGTTTCACATCAGTGATCTTCAATGATTGAATGGAAACTCCTGCCAGATTCAACATCAAGCAGCCCTGACAGCAGGTCAGTTCGGTAACTCCCCGTGGATTACGCTTAGCGTGTCTCAAGCGGTATACAGTCGTGGAGTGATGCTTTAGTGTACTTCAACGACTCATCTAAACTGTAGGTGTACTTTGGTACATCGCGTTATCTCACTTGTGGGACTCCAGTTCAGGAACGGCCTTTGTGAGAATTAGAGACGTGTTTTCACACTATGCTGTTAACACACTCGAAATTCAAACTTGTAAGCGCTGGATTATTTCTAACCCATGTTTTATGTTTTCTTCTTATGGATGCTCGCGGGAGGAAGAGATCGTGCAGATTCTCCACATGCTCATACCAACAACACATGAAAGTTCTCATCAAAATCAAAGGCAACATAAAGTTAAAAATGATTCTTCGTCAATGTCAAAGAATCTACAAAATATAAAGACTCGAGAACTACATCATTGGCAATTAAAATTCAAATAGAAGTGTAAGCATGGTGGAGAAAGACGTGGAGACACCTAACCAACGAATTTGACAACGGCAGAAAACCACATTAATTGATCACAAAGCATGAAGGAACAAAGAATCAAGACTATTCTATATCTACACGCAAAGTTCAAGCTCAAGGAAAGTAAAGACCTAATCAAGTGGAGCATATTTTGAATGACCACCCCTTAGGGGGAGATTGTTAGCCGTAACATTTTTATTAGAAGTGATGGTCATTCATGTTTAGGAACTTTGTAACGCGTGTTAGATATCATGCTATAATAGTCAATGGGCTCGTGGATTGGGCTAAGCTAAATGGTTAGACGTTTAGTGAAGCTAGCCTTTTTATCAATGTTATCCAATCCATGTCCACGAGGCCCAAGCCCAAGCCCATGGGGCGTTTAGTACTTGTAATATAAATACCCCTCAAATGGTCATTTGAGGGGTGTGTGCTTGAGTGTGTGTGTGTGTGTGTGTGTTTTCCTTTGATATTAAAGTTCTTCTTTTCATCTTATTTCTCTAACACATATACGCATAACATAACAACATCAAGTCACCACTTTCCTTTCTTCTTCTTAATCTTTACGCATAAGTGTGTTCGTGGTTTACGTGTTCTACTCATTTGGTAAGCTTGGTATATACGTAAGGTTGATATATTTAAGGTCCTACAAAAATCATACCAGTAATTATGCATCATCATCTGCTAACTCTGTCCATTTGATAAACAACTCTATCATCATAAGAGCTGTTTCATTCTCCTCTTCAACTTCCATACCATGATCTAGCATTCTTCTCATAAGATCTGTTGTAAGTGTATATCTTCTTTCTGCTAACATATGAATCATGGTCCCATCTGCTAACTCCAAAACATGCACTCCTGATTCTTCAAAGAATCTCCAGCTAGTAATCTCCCAAACTTCTTGGTTGTTCCAGATTTCATTAGTGCATGTTTCTTCTGTCTCCCAGATAGTTATCAGATCTCCCAGCAAGACTAAGCCAACTCCAGTTGATGGAATATGCTCAAAATACTCTAGCACTAGTTGATATAGGTGAAACAGATCCTCTCCATCTATCATGTGTAATATATCCCATAGCAGATTAAATACTCTAAAACTTTCATCTTCTTTATGGAACATAAGATAGTCTCCATCCTTTGATTCAACAACTTCAAATGTAGACATCTTAGACTTCTTTACTGCAGCTTCTTTAGACTTAGGATGCTCAAAATCTACAACTCTTAAGTAATTCCTCAGCCCATCAACTGTATCTGATCTTAATTGTATCTTCTTTGATGGTTGTTCATCACCAGTTGTTCTTTTTCTCTTTAAGCTTCTTTTTCTTGCATCCTCATTCTTCTTTTCATCATCAAAAGGAATAATACCATCCACTTCCTTTTGATAAGCTTCTCTAATAGCATCATACAAATCTTTCATCTCTATATATTTCAATTTATGCAGACCTGTATATCCTTTACCCTTTAGATAAGCCATCATAGCATTCCTTTATTTAGCAATACTTGGTCTTCTTGGTAGAACTGGTTCAGGTTGCTTCTCTGGTAAAACAATCTTAGCATCTAACTCAGCCTGTAGCTTTCTAGCAACTTCCTCATTCTTAGCTACCTCAATAGCTCTTAATTCTGCTAAAGTAAGCTTCTTCTTCTTCTTTGCTTCTACCAGTTTACCTTTTCCTTTGTCTTTAGGATCTAAAGCAGGTTGAGAAGATTGCAAGACTTGAGGTTGTGGTTGTTCAGCACCTGTAATACTAATTCCTCTTGGTCTTGACATGTTTTGCAATATCTGAGCAACAGTTTCATCATCACTAGGAGTATGCTCCTTTTGCTTAATTGGACTAAAAGGACCAGGTTCTTCTTCATGTAAAACTGTTGAAGGACCAGCTTATTCTTCAAAATTTAGGGTCCTTGGTGTAATGAGCTCTTGTCTAAAGGTTCCTTGAAGAGCAGTACGTTGATCACCAACTCCTTGATCATCAGTACTTTGTAGACCAGTACTTTGAGGCTCGGTAGGCTCAGTACTTTGAATATTAACTTGAGCTTCAGTACCTTGAGGCTCAGTAGGCTCAGTACTTTGAATATTAACTTGAGCTTTAGTACCTTGAGGCTCAGTACTTTGAAGTTCAGCATCTTTATCTGCATGAGGCTCAGCATCTTCATTCAAATTCTCTTGCTCCAAATTCCTCCCCAATTGGAATGAAAAATGCTTGTGAATCTTCTTGCCTTTAGAAGCCTTCTTAAACTTCTTACCTCTCTTTTGCTGAGACTTGACCCACAATCTGTGATGTTGAACTAATGGCCAGACAAAGTTCTTCAATCTTCTAAATTTGTTGTTCAACTTCATCAGTTGTGCAGCTTGAGCTTCATAATCGTTCTTTAATCTCAAAAGCTCCCTTGTCAAAGCATAATTATTCAGAACCTTACCCTTAGTAGCCATATCTCCCTCATCTCCTCCAGATGTTTGAGACCCATATGTGGAAGTATAATCATTGGGAGATGATGGTGGGTTGACCTCTGGTTCTGAATCACCATGGGCAGTATCTTGCAAAGATGTAGTAGGTTGAGATGCAGTAACTTGCTGTGAAGCAGTACATTGAGAAGCAGTACCTTCCCTTAAAACAGAAGGTTCATGATCTTCACTTTCAGCAGCTTCATCTCTAACAACTTGCACTACCTCCATCATGTGAGCTGTTAATGGTGTATCCCTCCCAGAAAATTTGTCACTCTTTCTAGTCATGAAAGTAAATACCTTGGGTAGAAGTACAACAACTGGTAGCAAGCTAGAAGTTTTAGGTTCATCTTTAAGTTGTTTATTCAAAAAGAGTTGAACAAATCTTGGGTACATTAAAAACGGTGAACCATTGGAGATGTGAGATAGCATACCATCGAGAATCATTCTTGAAAAGTTAAAAATGTGATTGGCAGCTAACCCCACTAAAGCAGAGGCTATATTTGAACCAAATTGTTCCCATGAAGTACTCTTGGGACTTAGACAATGAAGTAAAACATGGACTAAATACTTCCATAGTGGACTAAACAAGGGTTTCCTAAAAGTCGTTTCAGTAAGAGACCCTTCATACCCAATATCCCTTAATGTATCCCAAAGCACTTGTTTGTTGAAACGAATAGCCCTTCTTCATCATGAAACAGTAAATCTTCCCTAATCAAAGCTTCACTAACTCTAACTATCTTCCCAGCAACCTTAGCCTGAATAAAAGATTCATCATCTTGCATATGAGATCTAGCAGTTGCCCAAAATTATTGAAGCCAGGGTTCAATGATATCAGGTTCACCAAAAGAGCATAATTGATTGATGATCCAGTGAGGAAATCAATTATGTCATGAAAAGTTACATTGGATGGTGTCTTGTCTAGGTGAGCCACCATGTTATGATTACTAACTGTGTTTCGATTAGCCATTGCTTGTAGAAGAATGTATGAAACGGTTAAGGTGAATATGAGAAAAATAAGGAAGAGATGGATAGGTATAAAGATGAGAGGGAAAATCAGAGGGTAGTTATTTATAGGTAAGATTTTAAAAAATCACAGCCCAATTAATAAAGTTACCGTTGTTTTGAATTTTACCCCATCGTTTGACCGTTGGAACAATACGTTGACAAGACTGCAGTGCTTTCCACGTAAGCAGTACTTTCAAAGCAGTCCTTTCAGAGCAGTACTTTCAGATAAACAATAAGCAGTACTTTTCCATTCTCTTCTTCTCAATGGCAAAATCATCAAAAAGCATTGTATTGCCTCCCCTTAAACAATGCATAGGACTAACTAACTAACTAAAAAGTCCTCCCCTTAATTGTAGCTTAATAGTTAATCATACCTATACTCACCACTAAATGAGTGAATCTTGAAACATCAAAGCCCTTTGTGAGTAGATCAGCTACATTTTTATCTGTGTGGACCTTGACAACATTAATGAGCCTATGCTCATAACAATCTCAAATAAAGTGATGCCTAATCTGAATGTGCTTGGTCTTGGAGTGATAAACTGGATTCTTCATAATGCAAATTTTACTCTCATTATCAATGTTGATAGGAGTATTCTTAAAATTGAATCCATAATCCAAGAGTTGATTCTGCATCCACAACACTTGTCCACAACAGCTTGCAGCAGCAACATATTATGCTTCAGTGGATGATGTTGCTGCAATGGTTTGTTTCTTACATTGCCATGAAACTAATCTTCTTCCAAGATATTGGCATCCTCCAGTGGTTGATCTTCTATCATAATTATCACCTGCATAATCACTGTCTGAAAAAGCTTCCAAGCAAAAAGGTGAATCCTTTGGATACCACAACCCTAACTTAGGTTGTTGCTTCAAATAACTAAAAATCCTCTTGACGGCATTCATATGAGAGACCTTGGGTGAGACTTGATATCTTGCACATAAACAGACAGCAAACATGATATCAGGTCTAGATGCAGTTAAGTACATAAGACAACCAATCATTGATCTGTAAAGCTTAACATCCATAGCTTGTCCATCTTCATCCTTTCCTAATGAGTTGATAGATTTAATAGGTGTGGTGACTGGCTTGATAGCACCGAAGTTAAACTTCTTAAGAATGTCAATGACATACTTATCTTGACTAATGAAGATTCCAGCCTTTGATTGTTTAACTTGAAGCCCCAAAAAGAAAGTTAATTCACCCATGGAACTCATTTGAAACTCTCGTTGCATGAGCTGCTCAAATTCTTTAACCATAGACTGTTTTGTAGCTCCAAAGATAATATCATCTACATAGATTTGAACAAGCATGATATCCTTCTTGTCTCTCTTGATAAATAAAGTCTTATCAATTGCTCCTCTCCTGTAACCATGTTTCAATAAGAAAGTGGAGAGTCTTTCATACCGAGCTCTAGGTGCTTAATGAAGACCATAAAGAGCCTTAACAACTTTGTAGATTTTGTTAGGATGTGCGGGATCCTCAAAACCATGAGGTTGTTTGACATATACTTCCTCTGTAATCTTGCCATAAAGAAAGGCACTCTTGACATCCATTTGATAAACAGGAAAGCCCATATAAGATGCAAAAGCCAGGAATAATCTAATGGCTTCAATCCTTGCTACAGGAGAAAACACTTCATCATAGTCCACTCTTTCTTCCTGTCTATATCCTTGTGCAACTAATCTTGCTTTGTTCTTGATGACATTCCCTCTTTCATCTCTCTTAACTCTGAAAACCCATCTTGTACCAATGACTTTCTTTCCATCTGGTAAATCACATAGTACCCAAACATCTTAAAGTTTGAATTGAAGAAGTTCTTCTTGCATGGCCTCAACCCAACTCTCTTTAGTTAATGCTTGAGCTACATTCTTGGGTTCTTCTTGAGAGATAAAGTAAGTGAATAAGCATGTTTGTTGATCCTTATGATTCAGCCTGTTTTGTTTATACACAAAGCTAAGTAAAGCATTATGTGGCTTAGAGAAGCCTTTAGCTTTGGTTCTTGTGAGCACTCCAGAAGTAGTAGGTCCAATGATTTGACCAGCAGGATGATCTTTATGAACTCTTAATGTAGGAGTCTGTGGAACTTCAAAATCATCATCCAAATTTGTGAAATCAGCTCCTTCATTGGAATTTGAGAAAATACCTTCATCATCTAATTCATCATCAGTGTCTTCTAATCCAGGCATGGTAGGATCATTCAAATCATCAGAAGTACTGTCAATTGGTGCAGCAGTACTTTGATCCAAAGTACTGTGATCTAAAGTACTGCGAGAGTAATCTGTAGACTTACCCATTTTCTTTGCTTCTTCAAAAGCTCTTCTTTGATCATCCTCAGAAGATTGTGCTATTGTTTCTTGAAAAAGAATCCTATTAAGTTCATCTTGAATAGCTTGATCTTCAGCAGACAAAGTGGATTTTGGTTCATCAGTACTTTTCTCCTTTTCAATAGTTACGGGTTCTTCATCAGGAACAGCATCAGGTATAATATTGACTCCATGAACAATGTATTGTAGCTCTTCTTCTGTGTGAACAACTTGATTTTCTTCTCTAACAGCAACATAGTTCATAGAAGGAGTCAAAACATCAAGATCAAACATCCAATCAGTACCTTTACCCTTTTGATTTTCTTGATCTTCTAAAAATTCAACATGAAGACAGTCTTGAACCTTTTTGGTGACCTTGTTGTACACTCTAAATCCTTTGCTATTGGTACAGTACCCCAATAAGTATCCTTCATCTGACTTGCCATCAAATTTCCTAGAGTGTCAATAGTATTGAGAATTGTCAGAGGACATCCAAAAGGTTTCATAAAATGAATATTGGGTTTGTTACCCATAAGGTGTCTTCATCTGAGGTTTAGTGACTGATACTCTATTCAACACATAATAAGTAGTACCTACAGCTTCAGCCCAAAATTGAATAGGAAATAGGGAATCTGCAAGCATTATTATGGCGGCTTCTATCAAGCTTCTGTCCTTCCTATCTGCAACACCATTTTGCTATGGAGTTCTAGCAATGCTAAACTCCCTCTTAATCCCTTTTTTGGCACAAAATTTATCCATAAGCTTGTTCTTGAATTCAGTCCCATTATCACATCTAATACCTCTTACTTTGAGTCTCAACTGATTTTCAAGGGCTATTATAAGATCATGAATAGCATCAAAGGTTTCATCTTTAAATCCCAAGAAAAAGACCCAACTAAATCTACTACAATCATTTGTTATAACCAAGCAGTACTTCTTCTTGTTGAAGCTTGCAACAGAAACAGGTCTAAACAGATCCATGTGTAGCAACTCTAAAGGTTCTCTAATAGCACTTTCCTCAATCTTCTTGCATGAAGCTTTGTGTTGTTTACCCTTTTTGCACGCCAAACATGAATGATCATTCTTGTTTTTTTTGGAAGGTAAACCTCTAACTAAATTTCCTTTAACCAACTTGTTGATATTCTTGAAATTCACATGTCCTAATCTAACTATGTAAGCTTGAATTCTAACTAAATTTGTAGAGTTTGTAGATCACTTGTTGGAATGTAAGGAATATTCACATGTCCTAGAGCTTGAAATTCTTATATTCCTGTATAGTCCTCCTGTTTTCTTCAAATCAATTGTTGGAATGTAAGGAGTTTCAAATCAATTCTAGAATAACACAGGGTGCTTCTTGTCACTCCTCCTGTTTTCTTCAAAAGTTTCATACCATGCACATATTCCTTACGCATATCATGAAACTATTCTTAGTCCACCAATCTATATGTCATGTAAAGCTTGTATCGACAGTATTAATGAGCAGTACTAATGAATGAAATACCATAATTAATCGAGCAATAACAGTACTAACCATCCCAAGCTTCCAGTATTAACATAAAACGAGCAGACTTAACTCGTCGGGTAGTACTAACTTACATGTCAAACGAACAGAAACAATAAATCATGTACCACTTTCTTCAACTCCAAAATCAATGTATCCAATAAGAATGTCATTGTCCCATGATTATAATATAAAACTTTAGCATGCACTCCTTGGTTGGTTGTCAATGAAATTATCTCATCCAACACCGACCCATGTGATATCTTTCTGATTAAAGTGTTAACATGCATATGCGAATAAATATACTTTCGTCCAATGTATAAACAATAGCCAATGATAATCACTTCCACCGTCCCATATTGATTTTGTAACCAATCAGAAACTTGGAACCTTTGAATGACAACAGTACCACAATAACAATGATACCAGTACCTTTAACCCCATGTAGCAGTACTAACGAGTTTGGTCCAGCAGTACTAATTAAAAAACTCCTTTGGCAGCATTACATATGAACAACTCGAACAATATTAATACAAATTGAAAAGAGTACAACCTGTACGAACTGAATCTGCCAGGACCAGTAATACGTAGCTTGATCACCATTAAACCATTAACATATCTCCACTAGTGTTGCAGCTTCATCTCTTTGCTGCGATAGTAGCACAATAAATCAAAACCAATTCCATTGTCGACACCATCATTATTGCCTCAGAATCCCACAACAGATTTATACCATAGCGATTATTTACACCTTAAGTTAGATAACCACATAAGATAGCTTCTGTATTTATTGAACTAGGGTTTTGAATACCAGTGTTTCCACTGTTCATAATAGGAGCAGATCTGAAGCATACGATAAATAACTAGGGTTTCTTTGCGTTAAACGACAATATAAATGCAGATCTGTAACGTGTGACCAACTTCTATAGTGAATTAATGCAATAGAAAACATAATTAATGAAGTTGATAAAAGAAAACCCTAAAATTCGAATATCAAAACCTGTCTGTGCAGCAGTTTTCGATGACGAATAACTTTCAATCCAGACCTCAGATGGAAGATCCCTCTAGTGAGAAGTTAGTTGGATATACTGAGAAGCTCCACCAAAAATTTCATCACGATCCAACGGTTAACGAAAAAGTTATGATCGTTTCAAAACAGTGTTGTAGTAACCTTACGGAACTTTTTCAGTTTCAGCAGCAGACTTCGACAGCTTATAACTTTTGACTGAGAGCTCTAATTGACAATCCCTTCGGTGAAACGTTAGACAGATATACGGAGATGCACCAGAAAAAATTGTAGCTTGATCCAACAGTTCACTAAAAAGTTATGCCCTCTTGAAAACATTGTTGCAGAAGTATTACGAAAATTATTCCAAATTCGAATTTTTACCTTTTCTTCGAAAAACCTTGTAGATCCCTATATCAAGAGCTCCCCGCTCTGATACCAATTGTGAAGATCATTTATGAGCTCTAGGGATTAACAATAACAATGATAAATAGAATGCACAGCGGATTAACGAAACATCATTGTTATTATTAAAGGTTCTTCGCCATCATCTCTAATCTACTAATCGACTAACTACTAATAACTGCTATACTAAATACTAACCTAGGCGTTTACATGAACATACGCCTAGGAACACACACACACCTTTACTAAGGGTGTTCACATCTTGACACACACTAAAACCTAATTCCATATATCTCTTTATATAATAGAGATACTAGGGTTACAAATACTACTAGGGACTATATAATAAATACTATTTTAAAAAATAAGTCCCTTGTCTTCAATAGTCTTCATAAGTCTTTCATCTTTCATATTTTGTCATAATCAACTCAAATATAATTCCCAACACTAATTAGTCACACATGTTAAGGTTTTGGTTACTGTTTTGTAATAGAGACTAAAAAAAAGTCAAACATGTGACCGTAGGGTACCTATGGTCGCGCGACCTTTATTCACACACACTTAAAAAATCATGTGTGACTATATGTATATCGTCACACTTATTGGGTGTAGCCAAATCCACTTTTTGTTCTAGTGTATCTATAAAACCTAGTTGTTAATTATTGATTGGTTGTCTCTTATTTTAATTGTAAATGGCTTAGGAGTGCACTAGGCTATCGGTGTGTTTAAATGCTTGAGTAATCTTTGTGAATATTAGTTTATGAATCAGTTAGAGGATTTCGTAGTCTAAACATCCAAAGATAACCTTAAAGTTAGTTTATGAATCATCTAGAGGACTTCGTAGACAATAACCTAAAAGTATTCTCAAAGAGTTAGGGCATAAGCATTCCCTACGACCTTAGAAAATACAACGCGTTAAGAATAAGGACGTGACAATTCAACCAACAATAAAAGATAACTAGGGAGTAATATTGTCTAGGTAAACACATTTTTAATCATCATACGAGCACACAATCAAAAAGACATAGCTACCTGTAGTATTAGATAATTAGATAGTAGAAGTAATCGGTGGAAGTACCACCCCCAAATCCATTGCTCCAAGATTTTACCCTTAGCTTTCTAAAAACATATAAAAGATAAAAAAAAGAATCATCCTCAACCCCAACCTTAGCGTATCCATACCCGAGGCTTACACAATACTACACTACAACGATTAGGTTCACTGCCTAGGGTGTTGAAAAACTTGCTCGATGAAAAGGAAGTTCCTTTGACCCCGAACGCGCTTCGTACGCGCATCAAGTTTTTGGTGCCGCTGCCGGGGAATAGAATGGCTAGTTAGATTTTTATCTCATTTAGGTTCCCTTGCTTTATTCCTATCAAGTAAGATTTTTTCTCATTTTTAGCTTCCTCGTAGTCTATCTCCCTTCTTCGTGAATTTGTTCGTAACCCCGTCACTTTTCATCATGGAAGGTGATAACCCACCAAACAACAACCCACCATCAAACAACTACCCACCACTCGATCCAAATTTTGCCAACCAACTTCGAGCTCATATTCTTAGTGAAATTGGAGAACTTAAGAAATTAAATAGGATGATTGAAAGTGCACTTGAGAAAGCCCTTAAGGAATCCACTAGTACTTTAGATAGTGATTCAACCACAAGCGATGATTCGGAGGATGAAATAGGAGAAAGGGATTATAAAGTATTGGAAATTAAGGAGGGTAGTGAGGAAGAGGAACTTAGGGAGTATTTCGAGTCATACCCTAACGGAAAGGAAACCGCCTATCACTATAACGTAGTTAACTACCCACGACCACCTTTCGAGCCATGCATAAAAAGGGGTGACCCTAAAAACATTAAGATATCGTGCATGATTGGGTACTTATATAGGGATCACACTTACATACACTATAAGGCACCCATGAACATAATGTCTAGGATCTATTACAATTGGATCATGAGCGAAAAGTTAGGACCTATGAGAGATCCCTTTTACCCTAGGAAAGTAAGTAACTATGTTGGGAGAGCTAGAGGATTGCATGTCTTCGTAGGTAATTTCACATATAGGTGTGATTTCATGATCTTGGAAGATGTTAAAGGCATCATTGATGGATTTTTAGGAGATGTGATACTTGGGAGACCATTTATTGAGGAATCTATGATTGTTTATGATCAAGAGGAAGGAATGGCCAAGTTCTCAAATGGGACCGAATGTGTTAAATATATAATGCCCTACAAAAATAAAAAGTTTAAGGGTATTGATGATTTAGATGTAGACATCATTCCGGCTTTTGATGTAGATTGGGAGAAAAAGGTTTACTACACCGCTTGTCTAGAGTTAGGCCCTGAATATATTCGTGATGAAAGAAGAGTTAAGGAAATCGAATGGGCATCTAAGATAAGAGGAAAGTAGGAGCACGATTTTGAGTCTAGCTACAAGACTCATAAATAAAGAAAAATGCTTCGTGGGAGGCAACCCATGCTTAATTGTTTGCTTGTTTGTGTGTCATACATCTTTTTCATCGTTGTCTATTCTCATGTTTGAATTTGTGAAAATGCTTTATTTTGTCTTTAACCTCGTCTTAATTACATATAAAGGTATTTTACAAAAAGATAATTGTAGGGAGGATTACATACGTTTTTTAAAAGAACGTGAACATGAGAATTACAATTAATGAAATTGATGTATATGTGTGTTTGTTAGAGTCAAATGCTTGTATCGAGTCATAATGGATGTTTTGCAGGAATTTTTTCAGATTCTAAAGATGTAATTTTTCCATAATTTATTCAGGAAAACACATCAGACCAGTTTCTGTCATGACAACCTAACGGCGTCAGGATTAGAACCTGACAATGTCAGGTTGAGCAGAAACAGCTTATCAAATTTTCTCGTTTTCTGTGCTACTTATAAATTTTTGGAAATTCTCATGTCTTAATTTTCCAGGAAATCTGCAAACATCTATTCCACAAGCATTATATCCTAGTTTAGTCGTGTCATATATAGTTTTACCGCTGATTTTACGAGAAGGTTTTGTCTATTTTCTTAAAGTGTGCATGTTATATTTTGCAAGAAGAAGAAACTCAATATTGGATGGAGCTTATCACGTATACATTCTTCTTGGGAAAGAATTTAACCACTACTTCACACGGATCCTACCAAGCTAATCAGGGGAGTACTAGTTTCTTTCTCTTTTAATTGCCTTCCTTTTTCATAACTTTGATACTTTCAGGGAACATTGGGGACAATGTTCATTTTAAGTGTAGGGAGGGATAATAAAGCGGGAACTTAGAAACTATGTTTATCCTTGATTATTTGTCTTATCCTTGGTCATTTGTATAATAAGCTATGAGAAATATTTGGTAAGGAAATTTTAGCACCAAATTTAAAATTTTTTATGATATGTACGAGCAAAAACTTTAGTCTTAATAAAGCGTCTCATGGATAGGAGTTATATGACTAGCACAAAAACCGTTTACCACTCAAATTCCACCTCAAAAATGTGAGGTTCACCCCTAGATCTTTAGGAATAAAAGCATTCACCTTTAAAGCTTAGAGAGTGTACCGGTAGTATAATAGATTCTAGAACTTGTATTGTGATGCATTCCGAGATCGCTAGTGAGACTACACTTGTGTAGTTAGGAATAACTAAATGATAAGAGGCATTAGGATAACCCTTTTTTGAAACCTGTATTATAATTACTTCTTCCACATCGGTCGAGTAATTACCCTACACCCTTGCGATGTACTCATCTTTAGTACATGATACCCCTAGTTAACCCCTCAGATCCTATCCTTTTTGCGGTTCTTGTGATGTTTCGGTTTTCCGGAATATCAATGAAGAGCATTGTTTACAATCCACCCCCAAATGTACACCCAAATCGCCTTAGCCTACCTTGTATGCACTCACCTTTAGTGCATTATTGTTATCATTACTAAACCCTTAGTTCAATTATCTAGTTACTTGCATGGTTGCTAAGTCGAGTCATATCTTTTGTACACAGTTTTGGGATGATTGGGACTCATGGGTAAAGTAAAATTTTATGAAGTGAAAGGAAAGAACGTTACATTCAAATTCCCTTTATTTACGTAATTAAATACTCCAAGTGTTTTGATCTTTTCAAATCGGGTCAAATTAGTATTAGAGTAATAAAAACTCAAGTGTAGGGATGCTCCTATAAATCCTTTATATTTGGATGTTATCTTAGAGGTTGGTAGAGTAAAAGTGTATGCAAAAAAAATTATATATATATCGGAAAAAAAAGAGTGTTAAAAAAAATTAAAAAAAAATAAATGAAGAAAAACGTACGGGCTACCATCCTACATCTATCTTTATGTTTATGTATGTTTGTTTCAAGTTATCTAGAGTTTAGTGAATCGAGTCTTGACTTAGCAACGCCATTCTTTTCATGCTTGTAACATAAGATTTTTGACTTGCCGCCACTAAATCGCCTATCCAACCAAACCCTTTCTTTCCCTACCGTAAGCCTAACGTTACAACCCTTGAAAAGACCCGTTAGATAGTTGTTCCTAGGTGCTTACGCCAAAGCGGTGGAGGTTTGATCTAGTCTCAAGCCTATGGTAATCTATGTACTATGCCAGGTAATGAGTGTTTATCTTCCGTTTCTATTTACTATATTTCATATACACCCGAGAGATGAGAGAATCCAAACACCCCTTGTGAGGTGCTAGTATGTAATTTCCGTGCTTGTTATGACTATTGCGGTGCTTTTACTTGTTGTGAACTATGTTAAACTTATGCTTCATGCTCATTAACTTATAAATTGATTGGCCAAAATCACATTTGCTTGAGGACAAGCAAATACCAAGTGTAGGGATATTTGATATGGATTTAAAACGTATACTTTTAAGGGGTCATTTAAGCCCTTAATCGCCCACTTTTATATCCGTTACTGTTTAATTTCGTTCCTTTTCACTTTTTAGGTCTCTTGGAAGCAAAATGCTGGAATGATGCAAATTTGGACGAAAAGGAGTCAATACATGAAGAAAATAGCAAAGTCAAGATCGAAGCCACTCAAGCTGTTGAAACTGAAGCTAACGGCGTCCCAACTAAAGGACGACGCCGTCCCCTTCTACAGATTTGATAATAGATGCCCTGACGGCTCAGTAGACTTTTTGCTCAAATACACCTGACGGCGTCAGGCTTTGAAGAGGAAGGGCGTCACTAAGACTTTTCATCTCAGATAGCCCAGATCCAGAATCAGACGACGTGCCGGCTGAAGCCCGACGACGTCACAACTACAACGTGACGCCATCCCATCGATAACTTGGCCAAGAAGAAAACCATAATGACGGTGATCTAACGGCATCCCACCTATAAGGCGACGCTGTCGCAAGTGTAAATCTATATATAGAATTCGATTTTTCAGTATTTTAAGAGGTAGACTTGTGGAGTAAAAAACCCTAAACGTTTGTAGTCCGACTTGGACAGTATCTTAGGGTCCCAAACCCTATTTTCCACATCAAGATAAGTGTGTTATTCCATTAGTATCATTATGTCTTCCATTTAATGTGTGTATGATTGATTGTTTAACATGTCCGGCTAAATTTCTTATGTGTTTGCTTAGATCTATGAAACCTAGTTGTTAATTATTGATTGGTTGTCTCTTATCTTAATTGAAAATGGCTTAGGAGTGCACTAGGCTATCGTTGTGTTTAAATGCTTAAGTAATCTTTGTGAACATTAGTTTATGAATCACTTAGAGGATTTCGTAGTCTAAACATCCAAAGATAACCTTAAAGTTAGTTTATGATTCATCTAAAGGACTTCATAGACAATAACCTAAAGGTATTCTCAAAGAGTTAGGGCATAAGCATTCCCTATGACCTTAGAAAACACAACGCGTTAAGAATAAGGACATGACAATTCAACCAACAATAAAAGATAACTAAGGAGTAATAGTATCTAGGTAAACACATTTTTAATCATCATACGAGCACACAATCAAAAAGACATAGCTACCTGTAGTATTAGATAATTAGAAAGTAGAAGTAATCGGTAGAAGTATCACCCCCAAATCCATTGCCCCGAGAATGTACCCTTAGCTTTCTAAAGAAGATATAAAAGATAAAAAAAAAAGAATCATCCTCAACCCCAACCTTAGTGTAGTACACTTCTTGCTAGCATTCCTATTCCCCTAGAGAACGATATCAATACCTGAGGCTTACCCAATACTACACTACAACGATTAGGTTTACTGCCTAGGGTGTTGAAAAACTTGCTTGACGAAAAGGAAGCTCCTTTGACCCCGAACGTGCTTCGTATGCGCATCAGTTACAATTTGAGGCATTGGGCGTGTTTAGTCCCATTATCAACACTAACACCATACCAATTTCTTCCTAAAAAATACACCATTGTCAATACATTATGATTTAGTGCTAAAGCATTTGCATTTTCAACACATATTTATAAACCACTGGCTTCGGTTTTGCTCATACAAGGGGTGTTTGGTTTTGCTGATACAAGGAGATGTTTGGTTTTGCTGATACAAGGGGATTTTTGGTTTTGCTGATACTAATTAGAAACAATACACCCAATATCACAATACAAGAACAGATTAAATACATAAAACTTAGATAATATTTCATCATTCATATAGTTGGTTACAAGAACACAAACAAGTAGATTAAACCATGACCAACAACTGAACAAAAGATCCAATTTGCATACCCCTTTTAACAACCTATTAATCCAAAACTAGCACCCAAAAGACCCCATTTATCTATCCCCATGAAATACCCAAACTTCAGTCATTATCGTTTTCTTAACATAACCTTCGTGGATATGAATACCTTCATCAGTTTCACCAAAAATCTTTATGAATTGATCAAGTAGGTCGGTGTGCCTGGCCTGGGCTTTCCTCAGCTCATCCAAACTGTCAAGCGCTATACCCCGTGGTCCCAAAGCTTCGTTCTCTTCAATAAGCTCCCTACGCTTGATGATGCCCCTCTTCAGATGATCAATGCACTCACGGACTAGCTTTTTTAAAAACCCTTCTTGTGCAGCCTGTTAATACAAATAAGCCGTAAAAACGTTTATTTATATTTTACGATCTTCTAATGTTTTGTCGATAAAAAACGTAAAATCATTTTAACGAAACAAATAAAATACGTAAATAGTTTGAGCCAATAGTTTTCTAACACACTTAACGTTTTCACATAAAACACTCAAACAAGTATAAGTGATTTTATGATTTAGTAATACATATGTATAACAACTAGTGTTTACATATTGGGTAAATATATACATAACTAGTATGTATTATAATGGATAAAAACTACAACCCATGGATCACATCCATAACCCATGGTATTGACCCATACACATTTGACTACGTGCATTGCACTCATAAGATACATTGTATCTAATAAGAGAACCATGGATCAACCAATGACCCATAACCAAAATACCCATGGGCAAAGAGGAGCATCCCACGGATCCCTAGTTTTACACTAGACGGATCCCTTGTGGGGGGGATCCGTGGGATCCGGGAAACAGTAAGCATTTCTCCTCTATAAATAGTGAGCCATTTCTTCCTTTTGGCTTGCCACTCTCACACATACTTTCCCAAGTATTGTAACTCTCTAACCACTTATCCTAAGGGATCTTTCTATGTAGTTTGTCTTTTGTTTTCGTGTGATTCTCTAGGTTCCTCTTAAAGGCGAGATCACCATTTCTTGAAGTCGAGCAAACTCAAGTCCATGAGTTGCCATGCTTCATCATCATCAAGAATACTGAGGTTCTCTTGTTGATAGTTCTTTCTTCCTCTGTAGATGTGTTTTGTTGAAGGTATTAGTGAAGGATGCCGAAAGAGTCAAGACGAAAGCATTAGTGAAAGGTGCTTAACGTCCGTGTCAAAAGCATTAGTGAAGAATGTTAAAGGTATCAAGACGAAGGCATTAGTGAAAGGTGCCAAGCGTTGTATCAAAGGCATTAGTGAAGGATGCCTAAGAATCAAATCAAGTGGCATTAGTGAAGAATGCCTAGGTCGTATAATCGATGAGGTGCATCGTTATACATATAGTGATTGTTTATATTCAAGGATGTTGATATCCTTGATGGTGTTGTAATAAGGAGTTGGTCTTCTTTGGGATTAGGTGTTATGTAGTGTTGGGTAGTAGTTCCTCCATTGTAATGGAACTCGGTACTTAGCCTAGTACCGGATAAAGGGTAGGCGACATTGTGGTAGGTGTGGTTCACATTGGTGTGAAAGAACCCGGTGGTTAGCCTAGTACCGGAAAAAGAGTAGGCGACATTGTGAAGGCTTCTCCGCCATAAGAAGTTGGCGTCATGTAGTGATTACGAACTCTCGAGTATGTGACTCGGGGAGTGGAGTAGGGTAAGGAAGGTGTCCATGTAGCCGAACCACTATAAATACTCGTGTCGTGGTTATGTGCTTCTTACTCTTTATTTTTCATTACACTTTTATATATATATATATATCTATCAACGTCCAACATACACATCTAAATAGATTGACATAAGTCGATCTAAATATTTAAAAGGAAGTTTTAAATTGGTAAAACTATTCAACCCCCTCTTCTAGTTTTCCACAATTGGCATCAGAGCTTCGTTACCAAGTTTCTTAGAGTATGTTGTACTTTAAAAACTTGATACGATCCGTGTATGTTTGAAAACTACAAAGAAGGAAATATTTCAAAACATTTTTTTTCTCTTTCATGTTGGACATTGATAGATCATTCTAACATATTTGTTTCAAGAAATCTTCATGCTAGGATCTCTTCAAAACCTTCATTTCTATTCAAAGAATAATGAAGTCAACCTTCAAGAAAGGATCTAAAAGTAATCACAACCTACTTACTCTAAGTATAAAGGATTACTTTAAAAGCTCATGAAGTATTTTTGGTATTATGTCTTCATAAGCCAAACCAAGAAGCATAAAGGTATGTTTACTTTTTCATTAGCTAGTTTACATGATTATATTGATATCATAGTTCCTGTTTGTTTAAAAAATGCTAGTCTCTTAAAAGTCTCTCTTTCATCACTTTCCTGACTTACTCATCATCGGGAATAGTATTCCTCTTGATTTCGTCAAACTAACGCCGTCGTCACAAATGGATCTGTTAATAGAAATAAGCCATAAAAACATTTATTTATATTTTACGATCTTCTAATGTTTTGTCGATAACGAACGTAAAATCATTTTAACGAAACAAATAAAATACGTAAATGGTTTGAACTAATAGTTTCTAACATTTTCACATAAAACACTAAAACAAGTATAAGTGATTTTATGATTTAATATTACATATGTACAACAACTAGTGTTTACATATTTGGGTAAAATATACACATAACTAGTATGTAGTATATTGGGTAATATAAATGGGTAGAAACTTAAGTATCATAACCCATTGGGCAATACATTAAATGTAGTTGGGTACAACCCAAAGCCCATGACCCATGGAGCTTGACCCATAACCCATTGCATGACATCATGCTTATATCATATATGGATAATATCCATAACCCATGGTTTTGACCCATACCCATGTGACTAGGTGCATTGCACTCAAGAGATACATTGTATCTAGCTAAATACCCATGGATCAACCCATAACCAAAATACCCATGGGTAAAGAGGAGCGTCCCACGGATCCTTAGCTTTACGCTAGACGGATCCCTTGTGGGAGGGATCCGTGGGATCCGGGGAACAGTAGATTTTTTCTTCTATAAATAGTGACCCATTTCTTCATTGTTGCTCACCCCTTTCTAACATACTTTCCCCTAGAATTGAAAACTCTCTAACCTCATATCCAAGAGATCTATGTTTGTAGTTTTGTTTCCGTGTGATCTTCTAGGTTCCTCTTATAGGCGAGATCACCACCTTTGAAGTCGAGCAATCTCAAGTCCATGAGTTGTCATGCTTCATCATCATCAAGACTACTGAATTCTTCTAGTTGATGATTTTTTTTCTTTTCCTAAGAAGTGTTGAAGACATTTGTGAAAGATGTCTCAAGTGTCAAGAAGAAGATATTAGTGAAGGGTATCTATCGTCCATATCATTAGCACTTGTGGTAGGTGCTTAGAAGTCAAGACTAGAAGCATTATTGAAGGGTGCTTCGAATTCTAGACACAAGACATTAGTGAAGGGTGTCTTGAAGATCTAGTTAAAGGCATTCGTGAAAGGTGCCTTAGATGTACATTCAATATGGTGTGTTTCGATGTATAAGATAGATTAATACTAGATCCAAGGATATTGATATCCTTGATGATGTTGTAAAAAGGAGTGTGTAGTTCCTCCATTGCATTGGAACTAGGTGCTTAGCCTAGTACCTAATAAAGGGTAGGCGACATTGTGTAGGTGTGGTTCACCTTGGAGTGAAAGAACTCGGTGGTTAGCCTAGCACCGTATAAAGGGTAGGCAACGTTGTGTTAGGTGTGGTTCGCCTTGGTGTGAAAGAACTCGGTATTTAGCTTTGTACCGGAAAAAGGAGTAAGCGACGTTGTGAAGGCTTCTCCGCCATAAGGAGATTGGTTTAGTGATTACGAACTCTCGAGTAGGTGACTCGGGGAGTGGAGTAGGGCAAGGAAAGTGTCCTTGTAGTCGAACCACTATAAATACCCGCGTTGTGGTTTTGTGCTTCTTACTCTTATCTTTTCATTACATACTTATATATGTTTGTTTATCAACATCCAACACACACATCCAAATAGATTGACATAAGTCAATCTAAATAGTTTAAAAGAAAGTTTTAATTGGCAAAATTATTCAACCCCCCCCCCTTCTAGTTTTCCACAATTGGTATGAGAGCTTCGTTACCAAGTTTCTTGAAGTATATTGTACTTTAAAAACTTGATACGATCCATGGTTAATTGAAAACTACAAAGAAGGTTTTTCATAAAAACAAACACCATGTCTTTTAAAACTTTATGTTTGGATGTTGATTTGATAACAACATTTTTCTTTTTAACTTTTTCATTTAATTGCACTAATCCTTTTTGTCATGTTGATTAGTCAAAGCTCACATCTATCAAGCCATAGGATTTGCTTGATAATAAAGATTACCTTCCCTAAGAAGGTATCTTGAGCACAAAGGAGCTGGAATTGTCTTCTGACATTTGATGTGTCATTTGTAAAGACATTCCTAAAGTGCATTTGAGGTATGACTTTCCACTTATCTCGAAATGATATTAGCTTAACAAATAAGTATGATTACCTAGGTATTTATTTGATTGTCTTATGTGCATATACATGTTTTACATGTAGCTTCATTAGGAATTTTTTTCTCACATACGTGTCACTCTTTCGTCTATAGTCGTGGTTTATAAAACTTGTGTTTTATTTCACTTAATCCAAAAATCATATCTTTCTAATAATAAAACAAAACACAAATATCAAAAAATTCCTCTTTTCCCATAAATACTCCCATCGTCATCCACTCCATCAAATCCCCACTTTTTCAAATCCTCCAATTTCAAAAATTTCCTCTCATTCAAAACTTCATCTTCCTCTCCATTTCATCTCAACTGAAACCAAGAAGGATCGTCTTCAATATGGTTTACATCGCCCTCGTGCTCATCGCCTTAACACTCATCGCACTTGTGTTCCCTATGATGAAGTTCACATACAGAGACATTTACTTTGTGTTGTTATTCTACATTGGAGTTATATACCCAATCCTTTGTATCATTCTAAGCATTGAAATGAAATATTATTAATAGTCTAGTTTATCTAGGTTATTATTATCATAATGTGTTTGTCATTTCTTTTGATTTATATGTTTCGTACTCTTTCGTGATACATTAGAAGTCTTGTATGCATGCTAAAAGAAAATGTAGGCTAAAACGCATATCTTGGTACATAACTGTAAAACCTATGTTTTTATCAAATCTGTTTCTGTTACTACAGATCCACGGATCCCGGCAAGTGTACTAGCCGGATCCCTCTTAGAATGGAACCGTGGGAACCGTACATTTGGACAACAGTTTTCATACATAATAAAAACCACTTTCTTTCTAAAAGTAATAGTCCACTTGAATGTCAAAACCATAAGTGAGTTAAGTATCATTGTTGTTAAAAAACCATTGTTAATAAAAATCTAATAAAAACATTAGATAATCATTGGTTGACCACAAACATCACTTTCTATTAACTCATCATTTCTATAGGTTCAACTATGACGCATGAATATGAGTTTGATTTTTCACTCACTAGCGTCTACACTCCGAACATCTCCCTTGAGCCCAACACACCTGGCAATTATGTCCGTGGGTTCAATAATCTCGAAAACCGTCACTTCCACGAAGGACGTATTGTAGACACCTCTCTACAATTCGAAGAAGGTATCAATACCTCCTTCCGAGCCATTGGACTAGAATGTCTTCTTGAAATCAACGAGAATATATGTCCAAGGTTCATAATGGAATTCTTCCGTCAAGTTGAACTCGTTCGTAACGAGGATTGCTCTCTATATCTTTGGTTTTATATCAAAAACCAAAAGTTTACTTTAACCCTTGGGCATTTTGCTCACATCCTCCGAATTCCAAATCATGGACAATGTGCCTTCACCGAAGATTGGTCTCTTGATTCTCTCTTCAACTTTCGTGAAGAAAATAGTCCATATTGTTCACACATACCCTCCCCGGAAGATTTACAACGCATAATATGCAAACCTCGACCATATTACTCCGATCCAAACATTATCTTCACACGTGATATCCGAGAAGAGTACAAGCGCTTTGCACTCATCCTACTTGAAAATGTTTGGAGTCTTAGGGGAAATCGAGAAATCCTTCCCGCTTGTTGTGCTCACATAATGTATTGTTTGCTAACACAACAACCATACAATCTCGCCTACTTCTTCGCAAGGCGAATTGTAAATCTTCAAAGCTCCAAGAATAAACTCATCCCTTATGGAATGTTCTTGACGCGCCTCTATCATAACGTTATGCACTTTCATCCTCAATTTCAAAGTCCGTTGTACGTACTTGTGAACAAGATGATGGAACCGCTAAACATATCTCTCATGAAGACTTTCTTCATTTTTGATTCCACCAACACTCATCAACCACGTGATGATCCTTCTAGCGAAAATGCTCAAGGAACTTAGTAGTCTTTCAAATAGGATCAATCCTTTTGTACTCGTGCTTTATCAATGTAATCCAATTTCTCTCATGAAATAAAACATCTTACATTTGATATCTTAGTGTTAGAACCCCCTTTAAACTAACCTTGGAATATAATGCATTGTCAAGATCATTGCATACCTTTAGTAAAGGTTCTGCTTAGCGGTTGGACGGATCCTAAAGTTTGTGCTGGACGGATCCCTACATTTAGGGAACCATGGGATCCGGCAAACAGAAAATGCAATTGCAAGCATTGTATTTCAAACATATCCTTAGAACACCTCACACTAAGCTAGACACAGTGTCTTAAGGCAAATTAAGTCCTTATCAAGTTAAGTAGATCCTTCCTACTCACACATAACTCACCTAGATCACACTCAAAGACGCTTGTAGATCTATCATTTCACTTTAATCCATTACTCTTCCGCTCTCAAGCTCACACATCATTTTTCACATGATCCCTCATATCTAAACGTTGGAAACCTCTTATAGAAAAATTGATCATAATCATCATTTCGTCAAAATTGGTCAAAATTGATCAAATTCTAATTTTTTCATCTTAAGCCTTTAGGATATTCTCCAAAGGATTAATCCAAGTTACTCTCTGATCTCTAGGATCATTTAGCTTCAATTGACACTCTCATCTTTAGTGTCATCCTTGTTCATTCATTGGTACTCATAAAAGTTCCAATTCCTTTCATAAAAGGCAATCATTAAGCTACATCACTCATTACCTTCAAGTACTTAAGCACCCCTTCATTTAAGACACTTAGGAGGACTGAAACACTCAAGATGATATAGATCTTAGACTTTAGAAACATCATTTCTACTCTTTCATAGCTGCTGAGAGCCGGATCCCTAGGATTAGCCTAGACAGATCCCTCTGAGAAGGGAACCGTGGGATCCGGATGACAGATTATGTCAAATCTTTCTAAAACAATCATTTCAAGCTCATCTTTCTTACTCAAACATTCCATCTCATCTTAAATGAGTTCCTAGATCAGTACAAACTCTGAAGTTGACTCTTGTGCATGTTAATCATCACATTCCAATGAATTTTAGTGGCTTAAGGCTTAAATTCACTTGCCAAATCTCTTGCTTTATAAACCACATTGTTAGGACTTCCATAGTCATCACCTTCATCCTAATTTTCAGCACTTAAGAAACCCTTACAAACTTCTTGAAATCATCTCATCATGAGGAAAACTCCAAGTAGTAACTTATCCACCAAAGAACCACCCAAGAAAATTGCTCGTGTTGTACACGAAATCTCTTCAACCGAATCATCTCCGGTCAAGCCAATAAATGCAAGGATTGCTCCTCAACCAATCAAACCAATCCCTAGAAGGATAGTACCCACAAAACTACCTATGCCAAACACCACCATACCTCCTAGGCCAAACAATATAATCTCCACTAAACCATCACCATTGGTTCCTAGAGCTATATCTTTTACATCTCCACTATCATCACCACACCTCTACAATTTAGAGGATTTGCCTCCTAGGACGTCTCATCCTCCTCCGCCGACAACATTCTCCTCATTAGGAGGAATAATGATACAAAATCAAGGTGTTGAGTCAACATTAGCTCCGGCTTCCTTTTCGCCGTTTCCATCATATAATCCAATTTGGATTATGAGAAATCATCAAAGTCAATCACCCGACCATATGGAAGTTGACACTTCTCTACCACCACCATCATTCTTGGTCGAGCCATTCTCAAATGCGCCTCCACCAATCCCTCCGTCGTTTGAAGCTCCACAAGCCACTTCACTTGATCCTTCGCATCAAGCCATTTCATTTCTTCCACCACCACTATCTAGCCATGACAAAGATTGTTATCATTGTCAACATGTTGAAAGTTTAATACATGAAGTACAAGAAGACCAACGTTTCATGTTCTATCACCTTCTCGAATGTTTCGACGAGATTAAACCTAAACAAACTTGAGATAGAAGATTTTAGTGGTGTCCTAGTATCAAGCGTTAGTTGGTCCAGAAATTCCTAGTCTTGTATCATTTATTTTCTTAGTTGTTAGAGTCATGTATATCATAAGTCTAGTTTTATTAAATGAAATTACATGCTACTTGCTATATTTCTAAGTATATGATTATGTTGTATAATACATATCTTACTTTGGTGATAACATTATTTGTTATACCACCATTTGCTGAATTTATTCATCAGCCAGACGGATCCCTTTAATTTGCCTAGACGGATCCTTGCTAGGAGGGAATCGTGGGATCCGTGATACAGTAAACTATTTTTCTACTAACTTGGACCACATTTGCAAGAAATTGTGAATTATACTTGCTTTCTAACCTTTGTTTTGTAGTTATTCAATTTACACTTGAAGACTTTGACACCCTAAAGCTAGGGGAGCTTTGTGTCAAAGTGATACATTGCAAATTACTTACAATATTAGGATTACATTTCTTGACATCCCTTTGCAAAATTGCAATCATCAAGGGGGAGCAAATTCGTCAAATAGACGAAATCTTTTGCAAACTTAGTTGCAAACAAACTAGCTTAGTATTACTTTCTTGACGCCCTTACATAGGGATGGACTCGTCAAGGGGGAGTTAAGACGAGATCCTTTCCCGTTACTTGCTCTATGTTTCTTTTTATTTCCTTCGCATGTTTTTCCTAAAACAATGTGTTAATTTCCTTTCGAAGCTCTTTTTGTTTCGACAAAAATGGGGCGAAGAAAGTAAATACTACAAATTCAAAGCTTTTCCTTAAAATAATTTTATGTTTTGTCATCAACAAAAAGGGGAGATTGTTAATACAAATAAGCCGTAAAAACGTTTATTTATATTTTACGATCTTCTAATGTTTTGTCGATAACAAACGTAAAATCATTTTAACGAAACAAATAAAATACATAAATGGTTTGAACTAATAGTTTCTAACATTTTCACATAAAACACAAAAATAAGTATAAGTGATTTTATGATTTAATATTACATATGTACAACAACTAGTGTTTACATATTTGGGTAAAATATACACATAACTAGTATGTAGTATATTGGGTAATATAAATGGGTAGAAATTTAAGTATCATAACCCATTGGGCTAATACATTAAATGTAGTTGGGTACAACCCAAAGCCCATGACCCATGGAGCTTGACCCATAACCCATTGCATGACATCATGCTTATATCATATATGTATAATATCCATAACCCATGGTTTTGACCCATACCCATGTGACTAGGTGCATTGCACTCAAGAGATACATTGTATCTAGCTAAAGACCCATGGATCAACCCTTGACCCATAACCAAAATACCCATGGGTAAAGAGGAGCGTCCCACGGATCCCTAGCTTTACGTTAGACGGATCCCTTGTGGGAGGGATCCGTGGGATCCGGAGAACAGTAGATTTTCTCTTCTATATATAGTGAGCCATTTCTTCATTGTTGCTCACCCCTTTCTAACATACTTTCCCCTAGAGTTGAAAACTCTCTAACCTCAAATCCAAGAGATCTATGTTTGTAGTTTTGTTTCTGTGTGATCTTTTAGGTTCCTCTTAAAGGCGAGATCACCACCTTTGAAGTCGAGCAAGCTCAAGTCCATGAGTTGCCATGCTTCCTCATCATTAAGACTACTGAAGTCTTCTTGTTTATGATTGTTTTTCTTTTCCTAAGAAGTGTTGAAGACATTTGTGAAAGGTGTCTCAAGTGTCAAGACGAAGATATTAGTGAAGGGTATCTATCGTCCATATCATTAGCACTTGTGGTAGGTGCTTAGAAGTCAAGACTAGAAGCATTATTGAAGGGTGCTTAGAAGTCAAGACACAAGACATTAGTGAAGGGTGTCTTGAAGATCTAGCTAAAGGCATTAGTGAAAGGTGCCTTAGATGTACATTTGATATGGTGTGTTTCGATGTACAAGATAGATTAGTACTAGATCTAATGATATTGTTATCCTTGATGATGTTGTAAAAAGGAGTGGATCTCCTTTGGGATTAGTCGTTGGTGTAGTATTGGGTAGTATTTCCTCCATTGCAATGGAACTAGGTGCTTAGCCTAGTACCTAATAAAGGGTAGGCGACGTTGTGTAGGTGTGGTTCACCTTGGAGTGAAAGAACTCGGTAGTTAGCCTAGCACCGTATAAAGGGTAGGCGACGTTGTGTTAGGTGTGGTTCACCTTGGTGTGAAAGAACTCGGTATTTAGCTTTGTATCGGAAAAAGGAGTAGCGACGTTGTGAAGGCTTCTCCGCCATAAGGAGATTGGTGTAGTGATTACGAACTCTCGAGTAGGTGACTCGGGGAGTAGAGTAGGGCAAGGAAGGTGTCCTTGTAGTTGAACCACTATAAATACTCGCGTTGTGGTTTTGTGCTTCTTACTCTTATCTTTTCTTTTCATACTTATATATGTTTGTTTATCAACATCCAACACACACATCCAAACAGATTGACATAAGTAGATCTAAATAGTTTAAAAGGAAGTTTTAATTGGCAAAACTATTCAACCCCCCCTTCTAGTTTTCCACAGGATCCATGAAAATTAACTTATCAAATCCCGTCGACCAAAACATCTTTTTATTTGAAACCTCTAAACTATTTTTGTTCCGTAAGCTAGTTTATAGCCTACTACAAAAATAATGCCAAATAACCCTTTTTCTGTCCACAGTAGCCGGATCCCTCTAGTTGTACTAGCCGGATCCCAAATACAAGGGATCCGGGGGAACCGTGGGACAGAACACAGCTATACGCATTTGGAAACCATCACTGATCATTTTCCCTCTCCCCACATAACACAAAAACGACTCAAGAACTGATTTCATCCTCATAAGGACTCCATACCCTCAAGTATTCTTCTCTAAAACACCATTGTAAGTAATTACACTAATTTTTTCTAGTTTTCATTATCCTCATCCTAGGGTTTATGGTTTCACAATTTCTAATCAATTAATTCAATTAGGGTTTTCAAAATTAATCATTAAAAGGGGCTTTTAACACAATTAGGATTACATTGTGTTCACAACATTGTTAATACAAATCAAAACCATAAACCCATCGCAACTAATTTTACCTAATTGGAATATTTGTGTTTCTAGGACCAACCATGCCTAAAGCCACTCAATAAGACCATCATGATACCATCCATTACCTCACCCATTACTATCGAAAAGATGGATTATCAAAAACCGACCGAAAAGTCTTCAAAAGACTCGAAAAACAACTTATCCACGAAGGTCGTGTAGTCAAGGAATGTTTCCTTGAAAACACCGACATTCGTCAAGTCTTCTCGGCAATCAACTTTGATTGTCTTCTTGACATAGATGAACAAATTTGTCCGGTTTTCATTTTTGAATTTTACAAAAGCATTAGGATCATTTAAAACACCGATGAAAGCATTTCAATTGCCTTCATCATCAACAAACAAAACTTCACGCTACCTCTCAACATATTTGCTCAAATTCTTCACATTCCTTGTGAAGGAATTTGTATGTACTCTCAAGATTGGGCTATATCTTGTCAATCCTTTGGTCTTGATCCCAACCCAATATACCATACTCCTCTTGATGAACCCGAAACCGTCCGAGACACCATTTTCAAAGTAAGAGCCGACCAATCCCGTCTCAACCGAAACAAGAAGCTCATTCACCGTGATCCCTTTCAAATGGAACTTTTCGAAATGCACCCCATGTTTAGAAAATGGGAAGAAATTCTTAGGGAAAACGTAATTAGCCTAGTTGGTAACAAGGATCATCCAAATGCAGGTATCGTGCAAATGATTTATTGTCTTATCCACCAAAAGCCATTTAATCTCGCCTATTACATGGTGAAGAGAATGGACAGGGTATTCAAAGTTTCCAACATGGTACTTCCATATGGTATGCTCCTAACACGACTTTGTAAGTATGTTAGTGCATTGCAACCATCTCCTATCAACGATGATCATTTCTTTGCCGATCACGTCATGGTACCTCTTACCAAACAACCCCATAAATGGTTCACGGTGAATGGAAGAAAACCTAAAGCTCTCTCGGATTCCTCGGATGGTGAAGTAGAAGAAGATGAAGAAGAAGAAGATGCCGACCCCATAGCTAACATCGAATTGGAACCCTTTGATTACTATCGACAACTTCCAACTATTCCAAACGAGACCGCGGAATTCAAACAATTGAGGGGTATGATTCAAAACCTAGCGTATCACTTCACAAATTCAGGAAAGAGGAAAAGAAAGGATTGACGAAAGATACTATAGGACTATGTTTAATTTGAGACATTTGATTAATATGTGAATGACTATGTTTTAGCACTCTTGTTTGTGTTAACTTGGATATTGTTATTTCTACCATTATCTATGAGATGTTTTATGTGATGACATGTTTATATCATTGTTTAGTTTAATGGTTATTAGTGAATATTGCTAGGTGCAAAATCTGCACTTGATTCTGTGATGGTTCTGATCTGCAGATGCCAGATCCCTAGGATTAGCCTAGACGGATCCCTCCATTGAGGGAACTGTGGGATCCGTGACAACAGATCAGCAATACAGTATCCCATACATCAAAATAGCTCACTAGATCACTTCACACTAGCTAAACATAAGATTTTAGAACTCAACTAAGTCTTCTTCAAGAATGAGAAAGTCTTAAACCCACTCATTGCTTACATAAGATCTTATTCAAAGTATCTTTTGATTTATCAACTCATCAAAACTCACCATATTTCCGCTTCAATACTCACAAATTACTTTTCATTTTTCAAAACACTTAGATGGACATATTGAACAATTTTAAGAAATTGTTTCTAGTCATCTTTATCAAAAAAACGGGTCAAAATTTAGTTTTTCAATTATTTTGATTTTTGAGGATTTTTCAAACTCCATCTCAAGCTAACATCTGATCTCTAGGATCATTTATTATGACTTGACACCATCAAAACTCTTAGTGTCATCCTTGAACATCCATTGGTAGTCATTTAGTTTCACTCTCCTTCCATAAAAAGCAATCATTAGCTATATCACTCATTGCACTTGATCATTCAAGTAAACCCTCATTTAAGATACTTAGGAGGACTGAAACACTCAAGATGGTATAGATCTTAGACTTTAGAAACATCATTGTTATTATTTCATAGCTGCTGAGAGCCGGATCCCTAGGATTAGCCTAGACGGGTCCCTAAAATGAGGGAACCGTGGGATCCGGGTGACAGATTATGTCAATTCTAGCCAAAACAATCACTTCAAGCTCATCTTGCTAACTTGAACACTCAACCTCATCTTTATTAAGTCCCTAGATCAGTGAAACTCTGAACTTGAATCTTGTGCATGTTAATCATCACATTTCCATGAATCTTAATGGCTTAAGTCTTAAATGCACTTGCCAAATTCCTCCATTTATAAGTCATCTTGCTAGAACTCCTTAGTCATCAAACACAACATAATTCTCAGCAATTAGAAACATCCTCCTTATTCATTTCATCATGAGAAAAGGTCCTAGTGCTAACTCATCCACCCAAGAACCACCCAAGAAACTTGCTAGGGTCATACACGAAATTTCCTCAACCGAATCATCTCCGGTTAAGTCCACCAATGCTAGGATTTCCCCTACACCAAATAAACCAATAAACTAATTCCTAATAGGATTGTTCCCACAAGGATATCATCACCAAACTCTACTAAACCAAACACACACTTTTTAACCCAACCAACATCATTGGTGCCTAGAGCCACATCATTTAACACCTCACAATCATCTCTACATTCTCACAACTTAGAGGACTTACCCCCTTGGCCATCTCATCCTCCACCATTACCAACAAATTCACTAGAAAATGTTGTACAACAAAACCAAAGTGTTGAATCAACACTTGCACCAATGCCAATTTCTCCATTTCCCCCCAATAGTCCATTTTGGATTATGAGGAGACATCAAAGTCAACCACCCAACCACATGGAAGTTGACACTTCTCTACCTCCACCCTCAAACATTGTTGAGCCAACACTTAATGAGCCTCCAACAATTCCTCCTTTATTTGAGGATCCTCAACCCACGTCACTTGAACCTCCGCTTCAAGAAGCTCAAAACCATGACAAGGATTGCTATCATTGTCAACATGTTGAAAGGTTGATACATGAACTACGTGAAGAGAAATGTTTCACGTTTTATCACCTCTTTGAACGTTTCGAAGAGGTCAACAAACCTAAACAACCATGAGCCTAAAACGGTGTCCTAGTCTCAAGCTCAACTTAGAACGATTAGGAATCCCATTTCATGATTGATCATCCTTAAGCACGTTGTTGCATCTTAAGTTTAGGTCACTCATTAGTATTAGGTAGAATATGTATTGCATGGCTAAATCATTCTCTTAGTTTTAGAGATTTCTTGATTATCTCTTTGTTTATGGAATGATAACTTATTTGCCATATTGCTTTGAGTATATGTTTGTTGTGCGTATACATATCTCACTTCCATATTTAGCAGTGTGTGATATACCACCATTGCTGAAAATCTGTCACCAGACAGACGGATCCCAGGAAATTGCCTAGACGGATCCCACAAATGAGGGAACCGTGGTACAGAAGAACAATTTTCTACTAACCTGAGTCTGATTTACAGGAATTTATGCACTATACTCTTGTTTTCTAACCTTTATTTTGTAGATTTTCAAAATACACATGAAGAACTTGACACCTTAAGCTAGGGGAAGCTTTGTGTCAAACCATACATTGCAAAACCAATTGCAACTTAATCCTTATTTGGATTACACTTCATGACACCCCATTGCAAACTTGTAATCTTCAAGGGGGAGCTTTTTCGTCTCAAGGGCGAAACCATTTGCAAACAAAATTGCAATTCGTTAGCTTATTAGTTTATATTTACTTGACGCCCTCACAAAGGGATGGACTCGTCAAGGGGGAGTTAAGACGAGAACCATTCCCGTCACTTGCTCTCTTTACATCTTTTCTTTTTACATGTTTTTTTTTTAAAAAAGAATGTGTTAGTTTCTTTTCGACGCTCTTTTTGTTTCGACAAAAAGGGGGGAGAAGAGAGTAAAAACTCCAATTCGAACGTTTACGAATTTTTGGTTTTTCTTTAAAACAATTTTAAGTTTTGTCATCAACAAAAGGGGGGAGATTGTTAATACAAATAAGTCGTAAAAACGTTTATTTATATTTTACGATCTTCTAATATTTTGTCGATAACAAATGTGAAATCATTTTAATGAAACAAATAAAATACGTAAATAGTTTGAGCCAATAGTTTTCTAACACATTTAACGTTTTCACATAAAACACTAAAATAAGTATAAGTGATTTTATGATTTAGTAATACATATGTACAACAACTAGTGTTTACATATTGGGTAAATATGTACATAACTAGTATGTATTATAATGGGTAAAAACTACAACCCATGGATCACATCCATAACCCATGGTATTGACCCATACCCATTTGACTAGGTGCATTGCACTCATAAGATACATTGTATCTAATAAGAGAACCATGGATCAACCCATAACCCATGACCCATAACCAAAATACCCATGGGCAAAGAGGAGCGTCCCACGGATCCCTAGTTTTACACTACATAGATCCCTTGTGGGAGGGATCCGTGGGATCCGGGGAACAGTAAGCATTTCTCCTCTATAAATAGTGAGCCATTTCTTCCTTTTGGCTTGCCACTCTCACACATACTTTCCCAAGTATTGTTACTCTCTAACCACTTATCCTAAGGGATCTTTCTATGTAGTTTGTCTTTTGTTTTCGTGTGATTCTCTAGGTTCCTTTTAAAGGCGAGATCACCACTTCTTGAAGTCGAGCAAACTCAAGTCTATGAGTTGCCATGCTTCATCATCATCAAGACTACTGAGGTTCTCTTGTTGATAGTTCTTTCTTCCTTCGTAGATGTGTTGTGTTGAAGGCATTAGTGAAGGATGCCGAAAGAGTCAAGACGAAAGCATTAGTGAAAGGTGCTTAACGTCCGTGTCAAAAGCATTAGTGAAGAATGCTAAAGGTGTCAAGACGAAGGCATTAGTGAAAGGTGCCAAGAGTTGTGACAAAGGCATTAGTGAAGGATGCCTAGGAATCAAATCAAGTGGCATTAGTGAAGAATTCCTAGGTCGTATAATCGATGAGGTGCATCGTTATACATATAGTGATTGTTTATATACAAGGATGTTGATATCCTTTATGGTGTTGTAATAAGGAGTTGATCTCCTTTGGGATTAGGTGTTTTGTAGTGTTAGGTAGTAGTTCCTCCATTGTAATGGAACTCGGTACTTAGCCCAGTACCGGATAAAGGGTAGGCGACGTTGTGGTAGGTGTGGTTCACCTTGGTGTGAAAGAACCCGGTGGTTAGCCTAGTACCAGAAAAAGAGTAGGCGACGTTGTGAAGGCTTCTCCGCCATAAGCATTTGGTGTCGTGTAGTGATTACGAACTCTCGAGTTATTGGAATCACTCCTAAACCTTAATTCAAGTGTTAGTAATTCATATGTAATAGTTAGCTTAATATGGCCTTTATGTTAGTAATTAGCCTTAGGCTTATGTAGAAGGCCCATAAGCCTAGGCCCAAGCCTATATAGGAAAGGAAGGGAACTTGGATGTTGCCCTAGTTCCTTCCCCTATATAAACACATGTAAACCTTCCTTAGAAGGTTGGTTGTTCACTTTTCTATTTCACCTAAGCTTAAACCTTTCTCTATTATATTGGTGTGTGTAGATAAGTGTTCATCCGATCTCTTCTTCATCTATTTCTTCTATTGATGCTTGTGTTACAAATATGGTGACCTAACAGTGGTATCAGAGCCATCTAGTTGGGTGAAACGATTTTGTTTTGAAGGTTGTTTTCATACGCGTAAGGCTTCACATTTTTTTAACCTTTCATACGCAAAAAGCTTTCATTTTTACACTTTTAAATTCAAGATTCTTGTACTTTCAAGGTTATTTGGTGTTAAAGTTTAAGTTTTTGGCAAAAAGTTTGAAACTTTACGTGTGTAGAAGTGTTTTTGAGCTTCATTTCATTCGTGTACCTCTTTCTACTCGTAAGGTGAAAATGAGTTTTGGATCATCAAGTTTTAAACTTTCTTGTTATTTTGGTGATATTGAAGCTATTTCATCATAAAAATCAAGTTTATAAACACTTTCGGACATAAAATCAGGTTTTGGTACTTTCTACTAGTAAGGAAACCCTAAACTTACGCATAAGTTTTTCAAGGTTTGATCTTCAGTGTTCTTGGCTTACTCAGTGTTTTCTTGCTTGGATAAGCCTGAAAACACTTCGACTTTGGATATCTTTTACACTGTGATAGTGTAAAGGATTATTGGGAAAAACCCTAATTTTACGCACAAGCTTAAACTTACGCGTAGAACTCTTTACGCATAAGCTTTTTCTTACGCCTAAGCCTTGTCTTACGCATAAGCTAATCTTACGCATAAGTTTTCTACGTCTAACTTTCAGTTTACGCCTAATTTTAGTGTTTCTCAATTACTACGCGTAAGCTATTCTTACGCGTAAGTCTCATTGTTACGGGTAAGGTGGTGTTTTTATGCGTAGCTTTGTCTACGCATAAGCTCTTCTACGCGTAAGGTTCTGTCTACGCATAAGCTGGTTTTCTACGCTTAAGGACTTCTTCAACAAACAAAGTTTCATTCGACTACAAAGATCCATCATCTAACACAGAGTTTTTTGGCGGGAAATTTTGAGTAAAAATTAATTTCTAGGGGAGACTAAACATTTAATTTTTACGCGAGATTCAAATTTTGGTTTAACTGTGAAAATTTTGGTCAAAAATTCAAATTTTTTGGCCCAAATCCAAATTTTTCGGGTAAAATTTGGCGTCAAAATTGTCATAACTCAAATTTTTCTTACAACCTTAGAATTGAATTTTATAGTGAATTTCAAATTTTGAGAGTCAAAATTTTTCAAATTTATTTTTGGAGGGAAATTTTGAAAATCACTATATCGGCCTTTCAAGTATGCTGACTTCACAAATCTCCTCACCTTCCATCAAACCTTCATCATCAAACCTTTCTACTGATGATTATGAAGATGCAAAAGCTTATGAGGAATTGATCGAAGGATGGATGGTTCTGTCTGAAAAATACTCAGAATATATCAATTTCAAGAGGCAGACTTCATCCCGAAATCCAGCAGTCGTGCAAGGTGAAAGAGTTGATGTACATCAAAGGAATGCTCAAATGGACGTTGAGAATGTTGTGATTACTGCAACTGTCGGTAATGCGGACAATGAGGTTGTAGCATTGGAAAAGCAGGATGACAGCAGCAGATCTGGAGAAGATATCATACTTAACTACGACACCGAGCCCAACTGTGACGATGAACAAATGGTTGAGGAAGATATCTTACCCACCTATGACACTGACACAGAACAGATGGTCGAGGTACAATCTACTATTGATCATATTCTGACTGCAAATACGACACAACATACTGAGCAACCTGAATTTAGTAATGAGGGAGAGGTTGACCAGTGTGTTGCACAATGTCCAGACAACTATCTCATGTTTGAGCCCTTACTTGTTAACAATTCAACTGAAACGTCAAATCAAACTCTTGAATCTGAAAACACTCTTCTCAAAAAGACCATTGCTCAGTTTCAAAAAGATTTTTCAAAACTTGAGGCTCATTGCATCTCTCTTAAACTTAAAATGCAAAACAAATTTTTAAACTCTGAGCAAAATGGTAAATCTTTGAATGAACAAAGTAATCATGTGGATACATTAGTAAAATAAAATAAGCATTTAAAGGCTCAACTTCAAGCAAATGGGCTTGCACATGTTGCTTTACAAAACAAACTGAGAAGATTAACTGACCAAAGTGTGGATACTAATTTTGCAAAACCAACAATCTTGGGGAAATCGTCTCTAAAACCAATCAGAAACCAATCAGTAGTTAAACAACCAACTGCTTTTAAATCTGAACGTTCAAAATCTTCAAAACCACGGTTTGCCTCCCAAGTTGTTGAGAATAATCATTTGTCAAAACCAGTAACTCCACATTCCTGGCCTAAGAATAATGCTTCTGTTTCTGTTAAACATGTTTCTGTTAAACCTGTTTCTGTTATACCTGTTTCAGTTAAACCTCAACTTGTGGCTGCTCCTGGCAAATCTAGGATTAGTTCGAACACTGTGTCCAAACCGAGCATTAAAATTAAAAATTCATATGATTCAAATGACGCATACAAGAACTATGATCTATAAAAGGCTAGGAAAAGGGCACTTCTTCAAAAGGATGGAATCTTAGGTTCACGACCTAGTGTATCACCTTTGAGTGTATTACTGAACACTACCTGTAGTATCAAACCAAAACCTAAGTTAACTCAACAAACAGTTAGAAATAAACCCTTTGATCTAAATTTAAACTGTCAGAAACCTAATATGTGGATCCATATAGGACGCAGACTCTTCCCAACAGAAGTTTCAACATCCCCTAGATCTAACCTTAGATGGATACCAACGGGTAGGATTTTCAAAATTGTTAGTCTTAGGTGGATTCCTACAGGCAAGATACTAAGTAGTTGCACCAAAACAAGTGGGATACCCACAACATCTATCCCTGAGGCAGGAAAGGAAATCATCAAAAAAGAATGTTCAGGTGTCAAGAAGATAATTGACACTACATCTTTATGCTTCTAACATCTGGAACCCAGTTACACTTGGGGATCCATGTTTTTCTCTTTTTTGCCCCCCTTCTATTTTTCTATGCAGGTACAACATCTATGGCTTCTACTGCAATACAGCGTAGGACCCGTTTCTCACTGTCTAAAACTTAATCATTCATCAGCTGCACCATCAGTATACTTAATCGTCAAAAATTGGGAACATTGCTTGCTCCTCTAGTTAAAGATTCCGTCAAAAGTCGTGCTTCAGATATATCGAATGCTTTCGCTGCACAACCTGATAACTACTCTAATTTCTGATACATCTGAATCTACAACAACAACCGTTACTGTAGCTGCACCTCCAATCGAATCTCTGAAAACAGAAGAACAAAGTGTTTCCTACAACAATGTCACAGCTGATGATCAACATTATGAACAGAGAATTTTTTATCAACAGTTGATTCTCACGAGATATTTATGGTACTTCACACTTGTTCGATTAATTGAACATACATGGTTTCGCTGTCTCCTTATACATGGTTTCGCTGTCTTCAATTCATCATCAACATACATGGTGTATGATTCTGAATCATTGAAAAGATCGAGGGGGAGAGAGTGTGTAGGTGGTCATTGCTTCCTTGTTCTTCTACATGCTTCTTTGCGAAAACCCAATGCCTTCTTGAATTTCTTCAATTAGGGGGAAGAAATAAGACGATCTGTGGCTCAACGTCTCACTTTGGTGTTATCGTCTCAATTTCATGGGTGATCTTGTGTGAAGTTACCCAAATATGATGTTATGATGCCTCACACACGGTATTGGTATCGATTTATTGCATATTCACAGTGATTAGTATTCCGAAAAACCACAACATTCAGGGGAAAGTCGTATCATTTCGTCTTTCGTGGTTTGTTTGGTGTGATGCGTCTACATACGTGAGAAGATCTTGTTGATTTCTGGCATGCCACCCTCGAACGGATCTTCCGCAATTAGTCAGACTTTCTTTGTGTGGTTTACTGCTCATCTACAAATTCCGCTGTATACTGAAACCTTCAAAAGATAGAGGAAATGTAGACTTCATCAAAGTTTCAAATCTGCTAAAGACAGTTGTTAGTTTGGGGGGAAGCCGATTCTGAAACTTCTTCACAATGGCTTTTGAGTATAACAGCTTGGAACCCGGTCACAACCGTTTAAGCTTCCCTCAATCCCCATCATCAGCTGAAACAAAGCCCCCAGCTTACACGTCAACAAATGGAAAGGCTATTTGCTCCTCTGTTCAGTGACGATATTGATGAACGTGCTCCAGGTATATCCGCTGTTTTCGCTGCTCAACCTGATCACACTCTTATACCTGATACTCCTGCAACAACAACTACTGTTGAACAAGCACCACCAGTTGACTCTACAACAACAGTTGAACAAACTGCTTCCAACGACGCTGAACCAGCTGCTGATGTTCTTAATAAAGTACCCCCACCTGCAGATTTTGATCCAAGTGCGTTCTTTAACCCGTTTGCCAATGAAACTGCTGTACCTGATGTCGCGGAATCATCAACAAACCATTTGAATCCTCAAAATCTGCATAATGTATATCAACATCAACCTTCCACACATCGTTGGACGAAAGACCATCCTCTAGAGAACATTATTGGCAACCCAAATCAACCAGTCGTTACGAGACAACGTCTTCACACAGATGGTGAACATTGCATTTATGCTCTCACTGTCTGCCAATCTGAACCTAAAAACATTAAAGATGCAATGACCAAAGACAACTGGATTGAATCCATGCAAGAAGAAATCAACCAATTCAAACGTCTTAAAATATGGGAACTGGTTGAAAGACCAACAGGGGTCTACGTCATTGGTCTCAAATGGATTTGGAAGAACAAATTGGATGCTGAAGGGAACGTAATCAGAAACAAGTCACGTCTGGTGGCTAAGGGTTATAGACAGGAAGAGGGTATTGACTTTGAAGAATCATTTGCTCCAGTTGCTCGTCTTGAAGCTGTTCGGATCTTTCTCGCGTTCGCGGCTCATATAAATATAACGGTCTTTCAGATGGATGTCAAAACTGCTTTTCCGAACGGTCAACTAAAAGAAACGGTTTATGTCAGCCAGCCAGAAGGATTCGTTGATCCCGCGTTCCCGAACCATGTCTACAAACTGAACAAAGCTCTGTATGGTCTCAAACAAGCTCCTCGGGCATGGTACGATAAGTTATCATCTTTCCTAATTGCCTATAATTTCACCAAAGGTTCGGTCGACCCTACACTTTTCATACAATATCACGGGGAACATATTTTAATCGTTCAAATTTATGTGGATGACATCATTTTTGGGTCAACACATTTAAAATACTCAAATGCTTTTGCAAAACTTATGACAACACATTTTGAAATGTCAATGATGGGTGAACTTACATTCTTTCTCGGATTGCAAGTTCATCAATCACCCCGTGGTATTTTTCAAAGTCAGTCCAAATATGCCCTTGAAATTCTGAACAAATTTGGAATGAATACATGTGATACTTATGCCACACCAATGTCACATACCAAGAAGTTAGACGCTGATTTGCATGGGAAACTGGTTGACCCTACAAAATACCGTAGTATCATTGGGTCTCTCATGTATCTAACAGCCAGCAGACCTGATATTGTCTTTGTCGTATATCTTTGCTCCCGTTATCAGTCGAGACCAACTGAAACCCACCTCTCAGAGGCTAAACGAATCCTCCGATACATCAAGGGAACCATTAACTTGGGGATCTGGTATCCGAAGGATTCTGGTTTTGAACTAATAGCTTTTTTAGATGCTGACCACGCAGGATGCTTAGACTCTCAGAAAAGTACTTCAGGAGCACTACAATTTCTTGGTGACAAACTGGTGTCTTGGCAATCAAAGAAGCAGGATTGTACATCGCTGTCCTCAACAGAAGCAGAATATGTAGCCATGTCGGCGTGTTGTGCTCAAGTCATTTGGATGAGAACACAACTCAAGGACTATGGTTACATATTTGACAGAATCCTGATGTATTGCGACAATCGGAGTGCTATTGCGATCTCGTGCAACTCAGTTCAACACCCGAAATCAAAGCACATCGATCTTCGATATCATTTCATCAAGGACCACGTGGAACAGGGTACTGTTGAATTATACTTTGTGGGTACAGAATACCAATTGGCAGATCTCCTCACCAAAGCCTTAGCTCCTGCTAGGTTTAGTGAGTTGGTCCACCGGATTGGTATGCGGTGTTTGACTCAAGAGGAACTGGATGAACTTTTATAACATTCTTAACACCAGTCAAACACCAAAACCTCTTTTGTAAATATTTTTCAAAAACAAAATACAAAATTATAAAATCTGATAAAACAACAAAAATATTCTTCTATCTAAATTTCTTTCAACATGGCAAGTACAAATCTTCAGTCAACACTTTGTTCTATCAAATCTTTCACTATTTTCCCGAACAAGTGTTGAGGGGGAGAAAGTAAATATTTTCTGCTTCATAAAACCTTGTACTTCCATGTTTCCAAAAATACGTTGTTTCTTCTAAAAAATGGTGGACACGTTTCTTGTCAAATACTCTCCTCGGACTCAAATGTCTTCAAAATTCATTATTTCAAAAGTCGAGGGGGAGTATCGTTAAGTTTCTTTCCTTACAAGTGTTTTGTCTAACCTAAACGGAAGTTAAAGGATCTTGGTTGGAACCTTTTTGAGGTTGAGGGACTGAATGTGTCAACTTGGCAAAGTAATTTTAACAAATTCATTCACCTAACACATTCAATGCACCACTTCGTGTGCATTTACTCCTAAACCACCAAGATCAAACAGCCCAAATCAAATCTTCAAAATCCGTTCAAGCTTTTCATAATCTATAAGTTCTAAACTGTTTTGATCAAGATGATAAACAAGGGTTTCTAAAATTCTTTCAAATCCAATGGTTAAAACTCTTTAAACTGATTTTGGAAAATTGTTCACTCGAACGAACTGGGTGTTTATGCATATAAGTGCTTGGATTGAAATGAGTTATGTTAAAACCTTTCTTAGTGTCTATTAAACTTGTTTCAATCGTCCATAACCATCCTGAATCTTAAAATTCATTAATTTGAATTCTAGGGTTCTTACGCTCATTTAGGGTTTTTCTATTCTGTGATATGTTATTAGGTGTTCAAGAAAGTGTTAGAATAAGTTTATATGCATGTTTTGAACCTTGAAATTAGCCCAGAAACATCTAAATTGTAAGAATTTAAGTTTAGCTTTTTAGGGTTCATCTCCCATGAATCTTCTGATTTTGTGGTGGAAATGTGCTAAACCTTGCTCCATTGCACTCATATGACATCTAGGATACTCCAGAAATATTCTTGTTTGATTTGTGTAGCTATATCTCTTACGCGTAGATTAAGGGTTTAGGGTTTAAGTAATTTTACGCCTAAGTCTTTCTGTGTGTATCTGATATGTTCTTATGCTTGTTTTGTGATCTAAAAGATGTTTGGAGTTAACTGCAATCAAGTTTTCATGTTTATATTTAACAGGTTAATTATTCGTAATGTCAGAATCTTTAGGTGTTCAAACCATTACGCTTAAGGAATACTTTATGCTTAAAGGTTACGCCTAAGAGAAATCTTACGCGTAGCTCTTACGCATAAGGGGTCTACAGTGGATTACGTGTATCTTGGAAAGATATTCGTAAACAAGGTTTGTTATGCATAAGCTTTACTCTTACGAGTAAACTGTACGCGTAACATCTAGCTTGTCCCTACGCGTAAGCTTAAACCCTTTGAACTTGTCTTACGCGTAAGAAACTCTTACACCTAAGCTTGGTCTTACGCTTTAGTTTACTCCTACGCATAAGCTCCTTTCTTACGCATAAGGATCCTTGTTACACATAACCCACTCTTCACTACATTTTGGCCGTTACGCATATGTTACTTGTTAAATGTTACGCATAGGTCACAAATATCTGATGTTTCATATGAGCTTACAAAATTTAATATGTTGTGTGTTAAGTGAATTATTGGTCTTTGAAATTTCAAAATTAACATGTTCACGTAACTTATCACATCAACTTCATACATTTGGACTAATGTGACTTAGGACTTGTAACTAACATAAACACATTGTGTTTCCATATGTCTGTCTCTTTGTCTAATGACTTTCAAATCACGAAATGGCTGCAAATCAAGCAAACACCAATGCCCTAGATGATCTCTCGATGGCAAACACATTCCAAGCTGGATACGACAAAACAATTGGCAAGAACTATCTCCGTGTCATCTTCAACAACTTCATATGCTCATAATCATCTTGCAGAATTGCTGTGGACATCCTTCTGCAACATCCATTCAAAACTCATGCTCAATGAGTAAGATTCAATGGATGAGGTTATACAATTTCGTAAGACATTAATGCAGAAAAGGATGGAATACCATGCTTCAATCTTTTCCGGTTAATCAACCCGGTGGGGCAGGAGGGTCAAGCAGTAGTCCTACACTTATGAAAGATCCATTGCAAACAACTCTTACCTCATCCGATCCGGTTAATCAACCCGGTAAGGATCAGGGTGTCACTGTCACTACAACTGTTGAAATGAAGCAACCACAACAACAACTTAAACAGCCGCAAGAAGAAAAGCATGGTGAAAATGTGGAAATATATGATGAAGGAGATTACGATCATGATAAGGATGAAAGAGTCACTGATGATGATAATTTGGTGGCTGAAGAGGAAATGTTGCAAAGAGGCTGAAGAAACTGCTAGAGCTGAGGAGGAAAAGTTAAAGAAGGAATCAGACAACTACTTAGTTGACAATCTAATACACAAACCTCAACAGTCTTCTGAATCACCTTTTGACACTTTCACCAAACCCAAATCATCATCTCTATCATCACCTCCATCAACATTAGAAACACCTATGTCAACAACAAAATATGTTAAGAAGGCAACTCCATCCAATGATTCGACAAATGTTTAAGCAGGTTATCACCACTACACAACAAGCTACACAGCCACCATCATCTGATCAACCAAGGGATTCAGAAACCACACCACCATTGGAGAAAACCGTTGATCACTTTACATACACTGGTGGTAAGGATCACGACATACCTGAGCCCCAACCAGAACCTCAACCAAAATTTAGATCAAGTACATTACTACACTCCTTGTTTTCATACGCATCAAATCAAAGAGCGTATTGAAGTTCTCCACCTCGGGGTCGAATCTTACCTAAATTCTACACTTCATCGGAATCAATCAAGAACCTCAGTACAAAATCATTCATAAACAAAAGTTTGGGCTTGTCTACCAAAGTGAAAATCATCATACTTGCTTCATGGCTTTCGATGAAATTCAAGTTCTATGACGCCACCCTGGAGATGGTTCAAGATGGATTGTCATCGATTGAAGGACATTGAGTTGGGTATAATTTAGACGGAGAGATGGAATTCAAAGGATCGCAAGGATGTTCGTTGATTTATCACTAGGATTGATGAATGTTTGATTCATCGGGATCAGATGCAACGGTTGGAGAGCTATGTGGGAGGATGACCAAACTTTCCGATTATGACTTTCCAACGTCCTCAGAAAGTAGCTGATCGTTTGTAATCATTGGGTACTCTCTTGATTGTGATTTTGTTAGTTTGATTATCTGACGATGGCCTGTGCACACATAACAGTGTACAACCCGTTCTTGTCAAGAAAGGACTATGTGGTACGCTTCAGTGCCACAATCCTATAAAAGGAGCGAAAGCTTCTTAATTTTGAGTAAAACCTATTAAACCTTTCATTTTTCAAAGGTTTTGCTCAAAAGAACAAGTACTTTCCCTTATGATTTTCAAAACCTCAACTGTTTATATCACTTGTTGAGGGGGAGTATTTGACTAAAATCTTTGTTCACAAAATTGTTCTCAGTGGTACTTTTCCCACAAAACTCAAAATGGTCATATTTGATATCAACATTTCTTCAAAAATAACATTTATATGCCATTTTTTAGGGGGAGAAAAATACGTGATAAGAAATATGTTGTGTTTTGCTATATGAATTCTCGTGTGAAAAAGACTTCAACCCATGAATTGACGGGAACTGAACAGTCATACATTGAAAAGATTCGTCTTCCAAGACTTATCCAAGTAAATTGTACCCATTCGAGAAGCTCTTGATAGACATGAACTTTGACGGGTTTGACAACCTTTCGGGGTTGTCCACATCTTCAAGATAGTTATTAGAGCTAGTTGTCACCTAAAAGCTGACAATGTAACTCTTTAACTATGCAACGTAATCGTGTCTCGCAAGGAATTGTCTATCTTGAGTCGATCAATTCTAAAGTGCGCGCTCTTCTCTCACTGTGCAGATTTCTGTCAAAACTCTTAAGCACATGTCGAGGGGGAGTATTTCTGAAAATCTAAAACTCTTGAAGTGTTCATACATGTTTTTCATTCACAAACACTTCGAGAGATTTTCATGAAAAATGGTTTTATGGCAATGGAGTTATAAGGTGATTAAGGTTAGGAATAACCGTCCTATGATCCGCCAGAGTCGGAGGGATCTACCCAAGGACACTACCAATAGTTAGAATCAAAAGTCCTTAGGTATGATTATAAAAAGGAGAAAATGAGAATCGGAGAAAGAAGAAGTTGAAGAATTAAAAAGAAAAGCAAAGAAAAGGGTGAAAAGAAATAGCCCTCCAGATTATTCAACTTAGGGCAGACACCGTGTTCAATTCATATGCTACTGGTTGTCATTTGATGACGCCGGTATTGAAGATTAAAAGTCGTCATGGACCCAGTGACGCATGCACTAAACCTTCTTAACCACTCAAGTTTCTCTCAAAAGAAGCTTATTTCATTCTCACAGGGAACCCTATGTAAACTATCGGCCTTCTCTTAGAGATTGCTGGTATTGAAGAAGGAGACCCTCTCCCTAGTCTCCGCTCAGGAAAACCAAAATGCACTACTGAGTCTAGAGCCACGAGATTCATCAAAAGATCTCTTAGGTACACTTGACATTTCATCACTTGTTGTTCAATAATAAGAACATCAGTGGTAAGTTATCGAGTCCTACACAGATCTTAGCAATCTGTCGAGAACATTTATGAGGGGTTCACATTTGTGATCCTCAGTGATTGAATGGAAACTCCAGCCAGGGTCAACATCAAACAGCCCTGACAGCAGGTCGCTTCGGTAACTCCCCGTGGATTATGCTTAGTGGTCTCAAACGGTCTACAGTCGTGAGGTGATGCTTCGGTATACCTCAGCGACTCATCTGAATCATAGGTGTACTTCGGTACATCGTGTTATCTCACTTTTGGGACTCCGGTTCAGGAACGGCCTTTGTGAGAGTTAGAGTTGTGTTTTCACACTATGCTGTTAACACTCTCAAAGTTCAAACTTGTAAGTGCCGGAATCCGCTTATTACTAACCTTTCTTATGTTTACTTCTTATGGAAGCTCTGGAGCGGAATGATCGTGCAGATTCTCCACATGCTCATACCAACAACATCACTTATGGAAGTTCTCTCACAATCAAAGGCAACACAAAGTCAGAATGATTCTACAACAAAGAATCTACAAAGTTTAAAGACTTATAGAACTTCATCAACTGTAATCCAACGTTAAAGAGTGTGTGAGCATGTTGGAGAAAGACGTGGAGACACTGGAGCAGCGAAGCAGACCTGATGCAGACTACCACACCATACTATCACTTTCAAAGAACAAAGAACAAAAGAACAAAGAAAATGAAGACGTCAAAGCAGAATACTTCAAAGGAAACAATTTCTCTACACTGGAGAGATTTTTCGAATCAAGACATCTCTTCTCACAAGAAAGAAAAATGTCAGAAGACGTCAAAGCTACTATTACATTGATTGGTGGCAAACCATTAAGTTTATTACACAAGTCAACCACTTGTGAATGGTCAACCGTAATAAAATTCAAACAGTCTAAAACCAATGCAATTTCCCTTGTAATATAGTGGATTCCCGGGTCGTTAAGTCTCACGGAGGATTGATGGTGCTTAAAAACGTTCAGATGATAGAATGATCACTAAGGATAATGATCTGTAAGGATTTTGATTGAAAATTACACTACTGATTGATTGGAATGGTATTTGGTTACAGAACTGTAAAGCACAACAATCAGATTAAACAAACGTAAACACGTACGTTTATTAAATTACGTAAACGTACAAAATAAAACGTGAGTTTTAAGAAATAAAAGACCTACAAATATGAAAATGATATTTTTACAACCCTAATAATAAAAGAAATTTTTTGGAAAAAGAAATTTATTTTTAAAACTATTTATTTAATTATTATTAATTAAAAACTATTTTAAACTATTTAATAATACTCTAAAATATAAGAAAATGTGAAATAAAACTAGAAAAATGAAATTATGATTTAGAAAAATCTAAAATATTATAAAACTAATTTTAAAACTAAAAATATATTTTTTACACTTTTTATCTATTTATTATTAATTAATTACTATTTATTGATTATTTAAAATACACTTAAATACAAGAAAATATAAAATTTACCTGGAAAAATAAACTATTAACTTAGAAAAATCTAAAATATTATAAAACTAATTTTAAAACTGAAAAGATATTTTTTATGCTTTTTATTTATTTATTATTAATTATTTAATACTTTTAACTATTTAAAATTCTAATAAATACCAAACAAGCTAAGAAAATTCTGAAATTTTTTCTATAAATATCCTATGGTGACAGAAAGCTAAGAAAATTGTAAAAACAAGAAGTGCTTAATAATAAGCTGAAAAAGAAAATTAAAAAGCTAATTTATATTAAATAAATGCTATCACTATTTTAAAAATGATGCTTTTGTGATTTTTCTTTTTCAAAACTACTATACTACTGATATTAAGCAACTTTAATAAAGACAAAAATTTTGTAACTTAAAAATAAGTAGTTTAAGAGCTTATGATCTCAACAGTTAAGCTTTTGGCTTATTTTGATGATTTTAAGCTCAACTAAGCTACCAAATAAGCTAATCAAAAGGAAACAAAACTGAAATAAGATGAAAATAAGCAAAAGGAACTGGTAATGAGTAAAAATTTACAAAGAGTAGCACTGATAAGCTTATGATAAGCCAATAAGCACTTGTGCTGAAAACTGAGTAGCAAACAGGCCTAATTGGCCAACTTCCAGACCTTGTGGGGTCCACAGGAGAGATTGGAAGCCCAAACAAAAGATGAATCCAATAAGCTGAGCTTATTGGCTTTTCAAAAAGCTAAATCTCAACTTCTAGGACCCACTATTAAGCTCTGTGTGAGCTTGTGAAAGTGGCTTGAGTACACTGATGACTCAGTGTATACTGAGAAATGGGACAAGGTTAAAGCTACAAGCAGCCCTATCAAATAAGCTAAAAAGTGAAAAAATAAACTTGGAACTATAAGATGGGTAGGTTAGCTACACAAAAAACCAAATTTCACAAGCTATGGTTTACTATTAAGCTTTTTATGAGCTTGTGAAATAGGTAGGCTCAACTGTGCACAGGGCACTATTTTGAAAAAGTACTTGAAATAAGCTAAGAATTAAGCAGTGTAATAAGCTAGCTAGAGAATATAAAAAATACTATGATAGAGATAAGCAGTTGAATATTAATATACCAAAAGCTCAAATCTTGAAGCTTAATATTAAGTCCTATAGAAAATAATCTAGTTTATTCAAAAACTGCAAAACTAAAAATTTTGACTTTTTAAGATGAACTAAAAGTTGACTATTATGAACTTTAAATCAAATCTACTCACTGATTATGTTATGATAACCTAAAATAAGATGGAATTAAGCTAAGTTACCAAGTTCTAAGCTACTATTATGAGTTTTACTCTTTAAAACCTAACAGTTAACAATTTAAGTGGGATTAAAAGTAACTTTGACTTTTGAACAAACAAGCACTGGTTTTTCTTGTATGTTTGAGTTATTTAGACCAAGTGTGACATGTATCAAACAAGAACACTGTCTTGAATACCCTTTAACACAGTTAACAAATCAAAACCAAACACCATTTTACTTAACTGTTTTGAAGATTTTCAAAGCAAATGAGTGATTTAAACCATGAAACTGATTCATACAATCATCTAATGATATAATAAGCTGAATTAAACACATAAACACTAACAATTACAACTAAAGCCTATAAATTACTATTATGCAATTTTACTTAGTGAAAAATAGAAAACAAAGCAACTACAATAACTGATGAACAAGCAGGCTATATTAAGCAATAATATCACTAACACACACCAAATAAGCACAAAGAACACAGAGATAAGCAATGATAAGCAGTTCTACAGTGAATTGCCAAAATCAAGAATTAAGCTTACAAGTGGCTTCCAAGCTCAAAACTGAGATCCAAGGACTGAAAACATAACCTACAGCTTCCCAAGAAGCTCTAAACCCAAGGCAATCCACAATTCACCTTGCTCCAGCTTTCTTTCTTCTTCATTCTTGATTTTTTATTTTCACTAATTTTTTTTTAGTATTTTTGGTAATTTTTTTCTTTTGGATACTAAACTGAGTTTTATGGGTATCTAATAGCTTTTAGAAGCTATCTAGGAGCTTATGTTAGCTTACTCAGTCCATAACAACAACTAACAACAACACTAACATAACATGAGATTTTTGACATTAAAATTGCATAAACTGAAATAGAACTTGAACACTGAAATTTATTATTGAAAAAGATTTACAATACACTGAACTTGAGAAAAACAGTACTTGAAAGCTAAGAAATACACTGGAAAGCTTAAGTTAATTAAAACGACTAAAGAAACTAAAAATTACACTAGATATTTCTTCACATTGAACCATTCTTGTTTATAGAGATCTTTTTGAGTCCCTTGTCGACTTCTGAATCATTCCCACCTATTTCCAACCATTGGATCCTTCCAGATCATCAAATTCGCCATTTGTCAATTTGGCGGGAAAAAAAAGTCTTGAGCAGGTTTCTTCAATTAAAGGATTTTGGAGTTTGTGGAGGTGTTAAGGAGTGGGTAAACAGCTGTTAGGGGTGAGGTGGAAAGGTGAAAAGGTGGAAAAACCAGCTCTGGTTTTGGTTTGCAGAGATGGGTGAGGAAGATGAACAGGAAAAACGGTTTTGGCGCGTTTGACTTATGTTGACCGTTTTAATTATTAAGTAGGGAGTTCAAAATGGGGGGGGTCACAGGTTTATGACAGGGGGTCTTTTGGGTTTTGGCTGGGTTAATAATACAAAAGAGGGTCAGTTTGGTTTGTAGTTTATTACAAGGACCAAAGTTGCAATTTTTGCAAACTTGAGGGACCAATACTGTAATTTTTCCAAAGTTAACACAAGGACCAATCCTGCCAAATATGAATAGTACAAGGACCACATTTGATTATTTTCCATTTTTAAATATCCAAGGACCAATTTTGACACTTTTGTAAAGTTGAGGGACCTTTTCTGCCATTTACACAAAGATTCATTCAAGGACCATTTTTAACAATTTAGAATATTTCAGGGACCTTGAATGATAAAACTCCATATTTTTGGATTCCAGGGACTAGATTTGACAACTTTTGAAACTTGGGGGACTAAAACTGCCAATTATGCAAACTTGATACGTTTTTCATCTGATTTTGATATTTTTGCATTTAAAACACATAAAACACTTATTTGTGATATTTTTATCATTTTGATGCATTTCTGAGTGTTTTCAGATGTTTTTGCAGACTAAAAGGTACAAAAATGATGAGTATTTGCACACTCATCAATCCCCCACACTAAGATATTGCTAGTCCCTAGCAATCTTTTAAGAAAACTTAATGGATTTCATCTCTTTACCAAAAGCCATTACTTCTAGAGTAGCCAATTGTTTCAGCTCAAGTAAGAACCTTGGTACAATGATAACCAAATGATTTTGAGCAAATCACCAGCTTTCAACGGTTTTGATTTGTCTTTACCAGAAGCCGTTTGCTTCTAGACTAGCCAAATCTTAGATAAATTATCAATATTATCTTTGGTGAGTCGATTACCAATTATGGTTTTCCAACTGCCTTTACCACAAGCCATAAACTTGCGGCTAGCCAACTCTTCACTAATTAAAGATATGGTGAGCTGAACACCATACAATTTTGGGCAAATTGCAAGCCGTCAACGGATTTGAGATATCTTTACCAAGAGCCGTTTGCTCCTAGATTAGCCAATCCTTTTGTTTATTAGACATGGCGGACTGATAACCGTAAGCTGAGTAAGTGCAAAACACTTACTCCAAAAAAAAATTTGGCCAAAAATGGGGGAATTGGGTGGTATAATTACATGATAAAATTCGTGAGAATTCCCCCCCACACTAGAAATGAATATTGCCCTCAATATTCAAAGTACCGGCTGTTATGCCGAAACTTAGAACGTAAAAGGGAAATACTACGGCCATTATTTTATTTTTTTGATATATGTACACCTTTTTTTTTTTTTATAGAGAGTACTTATACAACAGCGGGGGCAACTCCCCCACACTAGGGTGGTAGAAAGTAAAAAGAAGTCAGAAATATGAGTGAAAACCCATATGGTGTGCTACTGTTTTTGATTCCCGAGTCACTAGCTTGACTCGATCCCCGCATTCATTGGTTCATCGGGAAAGTTTGTAGATCCGGGACAACCACAGGTGGAATGTCCTCTCCAAAATAGTGCTTTAATCGATGACCATTCACTTTAAAATTTGGACCATCAGGTTGAGATAACTCAATGGTTCCGTAAGGAAATACTTTAGTGATGGTGAATGGTCCAGACCAGTGGGATTTTAGCTTTCCAGAGAAAATCTTCAATCTTGAATTGAAAAGAAGGACTCGATCACCGACGTTGAAAACGCGGTTCTTGATTTTGGAGTCATGAATCTTCTTTGTCTTTTGTTTGTAGATCAAAGAGTTCTCGTATGCTTGATCACGGAGTTCATTTAAATCATTCATTTGAACTTTTCTGTGATCACCAGCTGTCTGAATATCGAAATTAGCATGTTTCAAGGCCCAGTATGCTTTGTGCTCAAGCTCAATCGGCAGATGACATGCCTTTCCGTACACTAGCTTGTATGGAGTACACCCGATGGGTGTTTTATAAGCTGTACGGAAGGCCCAGAGTGCGTCATCCAGTTTATCCGACCAGGATGCACGGTTTTCGCCTACTGTCCTTTCCAGAATTCTTTTTATACCACGGTTAGAAACTTCCACTTGCCCACTTGTTTGGGGGTGGTACGCAGTAGATAGACGGTGGGTTACACCATACTTTTGCATGACACGATCAAATTGATCATTGCAGAAATGTGTACCACGATCACTGATTATAGCTCGTGGAGTTCCAAACCTAGCAAAAAGAGATTTTAAAAATTTCACAACTACTCGGGCATCATTGGTAGGTAAAGCTTTCGCTTCAACCCATTTTGACAAATAGTCAACAGCCACAAGTATGTATTTGTTTCCTCGAGATGATGGAAATGGTCCCATAAAGTCAATGCCCCAGATGTCAAAGATCTCACACACTTGAATGGCGTTTTGCGGCATTTCATTTCTTTGAGAGATATTTCCGTGACGTTGACAAGCGTCACATGTTTTGACAAATTCGTGGGCATCCTTGTAAATCGTGGGCCAATAAAACCCGGAGTCAAACACCTTTTTGGCGGTGTAGTTTGGACTATGATGGCCCCCGGTGGGTCCAGCATGGCAAGCTTTGAGAATGTCCATAGCTTCCTGTCCATAAACACACCGTCGGATGACTTGATCCGCACAGATTTTGAATAAGTAGGGGTCGTCCCAGAAGTAATGTTTAACATCTTTGAAGAATTTATTCTTCTGTTGGGTCGACATTCCTTTCACTATGAAGTTACCCGCATGGTAATTTGCGAAGTCAGCAAACCATGGGGTAGTAGAGTTTCCACGAAAAGAAACCGCATTGAGTGTCTCAAGAGGAAATGTTTCATTTATTTCCTTTTTCTCGAAAACATCTTGGTGAGGGTTTTCTAAACAGGACAGATGATCAGCAGCCAGGTTCTCAGCTCCTTTTTTATCACGTATAATGATATCAAATTCTTGCAGGAGGAGAACCCAACGGAGCAATCTCGGCTTTGCATCTTGTTTTGCAAAGAGATATTTGAGAGCCGAGTGATCCGTATACACCACACATTTGGTCAAGATTAAGTATGGCCGAAACTTCTCAAACGCATACACCACGGCTAGTAGCTCTTTTTCTATGGTGGTGTAATGAGTTTGAGCTTCAGTCATAGTCTTACTCGCGTAGTGGATAGGCTGAAAATGCTTGGATCTACGTTGCCCTAGGACTGCACCGATAGCAAAATCACTTGCATCGCACATGAGCTCAAAGGGTAAATCCCAGTCGGGAGCAACGAGAATGGGTGCTTCCGTAAGCTTTTTCTTTAATGTTTCAAAAGCTTCGATGCACTCAGGTGAGAAGATAAAAGGAGCATCTTTTTCAAGAAGATGGGTCATAGGCCGGGCGATTTTAGAAAAATCTTGTATGAATCTGCAATAAAAACCGGCATGACCTAAAAAACTCCTAATACCTTTGACGTTAGTAGGATGAGGCAATTTAGCAATAACATCGACTTTTGCTCTATCAACCTCAATCCCGTTTTTCGAAATCTTATGGCCAAGGACAATGTCTTCTTTGACCATAAAGTGGCTCTTCTCCCAATTTAGACAAAGATTGGTGTCTTCACACCTTTGAAGCATTTTTTTCTAAATGGGAGAGACATGTTTGAAATGAGTCCCCAATGACCGAGAAATCATCCATAAACACCTCCATTGTTTCCCCGATCATGTCGTGGAAAATGGCCATCATACATCGTTGGAACGTGCCAGGAGCGTTACATAAGCCAAAAGGCATACGTCTGTAGGCAAAAGTTCCGTATGGGCAGGTGAATGTGGTCTTTTCTTGATCCTGTGGATCAATGGGGATCTGAAAATACCCCGAGAAACCATCAAGGAAACAATAGTATTCATTCCCTGCTAATCTCTCAAGTATTTGGTCCATGAAGGGTAGAGGAAAATGGTCTTTACGGGTGGCGTCATTCAACTTACGATAGTCAATGCAAACACGCCATCCCGTAACCAATCGAGTTGGAATTAACTCGTTATCTTCATTTGTGACAACAGTTATGCCACCCTTTTTAGGAACACAATGAATTGGGCTAACCCAAGGACTATCTGAGATCGGGTAAATTAATCCTGCATCAAGAAGTTTGATAACCTCCTGTTTGATAACATCATGGATTTTTGGATTTACTCTTCTCTGATGTTGAACTGCTGGTTTGAAGTCATCCTCCATCAAGATTTTGTGAGTACAAAATTCAGGGTTGATACCCTTAATGTCGGAGAGTTTCCAAGCAATTGCTTGCTTGTGTGACTTCAAGACCTTTATGAGAGCAGTCTTTTCATATTTACTCAAATCTCGAGCAATAATGACTGGTAATTTATCATCACCCTCAAGAAGTGCATACTCGAGATGAGGTGGTAAGTCCTTAAGTTCGACTTCAGGAAATTCTTTAGTTTTCTCAACTGACTTGACTTCCTTGTTATGAAGCTTGACGGGAGGGAGTGATGATGGATCATCATTAAGCAACTTCTCAATGAGAAGTATATCCTCCTCGATGTCGATGGGAGCGTGATCAATTTCCCATGGAACAGAATCACTAGACAAGTATGCTTCAATCTCTTCCAAGATGAAGTCACTTTCCTCAAACGGAGTGAGAGAAGGAGTAGAATTGGCAATGATGGGTTGAGATGAATGAGTGAGATTATCACTCGAAGAATTATGATCATAACCAAGAATTTCTTGAGAGTACTCTTCAGAAGCAACATCAATGATATCTATTCGGTTAACCGACTCAGAATCATAGTTTGCGGAGTACCTCGAAGTTTGATCAAGGTTAAAGGTGACAGCTTCATTACCAACACGTAATGTGATTTCTTGCTCAAATACATCAATGAGAGCACGGCCCGTTCTCAGGAATCCTCGTCCAACAATGAGAGGAACCCGATGATCAGCATCGAAATCAACAACCACAAAGTCAGCTGGAAAATGGAACTTTCCTACTTTCACAAATACGTCCTCGGCAATGCCAAGTGGACGGGATATTGTACGATCTGCAAGCTCGAGAGTCATGCATGTAGGAGTAAGGTCCGGAAGAGAAAGTTTCTTCCATACTGAATAAGGCATCAGAATGATGCTTGCACCAAGATCTGCTAAGGCAAAGCATTCAACCATTCCTGGAAATACACAAGGTAAGAGAAATTTTCCAGGATCCCCAAGCTTCTCGGGAAGCTTCTTCAAGATAACTGCTGAGCAGTTCTCGTTTAGAGGAGTTTTTGCCATTTCAAACAGTTTTTCCTTGTTGCTTAACATGTGTTTGAGAGTTGATGCAAACTTGGGCATCAGCATGATAGCATACGCAAAGCTTATGTCAAAATGTAGTTCTTGGAAAATTTGAAAAAATTTGTCCATTTGATGACAGGCTTTTTCGCGGAGCTTTTGCTCATTCAAACGTGATGGGTAAGGAATAGAAGTTTTGGATTTGGGTTTTTCAAAGGGAGCTACAGGAGGTTCAAAAACAACTCCTGGATTGGATTTGGGTTTCGGGACAACTTGAGGCTGGACATCGTTGGTACCTCCGTTATTAGTAGGAAGTTCTTTGTCCTTTGTTGCCTCAGGTTCACTTTCCACTACCTTTGGGAGAGAAGAAGAAGAGGTAGTAGGAATAGCGGGTCCATCGTATGATACACCACTTCTGGTTGTGATCGCCTTTGCGTCGCCCCTCGGGTTAGCGATCGTGTTGCTCGGAAGTTTTCCTGAGCCCGAGGGTTGATCATTTAAAGACTTCTTTAGATCAGCGATCTGACTGACCAACAACCTGTTCATTTCATCTTGGGATTACATGAATTGCTTCAATAACTCATCAGATGATGGTCTAGTTGGAACAATGGCTTGAGTTTGATTAGGAAAATTCTGGCCTCTAATGTTCGGATTAGGGCCTTGATTTTGAAAATTTCCTTGGTTAGGATTCATATTCCCATGAAATTGATTCCCTCGATTGAAATTGTTTTGATTAAGGTTTCCTTGATGTTGAAAACCTTGATTTGGTCCGAGATAGAAATTACCTTGGTTTTGATAACCTTGGTTCATTCTAGGTTGGTTCTGATTCCAGTTTTGTATGTTAGGATTCTGGTTAAAACCGGGTGGTCCTTGATAAGTATTAGCACGGTAGTTTGGTTCATTTTGAGGACGGTATTGATTACCTCCCTGATGTGAAGTACCGGCTATAGCATTGGCTTCAAACGGACTACCATCGGTGGCAGTACAGTTGTAGTATGCATGAGGGCCACCACAAGTAACACAGACCTCGACTTTCTTCACTTCACCATGTGATGGTGTCTGTGTGAAAGTGACTTTCTTTTGGTTAGCAAGAACCAAAGCCTGAACAATATCCGTGAGTTTGTCAATCTTAGCATCGGTGCTAGATGTACTCACGGGAGATGAAGTAGAAGGTCCAGCATTAGACTGAGACTGATATGTCTTTGTTCGGAAAGGACGGACCTGGGACTTGTTTTCTATGATTTGCAAGGCTTCTTTTGTGGTCTTGCTTAGGAAATTACCTCCCGCGGAGGCATTTAAAGAGTCTTGGTTAGTTTGGTTCAGACCATTGTAGAAAGTATCCATTTGCATTAACTCGGTAAAACCATGATGCGGACACTTGCGGAGCAACTCTTTGTAACGATCCCATGCCTCACCGAATGATTCATCAAATCTTTGAGAGAATTTCATTATCTCATTCTTAAGACTTGTAGTTCGGGATGGAGGATAGAATTCGTTAACAAACTTAGTGACTAAATCCTCCCATGTCTCAATGGAACGAGGGGTGATGCGCTCCAGAACAGTCAAGGTTTCTCACACAAGCCCGCCACTTGTGAATGGCAGACCGTAAGAACCTTAAAACGGCTCAGGAACGAACTCAATGAAGATCTGGGGAGTATAGTGTTTCCCCGGGTCGTTATGTCCCAGCGAGCTATGCAATGGATTATCAAACGAATAGTGATCGGGAGATTTGAACGGGAAAAGAGATTTGAAGATGATTATAACTAAGGAAAAAGCCCATAAACTACAGGGGTTTAAATGCAAATTAAAGGAAATTAAAAAGATAAAATCTATTAAATAAACGCTATCACTATATTTAAAATGATGAACGTTTAAAACCTAAAACTTACGTTTTAAAACAAATTTACGTAAACGTACAAATAAAAACGTGAAACTTATACAATATAAATCCTAAAAATATGAAAAATACATTTTTACAATCCTAATGATATAAGAAAATTTTTAGAAAAAGAAAATTATTTTTATAACTAGTTAATTAATTATTATTAATTAAAAACTATTTTTAACTATTAAATAATTACCTAAAATACAAGAAATTAGGAAATAAGGCTAGAAAAAGAAAATTAAGACTTAGAAAAGTCTAAAATAACAAACTAGAATTTTCAAAACTATTTTTGTATTTTTTTTGATTATTTTTCTATTTTCTAGGAATTAAAAACTAATTTAATTACTAAAAATTACCAAATGAACTATGAAAAATATGGAAAATTATTTTTTTTACTTTTTATATTTATCTAAGCCTAAGAAAAATGAAAACTTATTTTTTTGGACCTTTTCTGAATTTTTTTGTATTAAATGCTATTTAAAAAGTGCTAAAAACTAATTAAATATAAGAAAAATAGCAAAACAGCTAGGAAAAATCTGAAAATTTCAGGAAAACTCTAAAATAATATTAAGAAGCTATGAAAATTGGAAAAACAGGCACTTGTTTGCAAGAAAATGAAACTGATGATTCAAGTGCTTATTGAAATAAGCACTTGATAAGCAAATGAGCAAAACAAGCAACCCACTGATCACAGAAGCAATAATATACTAAATTAACTAGATTTCAACTAAAAACAATAAGCTTTAACCACTGAATAGCAAATTAACACAGATTTGATGTTTTTGATCAAAGTACTAAAACAGTTTCTGTGTACCAACTTGCAGTCAACAAATAAGCACTAAAATAAGCTGCAAACTAAAAACCAATGATTCAGTCCTAAACTAGACCTAAGTGACTACTTATAACCAAAAGACTAGACCTTACAAAGCTTTTATGAACTCTGTGCAAGTTGCACAAAAACTGAGAAAACCACTCAGTGTATACTGAGTGGGAGCAGGGCAACTGAGGCTCACTTTGAGCTTATGCACAAATTAATCCAGAGGGCTAAAGCTAAAAACAGTTATGAGAGCTTAAAGACAACCAAGTGAACTACTTATATTCCAAAAATCAGGACCTAAAGAGCTTTAATTAATCCTGTGGATCAGCTGCAAGTTCTGCACAAATCCACTTTTCATACCATTTTGACTTTTGAAAACCAGGACCAGTTTGACTTTGGTGAAGTTTGGACCCAATTAAATGATTGATTATGATTTGTTATGATGTAATGAAGCTATTACAACCTTTGTTAATGACTTTTAATCACAAAATGAATGATTTGCTCTTTTAAAAATCCAACAGTAACCTGTTTGATTCAAATGATATGGTTTTTGACTTTTTTGGATTACAGACACACAAGTAAGACAGATAAGTACTCAAAAGTACTTAGTAGACATGCACCAACTGGTTTCTAAGCCAAAACAAACCTCAAACATATACTAAGCTACAAATCCAAACACCCTCTTAACTATTGATTTGCAAACTAAACTTATACTAATGACTGAGCAGGCTTGTAATAATGATCAAACTCATTTTAAATGACTTGAATACTGCTATTGGAACAAGTTTCAACAGATTATAACTACACATGCATGATATGCAAGAATTTGAGAAAATCACTTACAAAAGTCCACAACCACAATGGTTAGCCATTACTGAAACAATGGACCACTAACCTATTAATATCAACCCACTAGTCCTAAATCAACCCACATCCATAGCTGCTTCACCCATTGACCAATTCCATTGCCATATTGACCCTGTTTGACTTTCTTTGACCAAAGTCCCAACTTGCTAGAAACTACAATGTAAGCTTGTAGAAAGCTATGTGAAGCTTGTATAAGCTTATTAATACTGAGAAATGAGCTTTTTGAAGCTTGTAAACAAGATTTAGACTTGGAATATTTCAACAGTGGACATAAACTGAAGATTATAACATTAAACTGAAATTAGTACTTGGAATCAGTTTCAATACATTCAAATACTTAAAGTTAATACACTTTAGCAAAACATTACAAGTTTTACACTAATTTGAAAGATTAAACATAAAAACGACCTAAGTGAAAGATAAAAAACTAGTAGAGTAGTACTCTTGCTTCCTTTTGCTCCTTTTTATAATCCCATCTCATTTTCTCTCACTTCTGAACATTTCCCAACAATCCTAGCCATTGGATGGCTTGAAAATAATCTCAACCATTCAAACATGATTTTGGCGCCAAATTCTTATAAGCCAGTGGGGGTTGATATGGTGGTGAGGAAGCATTTAATGCTTCTTGGAAGCTTGCTGAGGAGGGGGGAACATGGTGAGGTGATAGGAGGCTGGGTTGGTTGGAATGGTGGCTGGGCATGGTGGGCAGACAACAGGGAGGGAAAACGGGGAAAGGGAAAGAGTTGACTGGTTTGACTGGTTTGACCAGTGGGGTTAAATATCAAAAAAGGAGGGGGGTCAAAGGTGCATATTGACAGGGGTCACTTGGGTTGATAGGGTCCAAATGGGTATAAGGGTTTTAATACATAGGGACCTTGTTGCATTTTCTGAAAATAGAGGGACCTATTCTGCCAATTCTGCCAAGTTGCTTCAAGGGACCATAATTGACAATCTCAATAAGTACAAGGACCAAACTTGCCAATTTGCCATTTTCTAGGGGCCATTTCTGCCAAATTTTAAACTTGAAGGATCAATTTTGTAAATTTCTCAAACTTTTTATATTTTTCACCAAAGGACTAAATTTGACAACTTATGATTTTAAAAGGACCTTTGGTGATTTATCTTTTGAAATTATGTACTCAGGGACTGTTTTTGATAATTTTTAAAACTTGGGGGACTAAAACTGCAATTTTTGCAAATTTGAAATGTTTTTCATCTGATTTTGATATTTTTGCATTTAAAACACATTAAACACTGATTTGTGATATTTTGATCATTTTGATGTGTTTCTGAGTGTTTTCAGATGATTTTGCAGTTTATTTTGTACAAAAATGATGAGTATTTACACACTCATCAATCCCCCACACTGAGATATTGCTAGTCCCTAGCAATGATTTGAGAAAACATAATGGATTTTAATCTCTTTACCAAAAGCCATTACTTCTGGAGTAGCCAAATGTTTCAGTTCAAGTAAGAACCATGGTACACCGATAACCATGTGATTTTGAGCAAACCACCAGCTTTCAACGGATTTGATTTTGTCTTTACCAGAAGCCGTACCCTTCTGGACTAGCCAACTCTTAGATAAATTATCAATATTATCTTTGGTGAGCTGATTACCAATTATGGTTTTTCCACTGCCTTTACCACAAGCCATAATCTTGCGGGCTAGCCAACTCTTCACTTTTTAGGATATGGTGAGTTGAGAACCATACAATTTTGGGCAAATTGCAAGCCATATAAACGGATTTGAGAAATCTTTACCAAGAGCCGTTTGCTCCTGGATTAGCCAATCCTTTTGTCTTACAGACATGGCGGACTGATAACCAGATGAGAAAGTGTAGAACACTTACTCCAAAAAAAAATTTTGGCCAAAAACGGGGGGATTAGGCGGTATATTTATATGATAAAATTCGTGAGAATCCCCCCCACACTTAGAAAATGAATATTGCCCTCAATATTCAAAGTACCGGCGGTTATGCCGAAACAAAGAACGTGAAAGGGAAATACTAAGGCCATTATTTAGAAAGAAGATTTTTTTTTTTTTTTTTTTTTTATGAAACATGTGGGCAACCCCCCCACACTAGGGTGGTAGAAAGAGGTAAGAAGACAGAAATATGGGTGAGAACCCATATGGCATGCTACTGTTTTTGATTACCGAGTCGCTAGCTTGACTCGATCCCCGCATTCATTGGTTCATGGGGAAAGTTTGTAATTCCGGGACAACCATGGATGGAATGTCCTCTCCAAAATAATGCTTCACTCGATGACCATTCACTTTAAAATTAGGACCATCGGGTTGAGATAACTCAATGGTGCCATAAGGATAAACCTTAGCGATGGTAAATGGTCCAGACCAACGGGACTTGAGCTTTCCCGAGAAAATCTTCAATCTTGAGTTGAAAAGAAGGACTCGATCACCAACGTTGAAAACGCGGTTTTTGATTTTTGAGTCATGAATCTTCTTTGTCTTTTGTTTATAGATCAAAGAGTTCTCGTAAGCTTGATCACGGAGTTCATTTAATTCATTCATTTGAACTTTCCGATGATCACCCGCTGTCTGAATATCGAAATTAGCATGCTTCAAGGCCCAGTATGCCTTGTGCTCGAGCTCAACTGGTAGATGACACGCCTTCCCGTACACCAGCTTGTATGGAGTGCACCCGATGGGTGTTTTGTAAGCTGTGCGGAAGGCCCAGAGTGCGTCATCTAACCTATCCGACCAAGAGGCACGGTTTTCACCAACCGTCCTCTCCAAGATTCTTTTAATCCCCCGGTTAGAAACTTCCACTTGCCCACTTGTTTGTGGGTGATACGCAGTGGAGGTACGGTGAGTTACACCATACTTTTGCATGACTCTTGCAAATTGGTCATTGCAGAAATGCGTACCACGATCACTGATGATGGCTCGTGGAGTTCCAAACCTAGCAAATAAGGATTTCAAGAATTTCACCACAACTCGGGCATCGTTGGTGGGTAAAGCCTTAGCTTCAACCCATTTTGACAAGTAGTCAACGGCCACGAGTATGTATTTGTTACCATAGGAAGAAGGAAATGGCCCCATAAAGTCAATGCCCCAGATGTCAAAAATCTCACACACTTGAATGGCGTTTTGCGGCATTTCATTCCTTTGTGAGATATTCCCGTGACGTTGACAAGCGTCACAGGTTTTGACGAATTCATGGGCATCCTTATAGATTGTGGGCCAATAGAATCCCGAATCAAACACCTTCTTGGCGGTGTAGTTGGGGCTATGATGTCCCCCAGTAGGTCCAGAATGGCAAGCTTTGAGAATGTCAATAGCTTCCTGACCATACACACATCGCCGGATGACTTGATCCGCACAAATCTTAAACAAGTAGGGGTCGTCCCAGAAATAATGTTTCACATCTTTAAAGAATTTATTTTTCTGTTGGGACGACATCCCTTTCACCACAAAGTTACCCGCATGGTAGTTTGCAAAGTCGGCAAACCATGGGGTAGAAGAATCTCCACGAAAAGAAACCATATTGAGTGTTTCGAGAGGAAACGTTTCATTGATTTCCTTTTTCTCGAACACATTTTGGTGAGGGTTCTCTAATCGGGAAAGATGATCAGCAGCCAGGTTCTCAGCTCCTTTTTTATCACGAATAATGATATCAAATTCTTGTAGGAGGAGAACCCAACGGAGCAATCTCGGCTTTGCATCTTGTTTTGCAAAGAGATATTTGAGTGCCGAGTGATCCGTATACACCACGCATTTGGTCAAGATAAGATATGGCCGAAACTTCTCAAAAGCATACACCACCGCTAATAATTCTTTTTCCGTAGTGGTGTAATGAGTCTGAGCTTCAGTCATAGTTTTGCTCGCGTAGTAGATTGGCTGGAAATGTTTGGTTTTGCGTTGCCCCAAGACTGCACCGATAGCAAAATCACTTGCATCGCACATGAGCTCGAAGGGTAAATCCCAGTCGGGGGCAACTAGAATGGGTGCTTCCGTAAGCTTTTTCTTAAGTGTTTCAAAAGCTTCGATGCACTCAGGAGAGAAGATAAAAGGAGCATCTTTTTCGAGAAGATGGGTCATAGGCCGAGCGATTTTAGAGAAATCTTGAATAAATCTACGATAAAACCCGGCATGACCTAGAAAACTCCTAATACCTTTGACGGTAGTCGGATGAGGTAGTTTAGCAATGACATCAACTTTCGCTCTATCAACCTCAATCCCGTTCTTTGAAATCTTATGGCCAAGGACTATGCCTTCTTTGACCATAAAGTGACTCTTCTCCCAGTTTAGACATAGATTGGTGTCTTCACACCTTTTAAGCATTTTGTCTAAGTGGGAGAGACATGTCTGAAACGAGTCCCCAATGACCGAGAAGTCATCCGTAAACACCTCCATAGTTTCCCCGATCATGTCGTGGAAAATCGCCATCATACATCTTTGGAACGTGCCAGGAGCATTGCATAAGCCAAAAGGCATACGTCTGTAGGCAAACGTCCCGTATGGGCAGGTGAATGTGGTTTTCTCTTGATCCAGCGGATCAATGGGGATCTGAAAGTAACCTGAGAAACCATCAAGGAAACAATAGTATTCGTTCCCTGCTAATCTCTCAAGCATCTGGTCCATGAAGGGTAGAGGAAAATGGTCTTTACGGGTGGCTTCGTTTAACTTTCGATAGTCAATACACACACGCCATCCCGTAACCAATCGAGTCGGAATTAACTCGTTTTCTTCATTCGTGACAACAGTAATGCCACCCTTTTTAGGAACGCAATGAATGGGGCTAACCCAAGGACTATCAGAGATTGGGTAGATCAGACCGGCATCAAGAAGTTTGAGAACCTCTTGTTTGATAACCTGATGAATCTTAGGATTCACCCTTCTCTGACTTTGGACTGCTGGCTTGAAGTCATCCTCCATTAAGATTTTGTGGGTACAAAATTCAGGGTTGATACCCTTAATATCGGAGAGTTTCCAAGCAATTGCTTGCTTGTGTGACTTCAAGACCTTTATGAGAGCAGTTTTCTCCTCCTCAGTCAAGTCTTTAGCAATTATGACGGGTAATTTATCATCACCCTCCAAGAATGCATACTCAAGATGAGGAGGTAGGTCATTAAGTTCAACCTTGGGAAATTCTTCAGTAGATGATTGCACTGATTTGATTTCCTCAATCGTGATTTCTTTCGGAGGGAGTGAAGATAATGGATCTTCATTAAGCAATTGCTCAAGATAAAGGATATCTCCCTCCGAATCATAAACACCATCAATTCCAGGCGGAATTGATTCATCAGTAGCCAGAAATTCATCGATCTCTTCCAGAAGGAAGTCACCTCCCTCAAACGGAGTGAGAGAGGGGGAAGAGTCGGAAATGATAGGATGAGAAGATGTGGTGGAATTGGAATTCTCACTCACAGAATTATGAAGATAACCAAGAAACTCTTGAGAATACTCCTCTGAAGCAATATCAATTAAATCGACTCGATTAACTGATTCAGTATCATAATTTGAGGAGTACCTCGAAGTTTGATCGAGGTTAAAAGTAACAGCTTCGTTACCCACACGTAGAGTGATTTCTTGCTCAAATACATCGATAAGAGCACGGCCAGTTCTCAGGAATCCTCGTCCAACAATGAGAGGAACCCGATGATCGGCATCGAAATCAACGACCACGAAATCAGCTGGAAAATGGAACTTTCCTACTTTCACGAATACATCCTCGGCAATGCCAAGAGGACGCGATATAGAACGATCTGCAAGCTCAAGGGTCATGCAGGTAGGAATAAGTTCCGGAAGAGACAATTTCTTCCACACTGAATACGGCATCAGATTGATGCTTGCACCAAGATCGGCAAGGGCAAAGCATTCAATCATCCCAGGAAAAACACAAGGAAGAAGAAATTTTCCGGGATCTCCTAGCTTCTCGGGAAGCTTCTTTAACAAGACTGCTGAGCAATTCTCATTCAAAGGAGTCTTAGCCATTTCAAATAGCTTTTCTTTGTTGCTCAGCATATGTTTCAGAGTAGATGCAAACTTTGGCATTAACATGATGGCATCCGCGAAGCTTATGTCAAAGTGAAGTTCTTGGAAAATCTGAAAGAATTTCTCCATCTGATGACTAGCTTTCTCGCGGAGCTTTTGCTCATGTAAACGTGAGGGATAAGGAATAGAAGTTTTGGATTTCTGATTCTCAACAGGAGCTACAAGAGGTTCAAAAACAACTCCTTGATTCGACTTGGGTTTCTGGACCACTTGAGGTTGGACTACCGAAGATGGGACGTGTGCGGTACCTCGTGGGCTTGAATAATGCACCTTGTCCGTTGTTTCCTTGGTAACTTGACTAAATGCCACAGGAGGAGGAGGCATTGGAGTCATAGGTCCATTGTGTGTAGGAGGTTCACTTTCCACTACCTTTGGGAGAGAAGAAGAAGAAGAGGTAGTAGGAATAGCGGGTCCAGCGTATGAAGCACCACTTCGGGTTGTGATCGCCTTTGCATCGCCCCTCGGATTCGCAATCGTGTTGCTAGGTAAAGTACCTGAGCCCGAGGGTCGATCATTTAAAGACTTCTTGATGTCAGAAATCTGGCTGACCAACAACCGATTCATTTCCTCTTGGGATTTCATGAATTGTTTCAGCAACTCATCAGATGATGGTCCAGTTGGAACAATAGCTTGAGTTTGCACAGGGAAATTCTGGCCTCTATTGTTAGGATTAGGGCCTTGATTCTGAAAATTCCCTTGATTGTTTCCATGAAAATACCCTGGGTTGAAATTTCCCTGACCTGGGTTTCTATTGTAATTTCCTTGATGTTGGAAATTTTGATTCTGATTTTGAAAACCGTTGTTTTGATTGAACTGACCTTGGTTTTGAAAACCTTGGTTTGGTCTGTTTTGATTCTGATTACGGTTTTGATTTTGATTGAAACCGGGAGGTCCAGAGTAGTGGTTAGGACGGTGGTTCGGGTCTACAGGAGCACGATATTGATTGCCTCCTTGATTAGACATCCCGCCCACAGCATTAGCTTCAAAGGGGTTACCATCGGTGGCCATACAGTTATAGTAAGCATGGGGGCCACCACAGGTAACACAGACTTCCACTTTCTTGACTTCAGCAGGAGGTGAAGTTTGTGGAAAAGAGACTTTCTTTTGATTGGAGAGAACCAAAGCTTGGATAGCTTCCGTGAGTTTATCAATCTTAGCATCGGTGCTAGATTGACTCACGGGCGATGAAGAAGAAGAAGGTCCAACATTGACTTGGGAAACAACCGGCTTGCTTCGTGCAGTGCGGACTTTAGACTTGTTTTCGATTATCGCTAAAGCTTCTTTGACAGTTTTGCTTAGGAAATTTCCTCCCTCGGAGGAATTGAGAGAATCTTGATCAGATTGACTCACTCCATTGTAGAAAGTATCGAGTTGCATCAACTCGGAGAAACCGTGGTGAGGACATTTGCGAAGCAATTCCTTGAAACGATCCCACGATTCACTGAAGGATTCATCAAACTTCTGAGTGAACTTGATGATTTCATTTTTAAGACTCGTGGTCTTGGAAGGTGGATAGAATTCATTCACAAATTTCTTCACCAGATCTTCCCATGTCTCTATAGATTGAGGGGGTTGTTTTTCAAGCCAAATCCGGGCTTGCCCCTCAAGAGAAAATGGGAACAGAAGAAGCTTAACAGCATCAGTAGGGACATTCTTATACTTGATGGTAGATGCAATCTTGTTAAACCATCTTATATGAGCATGAGGATCATCCCGCTCAAAACCGTAGAACTGATTTGAGGTTACAAGATTCAGTAACCCGGTCTTGAGTTCAAAATTTTCAGCCACGATGGCTGGAACAACGATAGCATCTCCATACCCGTCGATGGGTGCCTGGAGAAGCTCACACATAGGAATTTCATCCGCCATGATAGCGGAAGTAGTGTGAACAGTCCGGATCTCAGATCCGACTGATGGAGCAGAGAGTCTACGAACACGCCTTCTTGGAATCTTGACAAGCTCACGAAATGGGCTCACAGATCTAGAAGAGCGAGTGCGCATACACAAGAGTTAACTCTAAGGAAACTCAGAGTTAAGGAGAGAAATGGAATTATGAAAATCTTTCAGATGAGAATGAGAATTATGAAGACGTTTGTAAAAATGGTGGTGAGAAGAATATTTATGGGTTTTCTGGTTCTGAAACGTCGATATCACAACAAAATCAATTAACACAAAATCGAGGCAAAACAACAGTGAACTTAACCAATAATCCAAGATGAATGGCTTCTTTGAAAAAGGTACACCAATCACAGGGACACAAAGGCAAGTTTTATATCTTTAGTTCGGGAACTTATTATGGTCGCACCCCCAGTTAGGTAGTGCACTGCCTTGGTTTGCGGTGGTAATCTTTTAAGTTGTTATTATTAAAGAAAATGACGATTCTTTTTGTATTTTTATTTTTGATACATATATAGAAATAAAAGGAAAAATATTTTTGTGTTTTATACGTTTTTTGGATGTTTTTGGGTTTTTGGATTTTTTAGAAGAAAATATGGATATATATATATAGATATGGATGATATAAACAAATGAGTGAGGATTCAAACAACTAATCTGCTAAAAGGAAGATAGATCAGCACAGCTCCCCGGCAGCGGCGCCAAAAATTTGATGCGCTCCAGAACAGTCAAGGTTTCTCACACAAGCCCGCCACTTGTGAATGGCAGACCGTAAGAACCTTAAAACGGCTCAGGAACGAACTCAATGAAGATCTGGGGAGTATAGTGTTTCCCCGGGTCGTTATGTCCCAGCGAGCTATGCAATGGATTATCAAACGAATAGTGATCGGGAGATTTGAACGGGAAAAGAGATTTGAAGATGATTATAACTAAGGAAAAAGCCCATAAACTACAGGGGTTTAAATGCAAATTAAAGGAAATTAAAAAGATAAAATCTATTAAATAAACGCTATCACTATATTTAAAATGATGAACGTTTAAAACCTAAAACTTACGTTTTAAAACAAATTTACGTAAACGTACAAATAAAAACGTGAAACTTATACAATATAAATCCTAAAAATATGAAAAATACATTTTTACAATCCTAATGATATAAGAAAATTTTTAGAAAAAGAAAATTATTTTTATAACTAGTTAATTAATTATTATTAATTAAAAACTATTTTTAACTATTAAATAATTACCTAAAATACAAGAAATTAGGAAATAAGGCTAGAAAAATAAAATTAAGACTTAGAAAAGTCTAAAATAACAAACTAGAATTTTCAAAACTATTTTTGTATTTTTTTTTGATTATTTTTCTATTTTCTAGGAATTAAAAACTAGTTTAATTACTAAAAATTACCAAATGAACTATGAAAAATATGGAAAATTATTTTTTTTACTTTTTATATTTATCTAAGCCTAAGAAAAATGAAAACTTATTTTTTTGGACCTTTTCTGAATTTTTTTGTATTAAATGCTATTTAAAAAGTGCTAAAAACTAATTAAAATTAAGAAAAATAGCAAAACAGCTAGGAAAAATCTGAAAATTTCAGGAAAACTCTAAAATAATATTAAGAAGCTATGAAAATTGGAAAAACAGGCACTTGTTTGCAAGAAAATGAAACTGATGATTCAAGTGCTTATTGAAATAAGCACTTGATAAGCAAATGAGCAAAACAAGCAACCCACTGATCACAGAAGCAATAATATACTAAATTAACTAGATTTCAACTAAAAACAATAAGCTTTAACCACTGAATAGCAAATTAACACAGATTTGATGTTTTTGATCAAAGTACTAAAACAGTTTCTGTGTACCAACTTGCAGTCAACAAATAAGCACTAAAATAAGCTGCAAACTAAAAACCAATGATTCAGTCCTAAACTAGACCTAAGTGACTACTTATAACCAAAAGACTAGACCTTACAAAGCTTTTATGAACTCTGTGCAAGTTGCACAAAAACTGAGAAAACCACTCAGTGTATACTGAGTGGGAGCAGGGCAACTGAGGCTCACTTTGAGCTTATGCACAAATTAATCCAGAGGGCTAAAGCTAAAAACAGTTATGAGAGCTTAAAGACAACCAAGTGAACTACTTATATTCCAAAAATCAGGACCTAAAGAGCTTTAATTAATCCTGTGGATCAGCTGCAAGTTCTGCACAAATCCACTTTTCATACCATTTTGACTTTTGAAAACCAGGACCAGTTTGACTTTGGTGAAGTTTGGACCCAATTAAATGATTGATTATGATTTGTTATGATGTAATGAAGCTATTACAACCTTTGTTAATGACTTTTAATCACAAAATGAATGATTTGCTCTTTTAAAAATCCAACAGTAACCTGTTTGATTCAAATGATATGGTTTTTGACTTTTTTGGATTACAGACACACAAGTAAGACAGATAAGTACTCAAAAGTACTTAGTAGACATGCACCAACTGGTTTCTAAGCCAAAACAAACCTCAAACATATACTAAGCTACAAATCCAAACACCCTCTTAACTATTGATTTGCAAACTAAACTTATACTAATGACTGAGCAGGCTTGTAATAATGATCAAACTCATTTTAAATGACTTGAATACTGCTATTGGAACAAGTTTCAACAGATTATAACTACACATGCATGATATGCAAGAATTTGAGAAAATCACTTACAAAAGTCCACAACCACAATGGTTAGCCATTACTGAAACAATGGACCACTAACCTATTAATATCAACCCACTAGTCCTAAATCAACCCACATCCATAGCTGCTTCACCCATTGACCAATTCCATTGCCATATTGACCCTGTTTGACTTTCTTTGACCAAAGTCCCAACTTGCTAGAAACTACAATGTAAGCTTGTAGAAAGCTATGTGAAGCTTGTATAAGCTTATTAATACTGAGAAATGAGCTTTTTGAAGCTTGTAAACAAGATTTAGACTTGGAATATTTCAACAGTGGACATAAACTGAAGATTATAACATTAAACTGAAATTAGTACTTGGAATCAGTTTCAATACATTCAAATACTTAAAGCTAATACACTTTAGCAAAACATTACAAGTTTTACACTAATTTGAAAGATTAAACATAAAAACGACCTAAGTGAAAGATAAAAAAACTAGTAGACTAGTACTCTTGCTTCCTTTTGCTCCTTTTTATAATCCCATCTCATTTTCTCTCACTTCTGAACATTTCCCAACAATCCTAGCCATTGGATGGCTTGAAAATAATCTCAACCATTCAAACATGATTTTGGCGCCAAATTCTTATAAGCCAGTGGGGGTTGATATGGTGGGTGAGGAAGCATTTAATGCTTCTTGGAAGCTTGCTGAGGAGGGGGAACATGGTGAGGTGATAGGAGGCTGGGTTGGTTGGAATGGTGGCTGGGCATGGTGGACAGACAACAGGGAGGGAAAACGGGGAAAGGGAAAGAGTTGACTGGTTTGACTGGTTTGACCAGTGGGGTTAAATATCAAAAAAGGGGGGGTCAAAGGTGCATATTGACAGGGGTCACTTGGGTTGATAGGGTCCAAATGGGTATAAGGGTTTTAATACATAGGGACCTTGTTGCATTTTCTGAAAATAGAGGGACCTATTCTGCCAATTCTGCCAAGTTGCTTCAAGGGACCATAATTGACAATCTCAATAAGTACAAGGACCAAACTTGCCAATTTGCCATTTTCCAGGAGCCATTTCTGCCAAATTTTAAACTTGAAGGATCAATTTTGTAAATTTCTCAAACTTTTTATATTTTTCACCAAAGGACTAAATTTGACAACTTATGATTTTAAAAGGACCTTTGGTGATTTATCTTTTGAAATTATGTACTCAGGGACTGTTTTTGATAATTTTTGAAACTTGGGGGACTAAAACTGCAATTTTTGCAAATTTGAAATGTTTTTCATCTGATTTTGATATTTTTGCATTTAAAACACATAAAACACTGATTTGTGATATTTTGATCATTTTGATGTGTTTCTGAGTGTTTTCAGATGATTTTGCAGTTTATTTTGTACAAAAATGATGAGTATTTACACACTCATCAAGGGGGTTGTTTCTCAAGCCAATTCCGGGCTTGTCCCTCTAGAGAGAATGGGAACAGAAGAAGCTTAATTGCTTCATGTGGGACATTCTTGTATTTGATGGTAGATGCAATCTTGTTAAACCATCGAATATGTGCATGAGGGTCATCCCGCTCAAAACCATAAAATTGGCTTTGGGTTACAAGATTAAGCAACCCGGTTTTAAGCTCAAAGGTATCAGCCACGATGGCTGGGACAATAATGGCATCTCCGTAACCCTCGATGGGTGCTTGGAGAAGCTCGTTCATCGGTTTGTCTTCTGCCATTACGACAGGGGGTGGTGGTACTAGACGTTCCTCAATCACGGCTGAAGGAGCAGAACGTCCTCTACGTCTACGAGGAATACTTACAAGCTCTGAAAGTGGACTTGTAGAGCTGGAAGAACGAGTGAGCATGCACTAAGTATAAAAATCAGCTTTCAAAAACAAATGAGAGGCAAAATGACAAGAGAACTTAAACCAATAATCACAAATGAAATGGCTTCTTTGAAAAAGGTACACCAAATCACAAGGACACAAAGGCAAGTTTTGATCTGTAAGATTGGGAACTTATTAATGTTCACACCCCCAGTTGGTAGGTGTACTGCCTTGATTTGCGGTGGTTGATTTTTATGTATTTATTAAGTACCACTGAAAAGACGTAGGTATGGATTTGTGCTAAGGGTTTAAATACTTTTGGACAATATTTTTGGTATCGTCTCGTTTAACCAAATCGTACCTCTTTAAGAATCACCTTAAAGAAAATACAAGATAGAAAACGTTACGATTGTTTTGTTGTTTTATAATTTTGTTGGTGTTGTTAACACTTTAGGAAAAGTGTTAATGAACTTTTTGATAACTTTACAAAAAAAAAACTGTTTACAAAAGGTGGTATATGTGCAAGTACGGGTCTGAAAATGTTTAAAACACGCTTACAGCCTCCCCGGCAGCGGCGCCAAAATTTGATTGGTGGCAAACCGTCAAGTTTATTACACAAGTCAACCACTTGCGAATGGTCAACCGTAATAAAATTCAAACAGTCTAAAACCAATGCAATTTCCCTTGGAATATAGTGGATTCCCGGGTCGTTAAGTCTCACGGAGGATTAATGGTGCTTAAAAACGTTCAGATGATAGAATGATCACTAAGGATAATGATCTGTAAGGATTTTGATTGAAAATTACACTACTGATTGATTGGAATGGTATTTGGATACAGAACTGTAAAGCACAACAATCAGATTAAACAAACGTAAACACGTACGTTTATTAAATTACGTAAACGTACAAAATTAAACGTGAGTTTTAAGAAATAAAAGACCTACAAATATGAAAATGATATTTTTACAACCCTAATAATAAAAGAAAATTTTTGGAAAAAGAAAATTATTTTTAAAACTATTTATTTAATTATTATTAATTAAAAACTATTTTAAACTATTTAATAATACTCTAAAATATAAGAAAATGTGAAATAAAACTAGAAAAATGAAATTATGATTTAGAAAAATCTAAAATAATATAAAACTAATTTTAAAACTAAAAATATATTTTTTACACTTTTTATCTATTTATTATTAATTTATTACTATTTATTGATTATTTAAAATACTCTTAAATACAAGAAAATTTAAAATTAACCTGGAAAAATAAACTTATAACTTAGAAAAATCTAAAATATTATAAAACTAATTTAAAAACTGAAAAGATATTTTTTATGCTTTTTATTTATTTATTATTAATTATTTAATACTTTTAACTATTTAAAATTCTAATAAATACCAAACAAGCTAAGAAAATTCTGAACTTTTTTCTATAAATATCCTATGGTGACAGAAAGCTAAGAAAATTGTAAAAACAAGAAGTGCTTAATAATAACTTGAAAAAGAAAATTAAAAAGCTAATTTATATTAAATAAATGCTATCACTATTTTAAAAATGATGTTTTTGTGATTTTTCTTTTTCAAAACTACTATAATACTGATATTAAGCAACTTTAATAAAGACAAAAATTTTGTAACTTAAAAATAAGCAGTTTGAGAGCTTATGATCTCAACAGTTAAGCTTTTGGCTTATTTTGATGATTTTAAGCTCAACTAAGCTACCAAATAAGCTAATCAAAAGGAAACAAAACTGAAATAAGATGAAAATAAGCAAAAGGAACTGGTAAAGAGTAAAAATTTACAAAGAGTAGCACTGATAAGCTTATGATAAGCCAATAAGCACTTGTGCTGAAAACTGAGTAGCAAACAGGCCTAATTGGCCAACTTCCAGACCTTGTGGGGTCCACAGGAGAGATTGGAAGCCCAAACAAAAAATGAATCCAATAAGCTGAGCTTATTGGCTTTTCAAAAAGCTAAAGCTCAACCTCTAGGACCCACTATTAAGCTCTGTGTGAGCTTGTGAAAGTGGCTTGAGTACACTGATGACTCAGTGTATACTGAGAAATGGGACAAGGTTAAAGCTACAAGCAGCCCTATCAAATAAGCTAAAAAGTGAAAAAATAAACTTGGAACTATAAGATGGGTAGGTTAGCTACACAAAAAACTGAATTTCACAAGCTATGGTTTACTATTAAGCTTTTTATGAGCTTGTGAAATAGGTAGGCTCAACTGTGCACAAGGCACTATTTTGAAAAAGTACTTGAAATAAGCTAAGAATTAAGCAGTGTAATAAGCTAGTTAGAAAATATAAAAAATACTATGATAGAGATAAGTAGTTGAATATTAATATACCAAAAGCTCAAATCTTGAAGCTTAATATTAAGTCCTATAGAAAATAATCTAGTTTATTCAAAAACTGCAAAACTAAAAATTTTGACTTTTTAAGATGAACTAAAAGTTGACTATTATGAACTTTAAATCAAATCTACTCATTGATTATGTTATGTTAACCTAAAATAAGATGGAATTAAGCTAAGTTACCAAGTTCTAAGCTACTATTATGAGTTTTACTCTTTAAAACCTAACAGTTAACAATTTAAGTGGGATTAAAAGTAACTTTGACTTTTGAACAAACAAGCACTGGTTTTTCTTGTATGTTTGAGTTATTTAGACCAAGTGTGACATGTATCAAACAAGAACACTGTCTTGAATACCCTTTAACACAGTTAACAAATCAAAACCAAACACCCTTTTACTTAACTGTTTTGAAGATTTTCAAAGCAAATGAGTGATTTAAACCATGAAACTGATTCATACAATCATCTAATGATATAATAAGCTGAATTAAACACATAAACACTAACAATTACAACTAAAGCCTATAAATTACTATTATGCAGTTTTACTTAGTGAAAAATAGAAAACAAAGCAACTACAATAACTGATGAACAAGCAGGCTATATTAAGCAATAATATCACTAACACACACCAAATAAGCACAAAGAACACAGATATAAGCAATGATAAGCAATTCTACAGTGAATTGCCAAAATCAAGAATTAAGCTTACAAGTGGCTTCCAAGCTCAAAACTGAGATCCAAGGACTGAAAACATAACCTACAGCTTCCCAAGAAGCTCTAAACCCAAGGAAATCCACAATTCACCTTGCTCCAGCTTTCTTTCTTCTTCATTCTTGATTTTTTATTTTTCACTAATTTTTTTTTAGTATTTTTGGTAATTTTTTTCTTTTGGATACTAAACTGAGTTTTATGGGTATCTAATAGCTTTTAGAAGCTATCTAGAAGCTTATGTTAGCTTACTCAGTCCATAACAACAACTAACAACAACACTAACGTAACATGAGATTTTTGACAGTAAAATTGCATAAACTGAAATAGAACTTGAACACTGAAATTTATTATTGAAAAAGATTTACAATACACTGAACTTGAGAAAAACAGTACTTGAAAGCTAAGAAATACACTGGAAAGCTTAAGTTAATTAAAACGACTAAAGAAACTAAAAATTACACTAGATATTTCTTCACATTGAACCATTCTTGTTTATAGAGATCTTTTTGAGTCCCTTGTCGACCTCTGAATCATTCCCACCTATTTCCAACCATTGGATCCTTCCAGATCATCAAATTCGCCATTTGTCAATTTGGCGGGAAAAAAAAAGTCTTGAGCAGGTTTCTTCAATTAAAGGATTTTGGACTTTGTGGAGGTGTTAAGGAGTGGGTAAACAGCTGTTAGGGGTGAGGTGGAAAGGTGAAAAGGTGGAAAAACCAGCTCTGGTTTTGGTTTGCAGAGATGGGTGAGGAAGATGAACAGGAAAAACGGTTTTGGTGCGTTTGACTTATTTTGACCGTTTTAATTATTAAGTGGGGAGTTCAAAATGGGGGGGGGTCACAGGTTTATGACAGGGGGTCTTTTGGGTTTTGGCTGGGTTAATAATACAAAAGAGGGTCAGTTTGGTTTGTAGTTTATTACAAGGACCAAAGTTGCAATTTCTGCAAACTTGAGGGACCAATACTGTAATTTTTCCAAAGTTAACACAAGGACCAATCCTGCCAAATATGAATAGTACAAGGACCACATTTGATTATTTTCCATTTTTAAATATCCAAGGACCAATTTTGACACTTTTGTAAAGTTGAGGGACCTTTTCTGCCATTTACACAAAGATTCATTCAAGGACCATTTTTGACAATTTAGAATATTTCAGGGACCTTGAATGATAAAACTCCATATTTTTGGATTCCATGGACTAGATTTGACAACTTTTGAAACTTGGGGGACTAAAACTGCCAATTATGCAAACTTGATGCGTTTTTCATCTGATTTTGATATTTTTGCATTTAAAACACATAAAACACTTATTTGTGATATTTTTATCATTTTGATGCATTTCTGAGTGTTTTCAGATGTTTTTGCAGACTAAAAGGTACAAAAATGATGAGTATTTGCACACTCATCATACATCAGCACCTACAACGTTAACACTCATTTCATTCATCACTAGCACTTGAGGGGGGGATTGTTGGAATCACTCCTAAACCTTAATTCAAGTGTTAGTAATTCATATGTAATAGTTAGCTTAATATGGCCTTTATGTTAGTAATTAGCCTTAGGCTTATGTAGAAGGCCCATAAGCCTAGGCCCAAGCCCATATAGGAAAGGAAGGGAACTTGGATGTTGCCCTATTTCCTTCCCCTATATAAACACATGTAAACCTTCCTTAGAAGGTTGGTTGTTCACTTTTCTATTTCACCTAAGCTTAAACCTTTCTCTATTATATTCGTGTGTGTAGATAAGTGTTCATCCGATCTCTTCTTCATCTATTTCTTCTATTGATTCAAGTGTTAGTAATTCATATGTAATAGTTAGCTTAATATGGCCTTTATGTTAGTAATTAGCCTTAGGCTTATGTAGAAGGCCCATAAGCCTAGGCCCAAGCCCATATAGGAAAGGAAGGGAACTTGGATGTTGCCCTAGTTCCTTCCCCTATATAAACACATGTAAACCTTCCTTAGAAGGTTGGTTGTTCACTTTTCTATTTCACCTAAGCTTAAACCTTTCTCTATTATATTCGTGTGTGTAGATAAGTGTTCATCCGATCTCTTCTTCATCTATTTCTTCTATTGATGCTTGTGTTACAAATATGGTGACCTAACACGAGTAGCTGACTCGGGGAGTGGAGTAGGGCAAGGAAGGTGTCCTTGTAGCCGAACCACTATAAATACTCGTGTCGTGGTTATGTGCTTCTTACTCTTTATCTTTCATTACACTTTAATATATATCTATCTATCAACGTCCAACATACACATCCAAATAGATTAACATAAGTCGATCTAAATATTTAAAAGGAAGTTTTAAATTGGTAAAACTATTCAACCCCCCTTCTAGTTTTCCACACAGCCTCTTCCCCAAACCACACTTCCATATGATCATTTAAGTTTGATAAACCAGCAATCTCCATGAGTTCATTCAAAATAGGAAAATCTTCCATTGGCTAATGTTTTTCCAATTTTGACTTTAGAAAGTCAAAATGAAAATAGAAAATGGCATTCACCAACAATACGCACAACCAACAACATGGATTGCAGTTTTACGTTCTACAATCAAATTGAAATGCTATATGGAAGTTTGAATTTCGAATGTCAAACTTGCATCACCAACAATACGTACAACCAACAACATATGAAGAAGCTAAATTTAACCAAAACATATATACAAATACCAAAATACTTTATGCAAGATGAATTGTCATAGGGTATTCAACCCATACATAAACTACAACCACTAAAAGAACACTCTACTACGGCTGTGTGGGAAGCTCGGTGGAGTTTCAACAGCTTTTTATCCAACTCCCAGTTCATCTTGATATTTTCATTCTCATCATCACTCAAATCGCTAACCTTGATATAGATTATCTTTAGCGACGGGGAACACGCAAGTATAAACTTTATTAAAGTTAATTCATTCTCTGATCTAAGAAAAGCTCGAAACACCACAGTCTGAAGCTGCCCATGCATGATTGTGTTTCTGTCTACAACATATGAAATTTTTTCCAAAGGTAGAACACTAAGCGTGTATGCAACCTGCAAAATCAAGTAGTATTGAGATACACAAACATGCCAATTTAAAAATGTTTATTTGATACATATGCATTACAGTATTACACTTACTCTGGTTTCTAGCATTTTCAAATTTGGAGATCAACGAATCATTTCAATGATGAGTGATACCATAACACTATTCCCAAAATCGACTCCGGTTAGCTTAAGTTTAATTAGGGACACAAAGGGCACAGGGACATTCATCCTGGAATTAGCTTCCCGCATCAACTACAACAGTTCGACTTTTTCGTAAGTTTTAAAGATTAAATTTCATTACTGTTAGACATTTCTTTAACATTGTAAAATGAGAAGTGTAAAACTCAAATTGGTCTTACCGTGCAATCTTGAAAATCCAATCTAAGGGTCTGAAGTGTTGGAAGACTTGTTAGGTGAAAGATATTGGATGTTTTGATTGTCTTCACATGGTTCGAAACACCGAATGACAAATCTTACCTCTTCAAATTCCTAAGTTTTGCAATATCCCATAGTCTCATCTCGTTTGTAGTAGCACGATTCATTTTAAGAGACTCAAGTAAGGGACAACCAGCAATAAACTCCCAAATTGTACCGTTTTGAAAATTGACATAACAAAATTCTAAGCTCAATAGATTTGGAAAAATACTAAAAAAATACCACTAGGAAAAGTACAATAATGAAGTTCCAGATGTCTCAACTCCATACGAGAGTAAAGTTGGGTTGGCAACGTAAGTGGTTCACCATACCAGTTTCTAATTGTTAGCTCCTCAATTCCTTGCCGAGCCAAAATCAAAACCCAATCATGAATCTCTTCATAATTCAAGTCTTCTATTCCACACACCGTTTTGGGCTCTATAGAGAAGACAAACCTTCTTATGGGACCCATAAGCTGATGTAAGAGTCTAGTAACATGCCTCCCATCAAACTTATTTGTTAAATATTAAAATAACTCCTCATCAACTATGACATCGGTGAGCAAAGTCCACTTAAACCTCCAGGTTCTCGCTAAACTAGAGGTTCTCACCGCTTGTTTTATTGGCAACCGATTCAAAATGTTACTAATCACTATATCTGGCATGTTGCTAATATTATCTGTCATATTAGTGATAACATTAGCTCCAATCAACATGGTATTGTTGGAATTTGGGTTGTTTTTTGAGTTTAGGAAATGAGGATTTAGATTCGGATTTTGATTTTCAGTTGATGGTCTGGATAAGGTTGTGTTATTATGATTAGTAAAGGTGTTTGTTAGGTGGGTTTATTGGTTCGCGCGCAATAAATACAAGCGTATCAGGGAAGAAACAGCTAGTTGCATAGTCATAATCACATTTGGTCCCTAGGGTTGATGGTTGGGTTAGATTTAACTAAGGCATTTTATAATTGTGTATGGTCTATTATACCCTCAAGATACAAACAGAAAAGTAACGATGACTTTGGCATTACTGGTCAAAGGACTGGTTTAGCCTATAAAACGCATACTTTAGACTATTGGCGATGAAAATGTCATGTTTTGATTCAGGACGTCGTTTTTGGCCAAGTTTAGGGACCAACGGTGTATTTTAGTCGTTAATTAATTGTTGAAGGGTAAATTTTTGATTTTGAAAAAAATAAAAAAGATAAACAGTAATAATTGTGTGTTTCTTTAAACTGTTTGTTTTTTATAGGTGAACAATTACTTTCGTAGTAGTAATTATCTTTCTTTGCTTTGATTTATTCCCAAAATAATATTTGCACGGTCTCTAGCAATAACGAGGAACGAGTGACTTGGTGACCTAGATAACGAAGAAAGCAAATGCAAAAATTAGGTCACACTATGTTGATAGCTGATTAACATTAATAAAGTAGTTTTGCTAATTTGGAATTATCTATATTACGAAAAGTTTATGGTGAACGTTGGGATAATAGGCGTTACTTGAAGAACAAGTCGATGTTTCTTATAAATGTGATCCTTAGCTTAAGAATTATTTGAGAAGAAAAAAGAGGCAGACTTACATGAATCGTGCAAGAGTGTCCATACCTCTATGTGTCTGAGCTTTTGGATGATAAATAATGTTGAACGCGACTCTATTATTGCTGAAATAGTAAATATCTGTTATGTTCTTGTAATCCCTATTGTTATTAGCGATATTGTGGTTGAATAGGCTTGAGAGAGCCAAAACAATTGTGTCAGGCTGTTTGTTTCGCGTTTACAATTTACAAAATTTGTTAAGTTGGTTTCTAGTTGTGGTGTTTCATCTCAGCAAGTTGTATCAAAGTGACGTTCATGGAGAAGGAATCACACAATTCAGAGGAAGCCAGTGCGAGAAAATGAATAAATTGTGTTTGGTTCACCAGGATCTTCATATCTATGGGATATATAACGCTCAAGTAAGTTAACCGTTGGATGTTTATAATTTTTTGAAGGAAGATCCCAAAAACTTAGATATGACCGGAGGGATTCATAATTAGAAGTACCATATAAGATATATACATGTTGTAAAAGAGATATTGTTTAGCGTAATTGAGATGTAGATAGCGTGTTGTTTAAAAGTTGTCGAGGTTGCTCGATGGAGCAATTTAAGGATGAGCACGGTACCAGATTGGTACCGAATTGGTGGTATCATTTTTTCTCGAGCATGAAAGTGAGTATCGGTATTGTATCGGACGAGATTCGGATACTGGAACCCATACCGGTTCTCAATCCCAGAAAATCGGTACCTATCCCGTTCTTCCTTTTCTTTTTGAAGTAAGTAGCCCATAGTAAGTAGCCCATTTGTGATCAATTCATCATGTACTCATGTTTGGTCTTTGATTAGTGACATAAGAATACACCCATCACATGTACAAAAACGTAATAAATATTTAAATTGTCTACTGATAATGTTAGTGTTAGTGAACCAGATAAAACTAACCCAAGTAGGCAAGTACACTATTTGCATTTTCAGTACATGCTACACGATGAAGATCATTAATCTTTCATGTTTACATCATTTTTTTTTATCAGTTTAAGTGTTTAATTTCAAAACTTGTAATGTTCTGTACATAATTTGTTTTGATTATGAAAGCACGTAGTCAATGGGTGATAAGTAACAAACCACTTACAAAATGTCTACCGATAATGGACCATATATAATCAATTTTTAAAGTTATTGAACCAAAAAAAAAAAAAAAAAAAAAAAAGAAAGAAAAATCAAACATACGTACCTCAAATTTTTTACTGATGATGATGATTAGGATGAATTATAGATGCAAACCTTATGATTCTAATGATTGATAATATGTTAGGCTTTGGTTTTTGGAGAGGGAGCAATGGTTGTTAGACAAGGCTTAGGAGCCCTTTTTCTTGAGTTTTTGACCAAGTTATTATCTTTTAAAAACTTATTTACCAATATATAGCTAACTCAAAAATATTGACTAATGTATTGTGCTACTTTCCATTCTTAATAATACAAAATCTAATTCCCTTCAACCCCTCATCGCTGCTACTTCTACTGAATCTTCATCTTTAAAAAGTTTTTACAAAGTTAAAGATACAATTTTATATTACACGCTTGACGCTTGTATTGAATTTAATTAGATGATCATTAGTATCATTTTTATTAGTATGGATCATTCTTTAAACGCCCCATATGCCGTCAATGTTTTGTCTTTGGTGCTTATTTAGTTTATTCACGAGACTGATGTTGTTTTAGTTTATTTGTTATTGATATTTTATTATATTTATGACTTTAACTACGAGATTAGTTGTTCGTTTATTGTTGTTTTAATAGGTTTGCCACAAGAAGAAGGACGAGTAATGTGAATGTCGTTTTAGATATGATTCGTAATGTTGATTTTGGCATATTGTCGCGAATTGATTTTATTGAACTCAATGACGGATCTTCGATGAATATATGAAGTTATAGATAGTTGGAGAAAAAATTGAAGCACTATATATGGACAAAGATGAGATTAGGCATGATAATTCGATGACGAATTGTTGCTACAGACTTTTGGATATTATCATTTGCATGAATTGTTTTTAAAATTTTGTTGGTCTTTGTGTTTTGAAACCAATTTATTGTTTCAGTTTGTTTTTGTGCGCATTATTGATATTATGCATATACTTACTTTTTGTTTGATAACTTTTAAATACACTTTTTGACAAAATTTAAAACTCAAATAAACACCATATAATTGTCAATATATTTGAAGAAGCCATATAATGGTAAATAAGTTTTTTAGATACAATTAGTTGGTAAAAAACTCTTTTTTCTTTCCTAGACTAAAAAAAATAAAAAATAAAAAAATAAAAATAAATAAAAAACCTTTTAAATTCCGGTACTAAACCGGGATTTTCCGCAAAAGTCCCGTACCGTTTTTCCAAGGTACCATTATTTTTTCACCTTATTTTGTAGTCCCGGTACCGTACCGTATATCAGGATTGATACCGTCTCGGTACGGTACCGGTTTAGTGCCGGGATTCGAGTCCAAATGCTCATCCCCCTAGAGCAACTGATTTAATGTTTTGTTTTGAAAGTTTCTTTTGTTGAGATTAAGCGGCGTGCGGGAGTTGTAAAACTGATGGTATAAAGTAGTGGGATATTGTCAAAGAAGAGACAAACATAAAAGAATAAGGAGGTGTTTGTTAGGTAATGTTTGAAAGAATGATGGTGCATTTGGTTTGTAAACGGGGTTAGAATCGGAGTTGGATTAAAGAAATGTTTGAAAGAAAAAGAGAAGAAGGAAAATGTAAAATTATATATAAAAATCTACATGAATTATAAGTTGGTACAGATTAGAAAAAAATACTATTTGTAAAATACAAGGAAAAAAAACATATTTAAAAATAAATTAAAACTACTTTGTGGCTCACATCTATGGATATGTGGAACATGTCAGTAATTTTTGTATCATTCATCTAAAACCTATTGATCCACAGGGGAATTAGTTTTTTTATTAGATTACATAGTATTATTTCAAAATCATAATACCAAATAACACTTTTAAAATATGAGTCCGTTCCAACAACCTAAAACCCTTCTACCAAACAACACTTAAATGTTTGGTATACATCTCTTTTGATTCAAAAGTGAGCCACAAACTAAAGAAATAATAAATAAAAAAATACTGACATGAAGGTTGGTTTTGCAAAGGGTTAATAGACAATAAAGTCACTAAAGTTTGCGTGAAATTTGTCCTAAGTCACTATAGTTTAAAAGTTGTCATTCAGGTTACTATACTTTGTGTGACCGGGTTTATTTGTTACTATCTTTTTGGTAACCTACAAATACCGGTAAGATATCCTACGTGGCATTAATAATTCATTTCTGTTTTTATAAAATCACGTTTATATATCACTTCCCCAAACGTTTTGTTTATTAATCCCAATCAAATGCACACACACTTCCCCATCTTTTTCACACACAGATCCCTAACGTAATTAAATAAAGATTGTGTAATTAGGGTTTTCTGCAAATCAAGTAAAGATTCATTAGTCTTGTCATCTTCTACAAAAAGGTAACAACAATATCTGATTAGTTAATTACTTATCTGTTTCAACAAAAGGAAAATTAGGGTTTAGGGTGTAAATTTAGGGTTTTCTGCAATTAACATTTTTTATTGTTTTTTCTTCTTTCAGATGGCATCACCATCCCAATCATCCACTTTTCTGCTGAAATATCATCGTGGTGGTGTGTTTGTAAGAAATCCCCTTTCGTATGAATATGAAATTCTATCAGAAATTCCTAATGTTGATATGCTAGCTTTAGACTTGGTAGGTTTTGTGAATCTTTTGGAAAGTGAATGCACTGGTGAGGTGAAGGCATTGTTTTATTTGGTTCCTGGCTTAGACTTTCAATTAGGATTAAAACCTCTAAAATCAAATGCTGACTTTGATGCCTGTGTGCAATGTGGTGTAGATAATGATCATGTTTTGCATATATATGCCTCTCATTCTGAGTTTGATTTAAATGAAACCACTGAACAACACAATAGTGATAGTGATAGTGATTTAGAAGATGATGATTACAATGTGTATGACTATTGTGATTCTGAAGAGAGTGACACTGCATCACTTGACCATTTGTCTGATGGTGAGGAAGAGGTTTTGGATGTTAGGACTAAGAAAGTAGAGCCTGCACCTAAGAAGAAAGCTTCTAAGTTGTTTGATGAAATTTTTTTGACTAGAGTTTACAATGGCTTGCCTAAAGATGACTTTAGTGAAAAAGACTTTGTTCCTAAAAAAGTAGATGACCAAGATAAGTTGGGTGATCAATGGCCAATCCATGATCCTAATGTTAAATGGAAGTTCATGATACCACAGTTAGGGGAAAGGTATGAGAGTCCTGAACAACTTAAAAGAGCACTGGCATACTATGCTTTGGCAAATGGTTATAAGCTATATTACAAAGTAAACAATCCTAAGAGACTGTTAGCTAAATGTTCAAAGGATAATAAAGAGAAGAAATGCCCATTTAGATTGTGGGCATCTTGGATGCAGGCTGAAAAATCTTTTCAAATCAAAACCATGAATGATAGGCATGTCTGTTCAAGGACATATGAGTATGGCACCTTAATAACAAGCAACTGGGTAGCTAGGAATTATGCTAAAAAGATCATGGTCAATCCTTCTATAACAGTTAGGTCTCTTATTGAGTTGATACTAAAGAAATTCAAATGCAAAGTGACTGTTAGTCAAGCTAGAAGGGGAAAGATTAAGGCTTTGCAGCAATATGAGACATGTTTAGAGGATCACTATGGAATGCTTTGGTCATATGCTTCTGAAATCCTTACTTCCAATCCTGGATCAACTTGTAAGTTAGGTGTTACCACAATGCCTGATGGAAAGAACTATTTTGATAGTTTTTATGTATGTTATAAAGCTTTGAAAGAAGGATGGTTAGAGGGGTGCAGAAGGGTAATAGGTCTAGATGGATGCTTTCTGAAAACCATCTGCAAGGGTGAACTTTTATCAGCTGTAGGAAGAGACGGCAATAACCAAATATATCCAATTGCATGGGCAGTAGTGAGTGTAGAGAACAAGGAAAATTGGAGTTGGTTCATGCAATGTCTACTTGATGATTTGGGAATTGCAGCTGGTGAAGGACTAACAATCATATCTGATCAACATAAGGTCAGTTTCTTCTACATTTGGACAAGGATTAACAATCATATCTGTAATGCATTTGATATATGCTCAAGGTTTAAGTAATATATTTTGCAGGGTATTGTTGAAGCTGCAAAGGATGCCTACACCAGATAAGTTGCCTTCACCAACTAGGGGTGTTGGTGTAAGAATCAGAGGTAGGGGTAGGGGTGTACTAATGAGGGGTGCTGGTGTTAGAATGATGGGTGGTAGTGTAGGAATACCATCAAGTGAAGCTGCAAGTAGTGAACAAGGTGTTAGCAATAGGAGGCTTAGGACCATAAATGGGAAAGTTGTTAGAATGAGAGGGAAAGGAGATGGATCAAAAGCTCATATGTATCCTGGTGGAATAAACCCTATAGGGTTTGGTCTTTCTTGGGATCCTGTTGATGGAGAGCCAATGTTAGGAGTAAGTACTTCAAATATTTTACATTAATTTTGTTTATGTATGCTGATTATTCATTTTGTTAACTAATGTAAAAATTTTGCAGAATACTATGGGTATGCCTGCACCAGCTTGGCCAATTGGTATTACACCTGAAGATGTTAGAGTCCATGTTGAAAGAACAGAGCCTGTTGTGGAGCAAGAGCCAATGCTAGAACCACTTGTGAGGAGGAATGCAGAATACCAAAGGAGGATGGCAGCTCAAAGGAAAAGTCAACCAGTGGAGAGAAGGCAATCAGAAAGGATCAAACAGATCATCTTCAACAGGCCACCATCACCTGGCCAGGATTAAATGAAGATGATGCCATCTCTCTTGACTAGATTGTAGGAATGACCTTAACATGGCTAGCCAGTAGTTTGGCACTTTTGTATATCAGCCATTAGAACTAATCCATAGGATGTTAACATGGCTAGCCATTAGTTTGGCACTTTTGTATATCAGCCATTAGAACTAATCCATAGGATGTTAAACTTTAGGATGTAGTACTGTTGATGATGCTACTTACTTAACATTTGCAGTTCAAATCTGCACCATATTTTGTATGTACTTAAACAATGCAACATGTTGTGCAGTTTATATCTGCACAAACATTTGCAAAGAATGATATGCAGTTTGAATGCAGTTTATGTATGATTATCCATTTGCAGTTTTTGTTATGCAGTTTACTTCATTGTTACAAGTAGAATGTATAAAGTATTTCAAACACAAACACATGTAAACAGATATAGAACACTTCACTCATTCATTCATTATAACCATTGTTACAAAGATGCATTCTAACCACAAAATACCATAGTCTTACAATACCAATTCTAACCTAAACTGTATAAACTAAAATGACATCACTTACAAAATAACTGCATAATGTAAACTGCCATCACTTACAAAATACAATAACACCTAAAATAACCTAATAAGAAACATCCCAACAATAACCACAATCAAAACCCTATTGTAAAATGCAGTTCGAGAGTTTTGATTGGTTGCTTGAACAACTTCATCTTGTGCATTCTCCAAATTAACATGGATCTTATACATGGTTGCTTGATACCAACGATTTGGTAATGGCGCATCAACCCATCTGAAATAGTTGCAATTTCTTGTTGGATCCAAGAAATTGGGGCAACCAAGAAATCTTCTTCCAGGGTTCATTTGTGTCCAAGAGGTTCGACACCTTGCTACTTCACCACATCCACAAAGGTGCGCCATTGATTTGTTGCAAGATGAAGATGGAACGGATTTAATGATTTTTGGGTTTAGAACCCTAATTTTGAAATGGAGATTTGGGTATGTTTTAGGTAGGGTTAGTTTTTTATAAGAGATAATGTAAGTGGTTTTCATATGTGGCAAGTTGAATCTGATGTGTTATTTGGCCAGGTCCACGTGGACACCAAATGGGTATCTCAACCGGTTGCCCACCATGGGAGTGAGCTAAGGAACTGGTTTTAAAATGTTCAATGACACGATTGACAAACCCGTGTAGTATAGTAACCTGAATGACAACTTTTAAACTATAGTGACTTAGGACAAATTTCACGCAAACTTTAGTGACTTTATTGTCTATTAACCCTTTTGCAAATCCAAACCAAAGTTGAACCTACTTCACTATTGCCATTCTCAATCTATACTTAATTAAACTAACATTAAAAAAAATGTGAAGACCTCATTTTACAAATGAAAAAACTATAAAATAATTTATTAAATATTAAATTTTCTTCTTACCTCGTTTTCTTTCATATCAAAACTCAATCATAATCTGCTTCTAAACCTTTCTATAAACCAAATGGTATTTAAGTTTTGTTGTGGATCTGATTAAGATAATTTTTTAATAGTTTATTATTCATATTCATACAATAGTTTTGTTAATTCAAAATTACTTTTATAATGAAAATTTGTGATGTTTATTATATCGATAGGAGTTATTAGAGAACAAGTTCGTGTGTTTCTTGCAAATAAAAATCATTAGCATGAGATTTGTAAGGGTGTTAAAAGTGTTAAGAAGTAAATAATATCAAAAGTTTGTGCGTCTTGATCATTTCAATCCCATATCTTTATTGAATCTTTCATTAAAAAAATTCATTAATAAAATAGGTTTTAGGAGTTATACCAAAGTAAACAATTGTGTTTGTGTTATATTTTAGTTTCAATCATCATTGACTATTCAGTGAATAATCTATACTACATATAATGCACGAAGGCACCTCATTCTTAATTTTAAGACGTACAAAAAATTAAACATAGTTTACAACACTTTAATGCACCCAATTTTTAAAATTACAACAAAGTAAGCATATTGTACAACAAAATAAAGTGTGGTATCATTTTAAAACCGAAATTCTATCAAACAAAATTAATGCTATTAAAAACACCCATTCACCAAAAATTACAACCACTTAAGCACAATGTACAATAGTTGCAACCAATTTTCAGATTTACAACAAAATAAGCATAGTGTACAACAAAATAAGCATGATGTAATTTTCAGACTTACAACATCAATGTTATTAAAACGGGCTCGAGCCCGAGCAGACACGGACCAAACGGGCTCGAGCCCGAGCAGACACGGGCCAATGGGTTCGAGCCCGAACGGGCACGGACTATACGAAATTCTTGATATCCTTAAATTTATTGTTAAAAAGAACATAATAAACTAAAATACATTATTCATAAAAAAAATATATATATTTCAGGATACCCGCCGCTGCAACGCGCAGATACCCTGTTAGTTATTTTTAATGCAGACAACCATTTTACCATATATATACTATAAGTCTACTTTACATGTTTTAAGCAGAAATTAAACTTACGTATATTTAATTGATGAGTTTTTCACACAACATAAACACATGCTCTCTAATTTACTCTTGATCGGCGATATTTATTATATAATATTCCCTCCGTCCAAAAATTATAGTCCCCGTTTGATGTTTTCGGTCTTTCTTTAACAACTTTGACTGTAAGTATTTTTGTTTGTGTTTAATTAATGCAAAATATATGAATGGATTGGGTTTTTAAATGTATTTTCACTGGTATAAGTTTCATCAACTTTTGTATAATACAAACAAAAAATATTTAAGGTCAAAGTTGAAAAAGAAATACCTAAAAAGTCAAATAGGGACTATAATTTTGAGCGGGATGTAGTATTTTATTCTTGTGTTAGATCTCCAATAATACAAGGGTGAAAGCTAAAGGTACGTAACGTACTTTTTCAGAATTACACGTCTAGCTAATATATTTTGTGAAAGGTCAAAGCTAGCTAACATACTTTCAAATTTCACTCGATCTCGCTAATATGACCTGTTGGTAGTAGGTTACCAGGTCACCTTAGAGAAAAATTTGTGCAGTTAGTCCTTTAGGACTAACGACCGTTAGCTAGATGATAACGACCGTTAAAAAAAAAAAAAAAAAAACTTTAAAATTTTTTAAAAAAAAAAACGTAAACTTTTATAAAATAAAACATAAAAATATAAAAAAAAAAAATTAATTTTTTTAAAAAATTTAAAAAAAAAATGTAATTTTTTTTTAAAAAAAAACGTAAAATTAAAAAAAAAAAAAAAAAAAAAACGTAAAAATTTTTTAAAAAAAACGTAAAACTTTTTTTTTTAAAAAAACGATTTTTTTTTTTAAAAAGAAAACGTAAAAATTTTTAAAATTTTTTTTTTAAATTTTTATAAAAAAAATCTCACGTTTTAAAAAAAAAAAAAAAAAAAATTTAAAAAAAATTAAAAAATTTTTTACGTTTTTTTTTATAAAAAAAATCGTTTTTTTTTTAAAAAAAGTTTTACGTTTTTTTTAAAAAATTTTTACGTTTTTTTTTTTTTTTTTTTTTAATTTTACGTTTTTTTTTAAAAAAAAAATTACATTTTTTTTAAAATTTTTAAAAAAAATTAATTTTTTTTTTATATTTTTATGTTTTATTTTATAAAAGTTTACGTTTTTTTTTAAAAAAAATTTTAAAGTTTTTTTTTTTTTTTTTTTTTTTTTTAACGGTCGTTATCATCTAGCTAACGGTCGTTAGTCCTAAAGGACTAACTGCACAAATTTTTCGCCAAGGTGACCTGGTAACCTACTACCAACAGGTCATATTAGCGAGATCGAGTGAAATTTGAAAGTATGTTAGCTAGCTTTGACCTTTCACAAAATATATTAGCTAGACGTGTAATTCTGAAAAAGTACGTTACGTACCTTTAGCTTTCACCCATAATACAAATAATACTTTGATAACTATTGAAGAAGCGTCTATATATAGTTTCTCTTTCTTTTCGTCTTTAGTACCTTGGTAGCGGGCTTGAGGCCTTGAGTTGCTTGGTTTTGGTTTCCTCTACGTTCTTCATGTCCTCATTTGTAGTGATCGAGTTAATTAACGTTACAATGTACTCATGATCACTTATGCGGCACATATCATCGCGAACATTAACATGAACCCACATGGCTCAAGAGTATAAATATGGAACGTACTACTAAGAAAAAAGGTGCGTAGTGATTTATGCAATGATTCACTGGATTAAACACAAGAAACGCTTTCACTACTAAAAACGAATACACAAATACCAGAAAGGAAACAAGTCTAGGATTAAAAACAAGGGCAAATGATTGAAAAAAGTATCATACTTGTCACCATTTGCTTTTGTGGGTAGCGAACAAATTTTTTTGCTTTTGTGGGTACTTTTCTTTCAAATTCATCCTTTTTAAGGTACTATGTGACATTTTTGCCCTCTGGAAAAAAAATTCTATTAGCAAAGAGGGGCAAAAATGTCTAAAAATTTCGCAAAATACACTAAAAAAGATGAATTTAAAAGAAAAGTACCCACAAAAGCAAAAAAAATTGTTCGCTACCCACAAAAGCAAATGATGGCAACTATTATACTTTTTTCAATCATTTGCCCTAAAAACAATTGATATGAATCATTCATGCCGTTTTTTACTCACCGAGATTTTGATAAGAAATGAAACAATTGCATGGCCGTATACAGGGACGGATCTAGTTCATAAGAAAGTGCCCCCCATAGCTAGCCGAAAAAGTCGAGATTTTAGTGTACTTTTTTTTTATAATTTTGACCTTTTTTCGAAAGTGCCCCCCAATCAAAACTCAAATTGCCCCCCACCCACATACTAAAACTCAACATTCAACACTCTAAACCTTTATAAATCCATCATTTCAAAGTAAAACTACTCGATTTATCATTACGATCCTAGTTTTTTTCTTCCGCATTTTGTTGTTGTTGTCAAAAAAAAAATTTGCCCCCCAAATCCTCATTTTCTGGTTCCGCCACTAGCCGTATATATAAAGAGTACTAGGCGTACTCCTTATTAGGTCTTTTTATATAGTTAGATCTGATGATAAGTGTTACACTTTATACTTGTTAATCATCATTGTTATTATATGCTTGGTCAAATATAGCTAAATAGTACAATATGCGGTCTTGCTCATGCATGATCATATAAGATCTTTGAACCGCAAAATATATACGCGTAGTACGTAAAACTTATACAAATTCGGCTCACCATTGTCATTGCTATTAGATCACCATGTTCTTGTGAATGCATTTCTTTTCTTCTTTTTTTGCGTCACAATATTCAGCGGGCTCCTAAAACCAATGAATTGTTGTATGTTTGATATCTAACATCCTTTACTATCATTAATGACTTCTTCAATGTTGTGGGTCTCATTTTCATTCTTCTTTTCAGAAAAGTCGTCATAAAATGCCCAATAGTGAAAAGGACATTTAGTTTTTATGTTAATTATGGAAAATACTGAAAATACACGACAAGACAATATTTCTTATAATTTTGGTAACATCTTTTATACAACTATTTGGCTTTCAATATTCTTATCCAACTAGTTATACAAAGTCATGAATTCAATTTCCATGAGTGATCCATGAAAGGTAAGTTGGAACAGCCTTTCTATTCTTATGAGCGATCAAGTGTGGGAAAGAATAGTGATATCTATACTATCTATAATAGAAAAATGGTCAAAGTGAAAAGTGAAAAGTCAAAAAAGTGAAATGTGAAAAAATTTAAAAATGAAATATTAAAATAATTAATTATGAGTAAATTCAACTATTAATAACTAAATATGTTTCAAAAGTAAACTATTAATACAAATCGAAAACCGGGTTAACCCATAACGCTTCAAACCCGTCGGGTTGACCCGGTTTAATTTGACCCGTTTTTTCGACCCAACCCGTCGGGTTGACTCGGTTTATATTGACTCATTTTTTAACCGGAACCATTCAACCAGTTGAACCTCCCGGGTCGAACCGGGTTTCAAAATATTATGTTAATCCCCAATTTCTCAAACTTTTACTATTTTTCGTTTATAACCCATAAATTTTTTTTATCACTAAAACTATTTTACTAAAAAGTACAATAAAATTTTCACAATGTACAATTTAAACAAGATACAACATAATTCTAAATATAAAATAATTAAACATACTAATTAATATTATTTTTAAAACACCCTAAAATGAAAAGTACATGTTATTATATACATTATACAAATTAATAAAACACACAAAACTTCATACAAGCTAACAAGTTGATGATACATATAGTTTTGAAAATCGGATCGGACCAACGGGTTCAACCGGAAACCGGTGTCGCCACCAGTTCGGCTAACCAATAATAGCCATCCGAAAACGAACTAGAGATGACCCGTTTAAACCGATACAAACTGGTGAATCATGTCTCTTCGAGATCTATTTCTCCGGTTAATCGTCACAGGGTACCCGTCGCCGCAACGCGCGGGTACCCTGTTACACTATATATAAAGGAAAAACCAAAAAGTAAAAAGTGAAAATTTGAAACTATTAATACATATCGAAAACCGGGTTGACCCTGGATGCTTCAAAACCGGTGGGTTGACCCTGTTTAATATGACCCATTTTGACCCAACCTGTCGGGTTGACTCTATTTAAATCGACTCGTTTTTCGACGGGAACGGTTGAACCACCCGGGTCGTACCGGATTTCAAAACATTATGTTTAATCTTCAAACTTTTATTATTTTTCGTTTAGAACCCATAAACTTTTTTTTAACACAAAACGATCTGTCGCTATATAAATATATTATATATATAAGTTTTTTTTCAAAAACGATTATAATGTTTTACAATTAAGAGAAAATATGTGCCCGTTAGTGCACATTTAACTTTTCAATATGCTAAATACGCCCATTTCAAAAAGAAAAATGGGGCTAAATGTGCCTAAATCTTTTATAAAATAGCCAAAATTAGCCAATTTTTATTTTTATTTTTTTATTTTGGGCTAATCACATTCAGCTAATTTTGGTACTTGCGTTCTTCTTAACAACGGCACCATTAATCCCATCCTTGTTAGTTTTACGCGACAAGTAACGTGTGTTGTTAGTTTTTATCTCATAACTGATGTAATGTTTACTTTCATTTTCATTAAATCTTTTTATATGATGTTTGATAGATGTTAAGAATTTTGTCTAGACTTTAGTTATCGTATAATACAACCGTTTGTAATTGCATTTTCATCGGTTCACGTTCTATTTTAAACGCTACACAAAACACTCACCACAATATCACAAATCTCTAATTAAAACAATGCATGCTTCAAAACCAACACGGATCACATCAAGTGCCAATGTCACTTATTTATCAATCATTTTTAGCCAAGATGGTATGAGTTGAACTCTTAACTAGCTACAACGAAATTTGATATAAACACGAGTTTGCTTTAAAAAACATTGCTGTTAATAGCATGATACGGATGGAGAAGACATGGAGTAATTAAAATTCACATATGCAGAGGTACTATATTACCGAAGTTTCTGCATTGGTTACTATTTGTTTATCCAGACCACGTACAACAGGAAGCATTCAAGTTTTGCATGCTAAATTATTTGTTTCAGTACGTCTTTTTCAATCATAAATGTGTCACTAACAAAAGTAACTTTATCGTAGACGACAAGAATTTGGTACAGACAAAAACATTTCTTAAGGGAACCTTGAGGGGTTTTACAACTTTCTGATGCACGCAATGATTAACCACACCTCATTTTTCAAAAACGATTATAATGTTTTACAATTAAGAGAAAATATGTGCCTGTTAGTGCACATTTAACTTTTCAATATGCTAAATACGCCCATTTCAAAAAGAAAAATGGGGCTAAATGTGCCTAAATCTTTTATAAAATAGCTAAAATTAGCCAATTTTTATTTTTATTTTTGTATTTTGGGCTAATCACATTCATGCTAATTTTGGTACTTGCGTTCTTCTTAACAACGGCACCATTAATCTCATCCTTGTTAGTTTTACGCGACAAGTAACGTGTGTTGTTAGTTTTTATCTCATAACTGATGTAATGTTTACTTTCATTTTCATTAAATCTTTTTATATGATGTTTGATAGATATTAAGAATTTTGTCTAGACTTTATTTATCGTATAATACAACCGTTTGCAATTGCATTTTCATCGGTTCACGTTCTATTTTAAACGCTACACAAAACACTCACCACAATATCACAAATCTCTAATTAAAACAATGCATGCTTCAAAACCAACACGGATCACATCAAGTGCCAATGTCACTTATTTATCAATCATTTTTAGCCAAGATGGTATGAGTTGAACTCTTAACTAGCTACAACGAAATTTGATATAAACACGAGTTTGCTTTAAAAAACATTGCTGTTAATAGCATGATACGGATGGAGACATGGAGTAATTAAAATTCACATATGCAGAGGTACTATATTACCGAAGTTTCTGCATTGGTTACTATTTGTTTATCCACACCACGTACAACAGGAAGCATTCAAGTTTTGCATGCTAAATTATTTGTTTCAGTACGTCTTTTTCAATCATAAGAGCACTGGGTACAGTGATGCCAAACTCTCGTGCCAAACTGCCACGTCAGCAGTTTTTGAGTTTGGCACCAGAAAATGTTTGGCACCACATTTCTGGGGTATCCGTTGGCACCAGAATTTCTGGTGCCAAACTCTTTTTTTTTTTTTTTTTTTTTTTTTTTTTTTTTATAAAATGTAAAAAGAATATATTCTAAAATTACTTTATTCATTAAAAAAAACATAAAAACTTAAAAAGATAAAAATTACAAACTAGTTATAATTTCTCCAAACATGTTCCACAAGGTCATCTCGAAGATCGTTGTGTATTTTGCTATCTCTGAGTTCTTTGTGTTTTCGAACATGTAAATCACATCTTTCGGTCCATTCCCGTGTAATGTCTGGCGTTGGATCAACGAACACATCTCTTAAATTCACTACGTAATTTTCGTCTTCCAATATCATGTTATGCAACATTACACAGCAATTCATGATCCTTGTCAAAGCGTTGATTTCGAAAGCACGTGCGGGTTGTCGTATAATTCCCCAACGACCTTGTAGGACTCCGAAAGCTCTTTCGATATCCTTTCTAGAACTTTCCTGAATTATTTTAAACCTCAACGTTTTTTCAGACCTTGCAACAGAAAACGTTTTCACAAACACGGACCATGTTGGATAAATGCCATCGGCTAGATAGTAACCTTTGTTGTACACATGCCCATTTACTTCAAACGGGCATTCCGGAGCTGTACCGGCAAGTTCATCATCAAATAACGGAGAACCATATAAAACATTTAGATCATTATTTGCACCAGGAACCCCAAAATAAGCATGCCATATCCATAACCGTTGATCCGCAACCGCTTCTAACATAATAGTTGGGTATTTATGGCCACGCCTTTTGAATTGAGGGGCTAAGGCTTTTGGGCAATTTTTCCAATCCCAATGCATACAATCAATACTCCCGAGCATTCCCGGGAGTCCATGTTTTTGTTTATGCAATGCATATAACATTTCAATATCAGCTAAAGTGGGCTTCCTTAAATACTTCTCAACGTATAAAACATGTATGCATTTTGTAAAGTCGATTAAACATTGTCGTTGAGTTCGTTCGGCAATTTGCAAGTACTCATCAAACGCATCAGGCGCAGTGCCGTACGCTAATTGCCGTATAGCAGATGTGAACTTCAAAATAGGATCAATACTTTTACGACCGGTAGCATCATAACCATCTCTAAAAAATTGAAAGTATTTGGGAAGGGGCTGGGCATCATAACTTAGAATAGCATTAACTATTTTTTTAAAAAGTGTAGAGCTCATACGATACCTTCGTCGAAAATTCTCTTTTGGATATTTAGGACCAATCTCTGCGTCGCCGAAATAGTCGTCGATTAGACGTTCCGCCGCCGTTTCTCGTTGACGTGGTATATATGCCCTCCTTTTAGGACTCGATCTTGATCCACCGGCTTCTTGATTACACAAATTCATATATTGTTCATACTCTTGATACGAACGAATATATCTCTCTCGGTCGTCTTTAAAAAAATCTTCATAATTGTCTAAAGTGCTTCCGCCGAGGGGATGGTTTGGATCCATAATGAAAGAAAAATGAGTGTTTTTTGAGGTGTGAATTAGGTTTGAAGAGTGTGTGAAAATATGGAAGAATAAGGAGGTTTTTATAAAAAAATTTGGGTACAAATTCAAAAAAAACGGCTATATTTGCCACCACCAACGGCTAGTTTTTCAAAAAAAAAAAAAAAAAAAAAAAAAAAAAAAAAAAAAGTCTGGCTGTTAAGTTTGGCGCGAGGGCCTTTGGCGCGACAGGGGTAACGGTGCGCCAAGCTTGGCGTCGCGCCAAAGGGTTAGGCACGAGCCAACAGCTCACCGTACCCCCTGCTCTAAATGTGTCACTAACAAAAGTAACTTTATCGTAGACGACAAGAATTTGGTACAGACAAAAACATTTCTTAAGGGAACCCTGAGGGGTTTTACAACTTTCTGATGCACGCAATGATTAACCCCCCCCCCCCCCCCCTGTATAAAGTCACCCATTTCTTGATCATGATGCCAATGGTAATATATTTAGGGATAGGTTATAAAGACCCTCAAATCTACAAGTTGTACTCTTCTGCTTTTTCTTTTTTTCTTTTTATAATTTTGTTTATATTATAAAATTGTGAAATGAAAAGCGCAGAATAAAAAATATAAAGTTTAATAAGTCAAAAGTATTAAACTGACAAAAAAGTACGGAACAGAAACTAATAAAAAATTGTTTTGTACTATAAACACGGGGTAGAAAGTACTCCATCCGTCTCAAATTAATAGTCCATATTTCCTTTTTGGGTTGTCTCAAAAAAATTGTCCACCTTCCATTTTTAGTAATAAATATGGAATTTAGTGAGGGAATATTCCTTATGAGTGGTAGAAAATTGCCATGGTCCCACTTTTATTAACCTTGATGAATTTTGTCCCATGACAATAATTTTGAGACGGAGGGAGTACAAAATATTTCTCATGTAACAGAACACACATGTTGCTTTAACAAATACACGGACATGTAGATCTTTGGTACTTTTAACTTGCAAAATTAAACAAAAAAATTCTACACATTTCCCATATGAACACATTATTGTGCATTTACCATATGAATGAACCATGAGGCAATTGTGCTAAACTCATAACCTTGTGAAATTATCATGTTACATAACACATATGTTGCTTTAACAAACACACAAACATGGAAGATCTATGGTAATTTTAACTTGCAAAGTTAAACATAAACTTGATATATTATTAAGGATACAAAAACATTTAAAGCATGACCAGCATCTAAGGCGGTAAGTGTAGGTTGTTCCCCCTTATCAAGAACCTTCCGTTGGTGTTAATCTTGACACTAATTACAAAAATTAACAATCAATAATCCGTCTACTTATCCACTGAATAGACCTTTTTATAGATCTAACCACTAACTGTGAATAAATATCATCATGCACTTACTCAGTCATGTACCACAAACAGTCAGAAGCATCTCTAGTCACATTTAACTGCTCCAATAATCCAACTGTTCCAAATGTATTGTCATCATAATATTATGTTTCACAATTATAGAATTGCCAAGCAAATCGAGTCATTTTCATAAATGTGGTATGTGCGTGTGCCTGTTAATCAACCACTATTCCTTAAAAAACTAAAGAAAGCAGAGAATTAAAAATTAACAAAGGAGCGTTTCCCTTATCATTCTAGTGTGAATGAGAAGACATAACCAAAAAAAAGCGGGAGTGTATACCCATAACACGTGCAAGGCACATTCCACATATTAAATCCTCTAAACCTATCTCTTTTCTTTAGACGGAAAATTTTTCTCAACCTCTATAATCATCCGAATCTACCGGATGTTTGCGAAAGTTGTTTCCGTCCCTAACATTGCTTCGATTTGTTTTATTCTGCCACACAAATCAAAAGTTATGAGCTAACCCTTGATGATGTGGTCAAATGTGAATCATATCTTCTGTATATTTTGACATGTTCATCAACCTTAGATTGCAATCTGAAGCTTCTTTTTTTTTTTTTTTTTTTTTTTTTTTTTTTTTTTTAACATTTACTTAAACCATCAAAGTCTATTGTTTCATGTATAAATTTTTATAAGAATGTCATTATCGCTTTGAAGTTGAGACTTGATGATCTGTTGTTTCTTTAGATAACTTTGATTTTTTGTGTACAATGTTCAATTGGTGATTAATATTCTTTGAATAAATATTGGTTGTATTTTAAAAATGAGTTTGTAAGCGTATAATCAGGCTCTAAATCCTTTTTACCCTGCATAATAGACTTGTTTAAGGTAGTGTATGATCATGTTACATAACAACTTTTTTTTATATATATATATTAGCTTGCACATTCAACTTGTTAGGTAATCTAGTCACATATATGAGTATATGAGGTTTTGTTGTTTGTGTTTCAGAGTTTCACTTGCTTAGAATCGTTGAATAATATGGATCCGTCTTTTCACTTTTATTCCAGATTATAGCAACTTGATTTGTGAAATCCATAAATTGTACACCCAAAACCGTTTTTAATATGTTATTGCTAAACTTACTTTGTATATCGATGAGACAACAACTTTGTCCCAATAGATAATCCTAAATTGACGAGCAATTGTGATGGCCGGCTTAGGAGCAACTCACATAATGTTGAAGAAGAGATAATTGTGTTACCCATTGAAGTTATGGATCTAAATAAGGTCTCAGCAGTAAACTAAAAAGAAGCAAGTGTGTCGACTACAATTGGTGTAATCCTTTTTAGTGTTATTATGAAGGATATGATGGAAAAATCAAACTATATGTAATCATTTGACTCATGCTGTCAATAAATAAAAGTATTTCGTAGATTATTAGTCGTGTTGCCATATTCAATTCATGCTCTCTTTGTGCAGATTTGAGCTTCTATATGTTTCAATTGTAGTCAACTAAAAGCAACGTGGTTATCAAAAGTCCAACTTATACATCTAAAATATTATAAGCAGAGTGAGAAAATTTTAAATATGATAAAGATGCAATTAGACACATATTGATTCCTCAACAATCACTCCTTCTTCATACTAAACACAAAAGTCAATCAACATCTCCATTTCACTCCTTTATTCTCAATTGCCGCCAAACAATGGAATAAACTTTCTTTCTCGGAGGTTATTCTCATTCTCTGCATTTTCATTCTCTTATTCAATTTCATTTTATGTGATTCCATCGCACCAAACATCCTCTTATAGTTAATTCGTGATATATGTCCGAAGTAATTTGATTGCATGTATATATACTTATCTACTCTTTACTCGAAATCTTATACTCCCTCCGTCTCAAATCTATTGTCCATATTTCCTTTTTGGGTTGTCTCAAAATGATTGTCCACCTTCCATTTTTAGTAATAAAAAGGTAATTTTGTGAGGGAATATTCTATTTGTGTGGTTTAAAATTGTAGTGACCCCACTTTTATTAAACTTTGTGTTTTTTATCTCCTGACAATAAATTTGAGACGGAGGGAGTAATAAACAGTACCCCTAACTTAACATTAAAAAATTGTTATTTTCACGAAAAATGTTCTTGAAAAAAAAATGAGAGAGGAATGTACTTGTGGTTTGCACTTTTTGCGAACAATGTCCTTGAACAAAACTTAAATGCGAAAAACGTCCCTTTTTGGCTAACGAGCGTTAAATATCCCCGTTAGTCAAAGGCATGTGAAATGACTATTTTACCCTCGCCTACTACAGGGACATTTTTTGTAAGGACATTTTTTGCATTTTACTCTTGATTCTATTTTGAGTTCCCAATTATACCACCACACAATCACACCACCACCTTCTACCACCATACGACCCTCACCATCAAACTTTTTTTTTTATTTTTTTCCAAAATCTAAAAAAACTAAAGAGAATGACTGAAAAAAAATATACTAATAGTTGCATTTAGATTTACTAAATTTACTATTGTGTTTATTAGTTAATTAAAACATAACTATTTGAAGGATATGTTAATTGTGTGTATATATATAGAATACAAGTATAGTTCTGGTGTTTAATCGACTGGATGCATTTGAGAAAACTAGCCTTTTTTCACCATCTCCATTGATGATCAATTCGTGCTCGAGACTTGTCATGGTCTTTGTTTGCAAGTGCATCCCTTAAGGATGAGATATTTTCTGCGTCATTTGTAATCCATTAGGTCTGATAGCGATTGCCAAGTTCTAGTTTTATTTTTAATTGGGTGAATGCTATTCGAGAGTATTATTAGAACAGAATTGGAGAACAAAAGATAGGAAGCAGTAGATTAGAGAAGAAATAAGGAATCCGTATTAACACCCATGTCAACTACTTATATTTTCTCTGTTAATTTCTACAAACGTTATCCTAGCTCAAGTACCTTTTCCACTCTGCTAGCTACCTAATTAACAGTCTAGAACTGATTCCTGAAAGGTTTACGGTTAACCCCTCTCAAGGACTAAATATCACAGCGCTACTCCTTGATCCTTTGGAAAGTATAGTTAAAAAGAAACTGTGGAACCTTATTTATCGAAGAAATTGTTGTAGGTGTTTTTGGCACATGGAGTAGTTGCTTTTCACTTTTGACTATGGTATGCATATACCTTAGATTGTTGCGAGATATCTTTGAGAAAATTGTTGGGATTTTAGAATAACGTTAGCCAAGTAACGCATACGAGTACGCAGCGGATTTGGATCTAGTTATCGCAATTAGGTTAAACACGTATTAATAAACAATTAATGAATAAAAGGTAAATTAAACTAACCTTTGGCGATTAATGCATGCAAGTGAACGAACAAGAAAACCAATATAAAAACCAACAATCTAACGTAGATACCTCTACGAGTATCACACACAAACACGATAACCGAATACGTTCGATAAAGAGCTAGTCGAGAACGTATTAAACAATCAACCCTTGAATTAACACTTGAAAATCACGAACAATAACACCCAAGAACTCTTTCTTCTTCAACTGTCCGAGATCACAAACTACCCAAAGAAGCTTTTGCTTGTTACCCGATTCGGACAAAAGAGGTCCGATATCTTCTGTGTTCTGTCCGAGATATTAACCACGACGAGAAAAACAAAACCACCTTGCTTCTGCTACAGTTCGACCAAGAAACGCAGGAACAAGAAAACCACCAATTATCCAAACCTAAACACTTGAATTCGATTGCAAGTTTAGGAACAAGAAAAACCAACAAAACCCTAAACGACTTAGGAGCAAGTCGACTGGGATTTTGACAGGAAACTTTGATCGGTTTAGGGTATTAGGGATAGGGGTGTTCATCGGTTCGGTTATCGGGTTATTCGGTTTATTCGGTTCGGTTAGTTCGGTTAATTTTTTTTTCTGGGTATAACCGAAAACCGAACCGAACCGAAATTAAATTTGATTCAACCGAACCGAAAACCGAACCGAATAACCGAAAACCGAACCCTTATAACCGAAAACCGAACCGGATAACCCGAATTACATAATTTTAATTATTTTTTTATTTAATTATATAATTTTTAGCACAAAATATTTTTTTCAAGCTTAAATCATGTTATATTTATACTAAAAAAGAGTTTTTAGTGATTCTTTTTCATATATATACATAGAAAAAATATATATTTTATATGAATTCAGTTTTCGGTTCGGTTTTCGTTTTTCATTGCAAAAACCATATCCAACCCGATAACCAAATATTTAGTTCGGTTCGGTTCGGTTTTGACCAATTCGGTTCGGTCACAAATTCGGTTCAGTTATTTTCGGTTCGGCTCGGTTTCGGTTTTCGGTTACTGTGGATATTACCCAATCCGTGAACACCCCTAATTAGGGAAGTATGATTATGCGTGAGTATGGGATGGGGTGTGTTTGCTTTTATAGCAAACTAAGTCTTAAACCCAAGCAAAAGCCCACACCCCTTGTGCCCGATCGTTTGTAGGATTCTAGGGCCCAAGGCACATCCAAATTCGTCCCAAGTCCGTGTCCAAGAACATCCCATGGGTCGTATTATGATCGGGTCAAGAAGTATGCATATCGGGTAATATTATTCAAGTATTTATAATACGTTCGACACGTACACTCGTGTTTATCGAGTGAGCTCCCATAGGCTCACACACTCTTAGCGTTTATGCGTGTTTTCAACTCCCACAAACCAACAAAAATTTCCATCTTCGTTGATTTTTTATTTTTTTTTACCAGCTTTTTTGGATAGAAACGTATTACTATTAATTTGATAGATAAGCAATATCAAATACGGATAGGTTAGTTACTAGGCTTTGCATAGAAAAATCAACTCTTTGTTGGGAACTGACGAAGACTTATTATTTGCTGCTTGATTATTACTAGTTTACTACTTTGACAACATGGAAATTCTTGAATGCTTAAATTGTATGTCATTCATTAGCATCAAACCTTGATGATTGGTTTCATATACAGATTACTTTATTAGTAACAAGATAGGCCGTAAAATTGATAGATTTCACCCAATCAGTGTGTTAAGGAGCGAGGTATAATTTGTTAACTTCATATTTATTGTGTTGTCATCAGTCATATGTGCACATGATATGGAACGTTGCTTGTAGGTGTTGATATAATTTGGTAGTTTTCAAAGCTGTTTTGATCTGGTTGTAATCTGATATGCTCAACTTTTTAATAAATAGTCGCATGCGTAAATTGCAATATAACAAGGTGTTAGATCATGCCTGGGCAAAAGATTGAAACGGGTCATACTGAACATTGTCCATGATGTATGCATGGATTATTATGGAAAGCGGGTAGCATCAGCGCATAGTCACATGGAACGGGGATCGCTCCAGTACGGGATCGCGGATCGGGATCGAGGTTCGCTAGGCACCTAAAATTCGGTTCGATGGGGGGTAGGCTCATTTCGGATCGCTTCGGTACGATGTACCAAATAAAGTGGTACGATGTACCCATGTAGCAATTAAATCAGCCTTCTTCCCAACTGGTGGACCAAGAAGATGAACGTGTATACGTGTATAGGAGCTTGTAAATCGCTGTTCACAATGATTACAAATCCACACCTTGGCACCACCTGCATTTTTACTGTTAGCGGTACCAACAACAGTTACTTCTTACAACAATGGCTTGTTATCCTTTTCCTCTTTACATTGTTCACTTGCATCATTGGTTTCATTACTATCATCATCAATAAGATCAACAAATTCTTGATTCTCACTAGCAGTAGCATCATCAATTCTTGTTTTACCAAACACCATTCTTACAAGTTTGTGCTAATCACAATAAGTTATTGCAGTGGATTTTTTATTGATGATATGAACAAGGCTACTACTACTCATCTATATATAATATATTCTACATAACTATTTAACAGCTCGGTTCCAAAATAAATCACCATATCAAATCTTCAAATATCTTCAAATTATATATTTTATAATAACTAAAATTGGAAACAAATATTTGAAATATTGACAAATCATAAGGAAATCAAAATTAATGGAACAGAATCATGAATCGAATGTAACTGGAACGCGAATCGGAAACACCTGGAACGTGAATTGCTCTGTCCCGATTCGGATATCAATTAAATTCTGGAACGCCATATTCACCGATCCAAGTCGCGATCCCAATCGATCCGGATCGATTTCGTACCACGTTTTGGATCGAACGAACTGGATCGCAATTCGTGGGTACTGTAGCGAACTATGTGACTATGCATCAGCGTCATCTGATGCAACCATCAGAATAGCCGGTGTAAGCAGCTGTTCTAAATCTCAACATCTTCCTACTTTGAAAGGCCACAACGGTCCTGTTTGGCAGGTTTCTTGGGCACACTCCAAGTTTGGCTCACTTCTTGCATCGAGTTCTTATGACGGGTGTGTGATAGTTTGGAGAGAAGGTCATTTGAACGAATGGACACAAGTTCACACCTTTACTGATCACAAATCATCTGTAAACTCGATTGCTTGGGCAACTCACGAGCTTGGCCTGTGGATCTTCTGATGGAAATATTACAGTCCACACTATGAGATCAGACAGTGGGTGGGACACCACAAGGATAGACCAAGCTCATCCTGTTGGGGTAACTGTTGGAAATGTATATATTTACAAACATGTGAATGTCCGGATTCGAACTCGTGACCACGGGATTGCACACATTAGCGAATGAGAATTAAAGTTAATAATTAATGTTTATGTTTACGATTAATTATTACACATTAAGTCCGGTTAACGATCGTTAAGTATTTGACGGAAAAATGACTAACGACCGTTAAATGAAAAGAGAAAGGACTAGAAATGGAAACTTGGAAAAGTTATGGATTCCCTTTGGGCTTTGCATAGTGGCCGGCCATAGGGGCCTTTCCAAGGCCTAATTCATAACTTGTTCCCAAAGTTTCCCTACTAGTATATAAAGAGGGTTAGGTTCTAGGGTTTCATACACTTGTGCATTGAATTAACCCTAGATCTCTCCTCTCCTCTCTTTTGTCCCATTCTCGGCCGAACACCCCAATTGTAAGGGAGTTTGGTTTCGTTTTTCATAAACGAGGACTTGTGTTAGATCTAGCAATCGCTTGATTCGTTGGTTAATTCGTGTGTACAAGAACGTGGTAGTAAGACATTATTCTTACACTATTTGGTTTGAGTTGTAGAACGGTAAGGGACAACTCTTTAAATCACTTCTTTGGTTTGCTCAAGAGATCTGACATTCGCAAGAGGTACGTTACGCATACTTTCAGTTAATTAATTTATTTGTTATGATCTTTAAGTCTTCCGCTGTGTACTCTTGATGTCTTTATGTTTTATTGTATTTTATATATCATAAACTCAACAGTGGCATCACGAGCCTTGTATAACAAGTAATTAATTACTGAAACACATAAATAAAATAAACATGTTGTGTTATTTTTTGTATGCATAGATCTAGAGTTTGCTAAACCTAAACCCTAATTTTTTAAGGGGGGGGGCGTTTATTTTGGTACCCTTATTAGGGTTTTGTAAACTAATGTTTTAATTGGATTAGAAACCCTAAGATGCATGCAACTTTATGTGTATATGCGTAACTCTGTTTTAATTGCATTAATTGTTAAGTGTAATTTTATGTCCATGATAATTATCTGCATGTTTTATCATGGATATGCTTTTATTGTATGTCTTTCTTGTTTAAGTGATATACACTAAATTATGATAGATCTATAATTGGGGAAGACCTCAATCATTATTAATTTAATAGGATTTATCAAAAAATGTTTGCATGTGGCTATTTGATATGCATGACTTATTTTTTGTTATGCATTCATTGTTTATTTGTTTATTTTTACAAATACTTGCTTGTTTGTTATGTGTAACAAGGGTATTTTTACAAGAAAAAATAAACTGACCTAAACAATGGTGAAACATGTATTTTTAAGAATAGTAATCATAATCGTTTAATTGATTGATGATTTTGGTACAAATGACTGAACGGCTCACCCATGAGAATGAACTAATAAAAGAGGTTTAAAGAAGTGCGCATAGTCACACTGAAAGGATGTCTAAGGTTGTGCTTTAGCGCGTACCTGGTCCTCTGCCCTCTGTAAGTTCGAATAGAGCTACTTAGTAAGCCATTAAATGTGCAAGCTCATCTTAAGGGCGAATTAGTGTTAATTCCATGCGCCACTTCGGTGGTAATTATCCGAAACACTAAGTGTTTACACTTATGCAAAAGTACGGTATAATGGATGATAATTAACACTAAATTCCTTGATTGGTGAAACCAATACCTCAATTAAAGTTTGATGATGAAAAACTTAAACATTAAAACAAGATATAAATGTTTTAATAAAACCTATGTTACGAAGATGAATGCATGACATCTTTGTACATATTTGATTTGACATCAAAATTATTACCCTTTAATTTAAGTTATATGCCATCCAACGAAACGGAAACACCTAAGATTACTTTTTATTTGCGTGAGATCGTGACTTAGATCGTAATCAAAGGGTAAAATGTCCACGTGACGTGAGAACAGGCATGGATGATTTTGCAGTTTCTTAAGTTGGACAACTTAATTGAGTTAGGCAGTGAGAACTGGCAGCTCAAGGCATAAGATGGGATAAAACATGTTTACATGGTGATTGAAATTGGCTATATGTAAATCCCATAAATCTAGGAATTGCAATTGATATTGGCAATTGAGCAAAAGCTCTACCATTTTGTATAAGGTTCATTACTAGCAGATCAACTGACGTGATGAAATTATGACAATTTGGATCATAGTTTTCAATAATAATTAATTGGTTATATGAATATGAACCTTGGGTATTTATTTGTTTATTGAAAAGGAAAATTATCGAAAATACTAAAATTGAATTTTGTAATTCTTTTGAATGTATAAATGCAACATTTAACCGTAAACGAGGTTTAGTCTTTGATCAGTAAATTGATCCATTCTGCTTTCAAACAAATGTTTGATCGAGAATAATTTACCGAAAAGACAAACGAAGTCTCTTTTCCATGGGAGAAGCATGAGACTCAATCCTATTCCTTTTCATGAATGAGAAAGGTATAATAGGAAGGTTTGAATTGTCTAAATTCTAATGTAACTCATAGCAATGAATTGCACATCTTATTTTCCATAAAGATTTCATTACCCTCATTTGGTGAATGAATCCTTTTGTAACAAACATGAATGTTGGTTAACTGGAAAACATGTATATGAGTTACTAAAATTAGAAGTTAGACAATTTACCGCGAAAATTGGTAAAAGGCAAACTAGAATTATTTATCTAGTTGTTTTGTTTTAACCTTTAAAGGTGCTACATACCATTATGGGCATATGCAACACTTACAATGTTGTCAAATTTAGTGGGAGCATTTGTGTTGCATTACTGAATAAGAAGTTGTTGAAATGATTTCTAATTCAGTGGGAGCTACAAGCCTTATTTGCTGCGTAGTAATCAAAATTATCTCTTGAATATCATGTAGATAATTACTTTCCAATTGTAGGCACTTATGTTTTTAAGGATTGATGAGTGTGTAAATACTCATCATTTTTGGTTAAATCTGAACTGCAAAACATTTAAAAATGCTCAAAAATGCATCAAAATACTGAAAATATCTCAAAGTTGCATTTTATATGTTTCAGATGCAAAATGTTTAAAATCAGATGAAAAATGAGCTAAGTTTGCATAATTGGCAGTTTCAGTCCCCCAAGTTTCAAAAGTTGTCAGAAATAGTCCCTAAGCACTTATTTCAAAAAGAAAAATCACCAAAGGTCCTTTTTAAATCATAAGTTGTCAAAATTAGTCCTTTGGTGAAAAATGTCAAAAGTTTTGAGAAATTACAAGTTTGGTCCTTCAAGTTTAAAAATTGGCAAAAATAGTCCTTGGAAATTTAAAAATGTCAAAAATGACCCTTGGAACAACTTTGCAAAATTGGCAGCATTGGTCCTTGTATTTTCAGAAATTACAAAAAAGGTCCTTGTTTATTAAAGCCCCTAAGCCCTTTGGACCCTGCCATTTCCCTTGACCCCCTGTCAATAATTGTTTTGACCCCCCCCCCCCTTCAATATATTAAGCCGGTCAAACACCCCAGTCAACCCCCCTTACCCGCCTTTTTTCTTCTCCTTCACCAAACATCTCTGCAACACTCAACACCCATCATTCCAGCTCAATTCTCACCCCTCCTTGTTCCCCCCACCTCAACAACATTCCAAGATGCATTTAATGCATCCCTCCCCCTAACACTCAACCCCCACTGGCAAAAAGCATTTTGGCGCCAAAATATGATCAAATGGCTAAAATCTTCTCAAGCTATCCAATGGTCCAGATTAAAAGTGGGATTCACTCAGAGGGTTAGTGGAAGACTTTTTGGTATAAAAAGAGGAAGAAGAAGCAAGAGAAGGGGAGATTTTTTAGCTTTAAGTTTTCATACATGTCGTTTTAATATAAATGTCTTTAGTTTAAGTTGAAAATTGCAATCTTTTGTTTTGTTGTACTAAACTCAAGTTATTTTATCAGTGTAACTTACTTTCTAATATCAATTCAAGGTTTTAATATAGTTTCAAGTTTTTGTGCTTACTGTTGAAACATTCAGTTTCAATCTCTTAGAATCAATGCTCCAAGTAGCTCTATCTCACTTCAAATAAGCTTATATAAGCTACTTATAGCTTTTTGAGAGCTTATATATCAATCTCAAGCAATTTTGGATTTTGGTCAACAAAAGTCAACTGAGTCATCAATTGGACTTGGGTATGGAATTTGGGTAATGCAGAGCTTGGATGGGTTGGAATAGACTAGGTTAGTGTAGGATTGGTTCTGGTTTTAGCCTGCAAAATAAGCTGGACATCTGTGAGTGAGTATCTCATTTTCATTTTCAATCCAGTTTGCATATTATGCTTGTATGTGTATCTGTGGTCATAAATAGCTTAGAACTGTTTAATTAGTTGTTATTAGGTCAGTTAGACTCAGTTTAAGTGTCTGCACAAGCTAATTCAGTAGGTAGCTCAGTTTATATTGCATTTTAGCTTTGACAGTGGTGTTTGGATCAGTAGGATTAGTGGAGATTGAGCATTGGTTTGCAGTTGACAATTGCATACTCAGTCTCAATATAGGTCATTAGAATCATTCTAGCCATAACTTGTCATCAAAACTCACCCAAAGTCAAAATGATCTAGGATCTGTCTTAAGTACTTAACTGTTAGGATTTTTAAAAAGCAAAAACTTGTTTTGTGCTTAGATATCATAGAAATAGATTGCATTAGTTTCATTTCACCATAAATCATCAATATCAGTCCACAAATTGGTTTCAAAGTTCAATAAAGTCAAATTTACAAAACTGTTTCAAAAGTCAAAACTTGGAAATCTCAGTTTTAACCCAACTTGGGTGATTTTTCATGGGTTCAGTTTTGGGCCAAATCAAATGAAATTGTGGGTTTATAAACTTCTGTTGGTCTATTTTCTTAATATGATTTTTGCTGATTTTTGGTAATTTTGTACAAGCTTGAAATTAGCTTGTCAAATGGGGTTAAAGTGCCCTGTGCACTGACTCAGTATTCACTGAGTCTGCACAGGGTTGTGCAGGGCTTGTCAAAAGCTCCTTAGAGCTTGTCCAGGTCTGGTTTTTGGGTTATAAGTTCTTAGCCAGGTCTCCTTCAAGTTCCAACTTTTTGTTTTGAGTCTCAGCTTATTAAGTAGCATATTTTTAAGCTCTAAAGTAGTAGCTAGAAACTGATTTTGACACTTAAGTCAAATCAATCAAATCATGGCAGTTTGCATTTTAGAAGTTTAGGATAAAGGTAATTAGTTGCTTTTGAGTGTTTTTAGCATATTATAGGTTATGTGTTAGTTTGGTGCTTATTGGTGGCTTTTGGCTTATCTTGAGTGCTTATTTATAAGCATTCTCCACTGCAGCCTCATATTCCTTCACACAAGCCCCTATCTTTATATTTTTCTTAGATTCAGTATATTAATTTAGACTTTCCCTGAATTTTTCATATTTTTCCTACACTGTTTGCTATTTTTCCCTATTTAAATTAGTTTTTAAGCATTTTTAATTAGCTTTTAATACAATTAAATCAGAAAAACTTCAAAAAAATAAGTTTTCATTTTTCCTAGGTTAAGATAAATACAAAAAGTCAAAAAAATATTTTTCCAGATTTTTCTTAGTTAAATTTGTATTTTTAAGCAATTTAATTAGTTTAAAATAGTTTTTAATTCATAGAAAATACAAAAATAATCAGAAAAATATAAAATTAGTTTTAAAAATTCTCTTTAGTTATTTTAGATTTTTCTAAGTCATAATTTCATTTTTCTAGCTTTATTTCATATTTTCTTGTATTTTAGGCTATTATTAAATAAGTAAAAATAGTTTTTAATTAATAATAATTAATTAAATAGTTATAAAAATAATTTTCTTTTTCTACAAATTTTCTCTCATCATTAGGATTGTAAAAATGTCATTTTTATATTTTTAGGATTAATATTGTTTCAGTTTCACATTTTCTTTTGTACGTCGCGTAGTTTTTAATATAAATTTTATAAAAGAAAAATCAAAAACATCATTTTGCAAATAGTGATAGCGTTTATTTAATATAGTTTATCTTTTTAATTCTCTTTAATTTGCATTTAAGCCCCTGTAATTTATTTAGTTTTTCTTTAGTTATAATCATTCAAAACCTCTTTTCCGTTCAAATCTTCTCGATCACTATTCGTTTGGTGATTCATCGCACAGCTCGTTGGGACATAACGACCTGGGGAAACACTATACTCCTCTGATCTTCATTGCATTTGTGTCTGAACTGTTTTAAGTTTCTTACGGTTAGCCATTCACAAGTGGCTAGCTTGTGTGAGAAAACTTGACCGTTCGGGAGCGAATCAAGGATTGTCATGGGCGTTTCCTTACTAAACTATATAGTCCTACATCTACTTGTTATATCTATGACACAAATCATATTAATCAAATAAACGAACGTGTACCGTGTTGTTTATCTGCTACATGATGTTGTTCCATGCACAAGTGGGAGAAATCTTTATTGTGTGCAAGGTACAACACATATAAATATGATTTCAAATGGATTCTATTGATCGCAAGGTAAGAGAGTTACGTTCTAATAGGAATTATACATTTTTATGTGTATGATTGCCCTATTCAGAACATGTGTCAAGATGATAACAAAGACTACTTTAAATATTTATTTCATTCAATATTTAAGGAACACTTGTAATTACAATTTATGTTACGTGAGAACGTGAACTAGATTGTAGCTCAAGGTAAAATATCCACGTGTCGTGAGAACGAGCATGGATGATTTTGCAGTTTCTTACGTTGAACTTTTCATGGAATGACATAATTAAATGAGGTAATCTAATACTACTTTGGTTTTAAGTATTCGTTGAATGACTTATATATATGTAGTAAATATTAACTTGAAATTATTAATTGAAACCCGAGATGGTGTTCATAATTACTTTAATTATACATGTTTATGACTTCTTTGTAAAGTCACAAACATGAAGTCTTTTAATACGAGACTTACAATATAAAGTAAGACGTTAACTTGCTATGTTTTAAGACATATGCATAAAGTCAATGAGTTGATCAATGACTTATAACGTATAGTGGGATTATAACTGTTATGTCTTTTGACTTGGTCAAAAATACTTGAGTTATAATGCATGCAATTGATTTGGTAATTCTATTGTACCATTAAGTTTTACTTTGTTGGTAAATAGGATAAACCAAAGAGTAGATGGTTATCTTAAATATTCTTAGATTAATCTTACAATATTAATTCTAAGGAAATACCATAGTTTTATGGTATGTTCAGTTAGAAGAATCAAAATCTATTGACATTGTTTGATTCAAGATAACTATAGTTTCTTCCAAAACGTTATCAAGGTTAGTAGATTGAGTATAGATTGGATATACTCAATAAGACTCCAACCTAGAAGATTAATAAGACACCATTTTTTATGGAATGTGATGAATCACATTAAGTCTTATAAATGAAGTTCTGAATTTGTTAAACTACTTGTAGAGTGAGTTGTAACAAACTAATGTAAGGAACTGTCATTGTTTTTTGTAATATCCCAAAAGAGAACAATGTATTGTTGCTCTACTTGATAAACTATTTAAAGGTAATCTTTAAATTGTTAAAGGCAAGTGGGAGTTTTGTTTAGATCTTGAAAGATTGAATTACAAAATACATAATCTTCTAAAATGCACTAGCAAATATCATGATGAGGCTAAACATGTAAATGATAGACCTCAAAATGATTGAATTGTCATTCATAGATCCGTAAGGATATCTCATATATTTAATATGCTGAGGATTATGAGTTACAGGATCATGGTAAGCCTGTTAATCATGATGATGAATTTACCAAATGTTGAATTGTGGTAAATCAATCATACTATGAATATGTTTGGATTTAGAATCACATTCCACAGTCTGGATATGCTCCTAGATTCTATGGACGAAAATATGGCAATTATTTCATAATTGTCATTGCCAACAAACTTGAGTTTTGTAGGCACCAACATTACACTATAACTGTTCGTAGTTTACGGATGTTTAAAGAGCATATTGTTGTACACAATGATGCTGGTATAATTGAGATGACAATCAATTCTAGTCATGGTATCCTTGATAATGACCATGTTGACTAGTTATGCTCAACTAAGAGCATAGTTGCATTATACATTAAAGAATGAAGAATACTTTAAAACTTTAAGATGATTGTCATATAAAGGTGGTCCAGGTTATCACGCACCTTATGGAATGATATGACAATATCAAGATATGTGTAAAAACATACAAGAAATTCAATTATTGAATTTTTGAAATAAGTATTCTCAAAATTCTTGTAGATCAAAGTTAGTTGAAATTATGCCTTGTCAACAAGTATGAGTTGCATGACTTGTGGCAAAATTCATTAACTGAGAATTATCATGCATTGATCTATTTAGTATTTGGATAAAGGATGTTAAACAATTATTATTTATAATGAATTAAAGTACGGTATACGTTTAATTTCATTTATAATATTATGTCATGTATTTGCATGTTTAAATCCTTGAATAACTTAAGTTATTCTAAATAGTCCGTTGTCAATCAATAACATGGGAATGATATTGAATTAAGACAAATCTGAGTATTAGTTAGAATATACTTGAAAGTATATCGATGCGTAGCATGACTAATTTCAGATGATATTCAATGAATTGAGTATAGGACTTATCCCACCCGCATGATGATACTTTATGGATCTTTGTCATTAAGTATATCATGGATATTTATCCTCTGACTTGAGATACAAGAGATATGTCATGGATGTGGTGCATTTTTGTGAAGCAATCTAATGCTACACGTAACTGGTAGTTATAAGGGTTGTTTTCAGAAGTGTTGCGAAATTTATGAATCCTGCTTGTAGTCAAAATGGGATTTGTTTCCTTCAAATTTATTTTGAAGTATAATACTACTGGGCACCTCGTAGGATTGTTAAGATGTTTGTATGGCCATACCCAAGGTCTTCTGTTCAGAAGAATTGGTAATCTTAATAAATCATATAAAGCGAGAAACAGAATAGTTAATTAAGAAATGAGTAAGATCCATATTCTTATTAACATGGTATTAGAAACAAAAGGATGAATATGATGATGAATCATCAAACTTGGTTTTTCTCCAGAAAACCATACACGAGGTGTACCGGGGGCATTGGCGTGTTGCTAGACGCTAACCAATGTCATTTCACGTTTTGTAAACATATCCAAGTGGGAGCTGTTGGAAATGTATATATTTACAAACATGTGAATGTCCGGATTCGAACTCGTGACCACGGGATTGCACACATTAGCGAATGAGAATTAAAGTTAATAATTAATGTTTATGTTTACGATTAATTATTACACATTAAGTCCGGTTAACGATCGTTAAGTATTTGACGGAAAAATGACTAACGACCGTTAAATGAAAAGAGAAAGGACTAGAAATGGAAACTTGGAAAAGTTATGGATTCCCTTTGGGCTTTGCATAGTGGCCGGCCATAGGGGCCTTTCCAAGGCCTAATTCATAACTTGTTCCCAAAGTTTCCCTACTAGTATATAAAGAGGGTTAGGTTCTAGGGTTTCATACACTTGTGCATTGAATTAACCCTAGATCTCTACTCTCCTCTCTCTTGTCCCATTCTCGGCCGAACACCCCAACTGTAAGGGAGTTTGGTTTCGTTTTTCATAAACGAGGACTTGTGTTAGATCTAGCAATCGCTTGATTCGTTGGTTAATTCGTGTGTACAAGAACGTGGTAGTAAGACATTATTCTTACACTATTTGGTTTGAGTTGTAGAACGGTAAGGGAAAACTCTTTAAATCACTTCTTTGGTTTGCTCAAGAGATCTGACATTCGCAAGAGGTACGTTACGCATACTTTCAGTTAATTAATTTATTTGTTATGATCTTTAAGTCTTCCGCTGTGTACTCTTGATGTCTTTATGTTTTATTGTATTTTATATATCATAAACTCAACAGTAACATCTGTTACATGGATGCCTTCAATGGAACGCGGTTCCTTAATTGGGTCAGGAGAATTTGACCCAGTTTAGAAACTTGCATCAGGAGGGTATGACAATACTGTGAAAGTCTGGAAAGTGACCAACGGGGTATGGAAAATGGACTGTTTCCCGGCCCTTCATATGCATAATGATTTCGTGAGGGATGTTGCTTGGGCACCCAATTTGGGTCTTCCAAAATCCACGATTGCGAGTGCTTCATAAGACGGGACTGTTGTGATATGGACTGTCGGAAAAGAAGGCTGACCCACATAAACAGCCCAATGTTTTCAGGTATGAAGCAATAGATAGTTTGATTTCCGGTGAACGTGAAAAAATTAATTAACCAGTAGGAGCCTTAAATGGTGCTCAACTAATGAGACTATGATATACCGGGTGCGTTTGGTTCGCAGAATATTTTTGAATGAATTGTAATTTTTGGAAAGAATTGTAAATTGAATGAATTGTAATTCAAAGAATTGGAGTGTGTTGAAATTTTAATGTGTTGGAATCATAGTTGTCAGGATCCCGATCTTGATCTTAGGATCTTACGATTTTACAATACTTTAAAGCAAAAATGATCTGGATCCTACATAGGATCTTTGCAAGCTTAAAATCTTATAGAATCTCACTCTTGACCATACGATCTTAAGATCTAATCCGATCCGATCTTACTTTTCTCGGACTACAAACCAAAAAACTACAAATTTATGAGTTGCTTTTTTGTAGAATTCAAAAAACAATATGTTAATCTTTTTAAACATTTAATAATAATAATTTAGGACAACATTTCTATGAAACATTCATAGCATTTTATGTTTATAATGTATAATAATTTGTAGATTTGTATGATATTACAAAAACTATTAAGAAATAACATTAAAGTAAGATCTTAAGATCCCGATCCGATCTTACGATCACGATCTTGGAAAGACGAAAACGATCCTGGATAGGATCCCGAACTTGAAAACCTTGGTTGGAATTGTAATTGATGAAATCTGTCATTGTGTTTGGTTTACTCGCAACGTAATGTAATTCAAAAAAACATTAATAATAATAATAATAATAATAATAATAATAATAATAATAATAATAATAATAATAATAATAATAATAATAATAATAATAATAATAATAATAATAATAATAATAATAATAATAATAATAATAGGATTAGCTTTTCTATTGCTAAAGGAGTGGGAGCCCAGTTAGTATCTCGACTTCCCACTAATTTCTTGTAAATCTTTTGAGGTTCTAATAAAGTGATGTTTAAAAAATAATAATAATAATAATAATAATAATAATAATAATAATAATAATAATAATAATAATAATAATAATAATAATAATAATAATAATAATTACTGATGCTTTAAATTATAAAATACTGAATCACAACGTAATTCAAAACTTTTCATCCAGCTTGCTATGTAATCTGAATTCTCTCACTTGATGTAATTGAAATTAATTGAAATAAATGAATTACAATTATATTGTAAACCAAACAGCCTACGTAATCTAATCAGATTACAATTACATCCAATTACGGAAGATTACAACGAACCAAACAGGGCCTAAAGGTGGCTGGAAAGGGTTTGGGAGTCAAAACATTTAATTTATTGTATGGGCCAAGACAAGTCTGATCGGGTTGACCCAAACAAATGTATGACGTAAATATTTGGTTTTTTACTTAACAATTAGTGTTCGAAATATGATTACAGTGATATTTTTAGCAGAATACGTAATGTAATAGTAACCATCGGTGGTGGTTGTGTCGTGGTAAAGTGTGGTAGTGTAATTGGGAACTCAAATAGAATCAAGAGTAAACTACAAAAAATGTCATTGTAGTAGGCGAGGATAAAATAGTCATTTCACAGGCGTTTGACTTTCACTAACGGGGATATTTAATGCTCGTTAGCCAAAAAGGGACATTTTTCGCATTTAAGTTTTGTTCAAGGACATTGTTCGCAAAAAGTGCAAACATTACTACACAAAAAGCTATAAACACCCCCAAATAGAGACCATTTATATAAAACCCTATTCCTATAATAAAAAACTATTGGGAATGGCAGTAACTGAGATATGTTTTCTTGAAAAAACTAGTTTTCATAATACAAAATGCATTAAAACTGGGTTTGCGGGTAAAAACCGGTCTTTTTACACAATCAAAGATACTAGTATGTAAGTAACAACCTGTCTTTATGTATTTATGTTATAAACACCGGTGTTTTTAAAAAACAACCGGTGTGATTAAAGATTTATACGTTTTTACTGTTTCTTTTAAAAAGTTTTCCCCAAAATTTTATCTTCCCCCTAAAATTTTTCTGTCATATCCCGCCCCAATTTATCCCCAAAATCAAAATCTCATTTTTAAATCCCTCCATTTTTTATTTCCTTCGACCTCCCTTATTCGGTCACACCATAATCCCTTATTCAGTCACACCCTAAATCAAAATAATATCTATCACCAACATACAAACCATCTCATGATGTAGTTACCTATCCTCACCAGCCACCATCACCATCACCATCACCATCACCATCACCATCACCATCACCAATTTGAGGTGTTCATGGGTGAATTTTTATTTTTTATTTTTGAATTTAGGGTTTATGTAAACCTGAGTCTCTATAAACTTGTAACATCATTTCTATAACAATTATTGCTCATTACATGTCGATTTTTTTAGTTATATACTTGATCTATGCTCAACAAGATCTACAACTAGAGTCATGGGATGAAGCATTCTTTACAAGGTCAATGAAATCATCTGCTTAAAACTTGGACTTCTCAGTATGTTTTCTTTTGTGTATTATTTGTTACTTAGTTTCATGCCTTTAATGATCTGTATGTGCAATCGTTTACCCCTAGCCTTGATATTAAATAAAATTTCATAATATCCTTATTCAGGTTGTCGCATCATATTTTCCTTTATCTCAATGTATTGAGGGTCTGAAAGTTGATAATATGAATGCTTAATGGTTTATATAATATCATAGAGGTGCCATTTTTTACCCATTTTGTTATAAATGGTTAGATTTGGGTTATGGTTTGTTGTTAACGAGTCAAATGTAGTCCCAGTTCAATTTTTCCTTGTATTTTAACTAAACGTTACCTTTTTATACCGTAAATAACCATGTTAAAGAAAAGAAGAGAGCTACCTATAATTTATTAATGTTTTTAAGTACTATTATAAGAACTAACGACATCTTAGTTTTATCCATTTTATGATTTTGGAGGGTTTAATCATTTGGATAGTTTCTGGTAGCTTTTGTGGCTCAACCCGTTTCCATGTTTTCAAAATTTTGACGTTACCTGTTTGATTGATTAAAGACAAGGTATAACCAAGGTCCGAATCGACCCATATGCCCATAAATTGGTCAAAGTGGCCTCTTCTAGAGTTTCTCTTGCATTGAATTTTCATTTATGTTTCTACAGGTCTGTTTTATGATGTCATTAACGTGAAAAAACTCACCGGTTGTCCTCTTAATTATTCTGTAGGTCATAGCCATTGTTTTAAATTTTTAGAAGTAACACAATTTAACATCTGTGAGGCTTAACCACTCTGATGTAGATACCTTTTTTCATGAATTTGGACATGCTCTTCATTCTTTGCTAACGGTATGCGCAACTTGATCTTTATGACTAAAGTTCTCCCTTGTTGTGTGTATCCTACCTAAATTATCGTTTCTACAAATTTGTAGGACTATCAACATTTTTCAGGCATGAGAGTGGCTTTTAACATGGCTGAAACGCCCAACCTTTTTGAGTAAGTACCAACTACCAAGGGGATGTTTGTGTTCGCTTATTTATTGGGCTCATAAACTTATGTTATGTTTGAAAATATCATAAGCATGTTTTTCTTGGCTTATGAGCGTATCCCGTTTAGCATATGGCTTTATTTAAACCACATGGGATGGCATTTATTTTGAATTCTTCTAATGGGAGAACGTTTGGTATTGTCAAGTTAGCTGCTGTAGTGATGTGTGCTAGACTACTACTGCAGGAGTGTTTAGTAATGAGTTTAGTGGTGCAGCCGTGCATGTAATAAATGTTTGATGCTGTAAATTTTTAAAATTGTTTTACATTTGTACTGGTGTCAACTCTCTAGTGTATGTCAACTGATAATTAGTGGTTAAGGCTTATATATGAAAGGCTACTGGTGCTTTGAAAGTAGTTAAGGCTTTTACTAATAACGCACAAGTGACTGGTTCTAGTCTTCATATGTCTTTTTTGACAACTAATGTCTTTCAAACCAGTGTAAAATGGATAATTTTTATGAGGCAAACATATTTTTGTTGTGGTGGCGTGGTGCACTGGTGCCATATTTCATTTTAATAGGTTAGCATGGTGCATTGGTGCCATATTTCATTTTAACAAGCTACTACTGGTACGTTGAAAGGTTCTTATATATTAATTGGATCCATTAGACTTTTAGTTATATGTGAATATCTACTGGTAATTAGTAGTTAAGGCTTATATATGAATGGCAACTGGTGCTTTAAAAGTAGTTAAGGCTTTTACTTATAACTAGGAGTGCCAAATGGGTCGATCGGACCCGAACCCAATAAAGCCCTATAGGGTCAGGTTGATTCAGGTCCAACTTAGCTTAGCGGGTCTATCGAGTCAACCCGATAAACCTGATAGCCTAATAGGATCGGGTTAGGGTCTTAATTACTTTGTTGTCGGGCTGACCTAATATACCCGATAAGCCATAATGACCCATTAAAAATTTCTATAATGTTTGAACTAAATGGCTTTTGTCATAGATAGTTAATCACAAGTCTTACTTAATAAGCTTGCCACATCGTCAATTTGGTTATGGTGTCTTGCAAGCCTGCATCAGTAGCTTACTTTTTGTTTTTCTTTCTTTTGCTGCTACATAACGTTAGTAACTACATGGTCACTGCCCAAGAATCCAATGTCTACTTATAGTAAACTATCTTCATTTGGTTATATATCATAACAAAGAAAATACTAGTGCTTTGTTGGTTCAATAATTATCATTGCAATATTGTTAATATAGTTATTATTATTTTTTACTAAAACATGTACAAAAAATGCAACCGTCACCATCACCATGTGCTCTTCATAATTTGCCCCAAACATGGAATGGCATTTATTTTTAATTCTTCTAAGGGTTTAAGCAAGAATGAGGAAAGTTATAGGCTCGCTGGACTTGTGGAGTCGTAAGAATTATTTTAAATTGTTTTAGAATTAACATTTGTTTCTATAAATTTCAACTTACACACTGTTGGTTATTTCATTTTGTGTCGTTGGTAGTCTGAAGTGAGAATTCCATGTTGAAATCGCCAGCCGTTTGATTGGGAGTGTGGACTTTATGTGATGAATTGGATGCCTGACTTTGTACTAAAGTATCAAAACGACAATCGCCTGAACATAGTAAGTGTTTGTTAAATAACTTTGCAATTTGTTTCTAGGACCGAAAACCATCTTATTTGTTTTTTAGATTGCTGATGTTTTTATTTCATTAATTTACGTATAGGAACCTTGGAGTGAAGCGTCTCTGTTAGAGAACAAAGAGTTAGGACGCTATCATCAGTGCATGGTTTACATTGTGGCGTGATTGATCCTTTGGCTAGTTACGTTGAATTCTAGTGTTTGTCTTTATAGTTTGTTGAATTCTAGTGGTTCAGTTTGGATTTTGTCTAGGATTTATTTTTTGTTGAATTGAAGTATTGTTTTAATTTACTTTGTTGATTTCGACACATTTGGTGTATTTAAATCACTTTATATATATTTATTTCATTATATATTTCTTTATTATGGTGAGTCAAATGCTAGATTATGGAATTTCAAAACATTGTAAATTTTCCAATTTTTTTTAATAAAAAAGATTTACAAAATGACAGGTTTTGATATAAAAACATATCTTGTTACTCTATATAAAGACATGTTAGATGGTTCTATAAAGACAGGTTGTGGGAATATCGGTGCCGATGTTCAATAAAAACATGTGTATTTACTCTAATATGGAGACCGATTCTTAGAAGAAAACCAGTTTCGATGCTTCTAACAGAGACAGGTTGTGCAACCGGTTTCTATATGTTTCGATCATGGAGATACCCCCCTTCAGAGAGTGGTCTTAAAACCACTCTTCATGGGCCATTTTGACCGGTTTTTATGAGATTTTTTGTAGTAGTGAAACCACAAGTACATTCCTCACTCATTTTTTTTTCAAGGACATTTTTTGCAAAAATGGCAAACCACATGGACATTTTTTGTAGTTTACCGTTTAAAAAACTAAATATCCCGCAAGCAGTTAATTGTTACGCGAAAAGAATCACACCATCATAACGAGAATTAAATCATCTTTCTATACAGAGACACTTCTATGTATGTTCTACATTTTTTTTTTATTTTTTTATTTTTTTGTGAGTGTTGAAATTCACGTGAAAAATTACATATGATTTGTAATTTTAAAATCACATGTGATTTTTGGAGCGGTGAGCAATGAGTATTTTGGTTTTTAGTAGTTGTTTGACAAAGAAGCTGTAAGCTTTGATATTTTTTAAGAATGCGCATTTTTTCAATACTTTTTTAAAATGCGGTGAGCGGTGAGTTACTCACAACTCACTGCTACTTTTGACAAACATACCCATAGTTTAACATTAAGTTATATTTTAATTAGTAAATATATTTTAAAATTAATTTCAAAACATTTAAAAATAAGTTAATCTTAAATTCAACATTCTAAATTTGAGTGTAAAATTTTCATTTTCATAATCTTTGACTAAAAATTTAACCCATTACATCTTAACTTAGAATTTATAAAAAAAAGAAACAATTTTCATCATTATGCTTATTATTAGAACTAATTGATCGTAATACTCGAGCAACTAAAATAACGTGTACTTTTCCAAATATTTTGTTTTGCTACGTGTATAAAAAATCAGGGGTGAGTATCGGGCGGTTTGGGCCGGTTTTTTAGTAAAACCAAACCCCAAACCGAAAACTTTGGTTTTTAAGATTTAGAAACCGTTTGGTTTTAGTTTGTTCGGTTTCGGATTTTCAGTTTTTCCTGTAACTCGGTTAGTTTTTAGTTTTCTTTTCAGTTTTTCTTAACTTTTAAATTATCCAGTTTGTAAAATTGAAAGCTATGATCCGTTACAACTTTAAATTGTTTCGTCAACCATAAAAGTATAAAACAAACAATTGCAAGTTTTTATATAGTGTGAAGATAATTTTCAAATAAGATTAATGGAAGCATACATAGTCCAAATGATATTCTTTTAACTTATGTTAACCACTTAAGGGTGGCCTAGTGGCAAAAGGGTTTGTGACTATCATTCTAAAATGTGTGAGGTCTCATGTTCAATTCTTGCTATGTGCACACAGACTTAAGTGGCCACGCCAACCTCCTGAAAAGAGAGGGCTTTACCTGGTTTGAGTCTGTATGGCGGTGGGTTCAAGCCCCGTGAATTAGTCACCAAAAGGTCAGAAATCATGGTTATAAAAAAAAACAACCTATGTGAAATTTATTTACTTTTTGACTTTTCATAGGTTAAAGAAGTTGGAAACCAAAAAATATAGGAACTACCAAGAGTTGAACTCAAAACAGATGTGTGAAATATTCTAAAAAATTATAAATATACAAGTCCTATATTAAAGTAAGTTCCAAATCTTTTGTTGGAAAAATAATTTATAAAATTTGTAAGATAGATAAATGTGGGGCGGGGCAGTTTTTGACGTCTGTTTTTTCATATAAAACCAAAAACCGCCCCACACATTCGGCTTTTTCAAAATTTAAAACCGCCACTGTCGGTTTTTCAATTGGTGCGGTTTTTTGGTGTGATTTCTTTTGGTTTATTGGTGTCGATTCGGCTTTTATGTTAACTCGTATAAAAAATACTATTCTTCTGGCACCTGAACTTTTTATTATGTCAAAACACCTTTACTTGTTACAAATGTGTTGTACAAAACAAGAAAAATAGATATTGCATTCAAATCAAAAAAATTCCCAAGACATTATACTATATAACATTTGTTGAGTTTAGATTTGGAGCCGGTAATGTACGGGTAAGGGTGGCTGCAGGGAGGAGGATGGCTCGAATATATTGTAGATTCGTGGCTCGAGCCGATATTTTTCACACGCCGAGCTAAGTTGAGCTGCGGGCTAAGAGGGATTAAAAAAAGATTAGTGGGGTTTTCACTTATTTTCCACTTAATTCTTAGGATCGCTGCATATTATACACTTGTTTTCCATTATCAATTCCAAAACCATTTACAAGAGCAATCTCCGGTTCATTTTCCAGTTATTTCTTAGGGTTCGTTACATGTTGTACACTTGTTTTTCATCATCGGTTCCAGAACCATTTACAAGAGCAATCTGTAACAGCCCAAAACTAGTTTTATTACAAAAGTGCAATTGAGTAAGTTTGGCTACAACTTTTATATGTTTGAGTGCTTTACGTGATTAGCTAGTCAAACCCGAAAGTCAAACTATAAGTTTATATAATATGTAAATGGCTTTAGAAAATTTCATGAGTCACATTTATGAAAGAATTGTACTTAAGGGACCAAAGATGTAAATTAGCCAAAGATGTAACTAGTTTATATCTATATAATTCCTAGATAATTCCCATATTTTCTAGTTTCTTCTAGTTGGTGTGGACTTGTGTGTGAGGCACGAACCAAGCAAAAAGAAGGAGGGAAAATGATATTTGATGATCGAAGAGTTTATGTTCATAATTCAAATGTTAAGCCTTAGCAATGATCCTACAAGTAAGTAATTTTCATATCTTGGGTTAAGTAGTGATTTATGAGTTAAGGGTTTTTAAGATCCAAATTGGGATTTGGGTAATTATTGTTCTAAAGCAAGAATTAAGGTGTTTATGAATATAGGTTAAGATTATTTAATGAATTAAGTGTAAATTAGTGATTTTGGAATATAATCATGAGATGATCATATAATGATAAAAAGGGGTTTAGTTATGATTATGGGTGAGTTTAGACACCTTGATTATTATGTAAACTATATGTTAATATGCTGTGATAATTATGGATTAGGAGTCAAGCAAGAAGAGGATGGTGATTTGATTGGTAAACTTAGCTTCAAGTTGAGGTTAGTAAAATGGTTATGATATGAAATTATATTGATTTTAGCATATATGTGTTATGTGGAAGATGATAATGAAGGTTTAGGAGGCATTGACTTAGTATGATTAGATTAAGAATATGTTAAGGTTAATTTTGCAAAACTAGCCAAGGATGTGGTCAGATAATTATAAGCCATATAAGGTATGTGAGGATTTTGTATGATTGATGTTATATGTTTTAAGTGTGATGTGTAAGTGATTGTGGAAAGTAGTCTTATAGACTAATATTGGTGTGAATGATGCTTATGTGATTAATGATATATGATGTTATTTCTATTTTACTTACTAAGCTTTATGCTTACGGTTTAGTTGTTTAACCATTTTGTAGGTTCATAAGCGGAGAAAGTAAGTTCTTGACTAAAGGCCTAGAATTTGGAAGCATGGATTTAAAGTGTTTGGCTTATGCGTAGAAGCTTAGTTCTAGATACCGAGCTCAATCGATTTTGAACTTCCCAAGTTGATGTATAAGTGTCGTAAAGTGGTTTATAAATGTTGTTGTTAAGTGTCCAAGTCCAGGTCTTGGTTTTGAAGAAATTGCCATGTGTGTTGTTGGTGCAACATTGACTAAGTCTCCTTTTATTTTAATGATAACAAATAAACTTTCGCAACATGTAAAATCACAAACGTTAGCCAAAAACCGAGTCGGACCTTAACTGGTCCTGCATGCCGGAACTCCAGAAGCGTGCCATCCGTCTATTAAGAATGGCTTGATTTTTGAAAATCGGCTTTCCTCTTACCCGACAAATGTGGTTCTTTCAATATAGGTATGAATATGATAATTTAGTTATTAGGAACACTCGAAATGAAGATTAGACTTATAGAGAAGTAAACACAATTCCTCCCATTTTGACAAAATACTAACTTAATTACCAAATGCCTATAGCCAATGCCAATACTCTTTTTCCAAACCTAGGGCATTCATAGTTTCAATATAACGTCAAACGAAAGTATTCATATAACCATAATTCGTGTGTTTGTCTTCTCTAATCACGTAACGAGTTTACTCCCATATTGGTCAAACAAAGTCAAAGGTCACTTTGCATAAACGCAACATTTCCCACTACAGGATATGCTTTACTAGAGATGTAAAACACTTAGCTTGTTTGCATCAAGATTATTAGTGATCATGTTAATTAGTGATTAATCATGGATTAAGTCATATTGATTAATTGAGTTTGTGTTATTTGAAAATTGATTGTACTTTACATTTTATCACTTTCCAAAAAAAAATAAATGTTTTACGAACTCACACACTCAAACATTTGATGTCTCCCACATTCTGACACAACCTCATTTATTCCAAATCACTTTTACTCACTTCTCACTAAACATTCCCTTAATCATTTGTTTATTCTCATCTTTCCAAACAAATGGTTAATCACACTTTCTTACATAACCTTAGACATTCCTTCCCACTTTCCAAAATACCTTATCCTAATCAAATATTGTTGTTGGTCCACAAGGTTTGAGTGAATGCCGAAATATTCCTACTCGTAACAAGGATAGTAACAACATCACCCAAAACCATAATAACACCATTTGTAATTTTCAACGTGTTTTTTATTAAAGAATGTAAAGATTTATAGTGGAATAGCTCTTGGTAAAACTATTCCGGTTGAGCGACAAATATAACACTCCCTTTAAAAAATCCAGAGGAAACTAACTTTGCTTAGAAGTTCTTGGGTGAGGGGATTCTATAAACTATAGGGTTAACTTCTACTTTATGTGTTTGTTTAGAATCCTACTTATCCTAGTTACAAAGTTTCGTTTAAATATGCCAAGGAATATTGTGGAAGCACATGGGTGTTGTGGTTAGCTGGCCTTGAAGTAGCTTAGCAGGTGCCTAGTATAGTAGGTGGAGTGTACGTTTGGCTTTCCAATTCTGACAAATTTTGTACCCAAGATATTGCTTTATCTTTCTTTGATAAGACCTTACGGTTATCTTCCCAGCGAGTTTTCTGCCCATTCATCAGATACTAAGTTCATTGTAGAGATAAGTTTTCAGGGTAACTGAGGCATTTTTCAGTCCTCAATCCCACTGGTGTTGCTTCTAGCTCCCTGTACTTTGCTCCCTGACACCATATCAGTTATACATTTTTTTTTCAGTTGGTCTTCAACTTTCCTGAAGCTTGGCAGTTGGTTGAGCTTTATACAACGCTCACTGATTTCTTGTATAAGTGAGGTTACAACCACTGATGATCATTAGTGAGGCACCTATCACTCACAATCATCAGGGTGTACTCTATGATAACCATCAGGGGAGTAACACTTTCTGATAACCATCAGAGAGTAAGACCTTTGATTTACATTAGAGGGTGACTTACTCTCTGATCCTTATCAGTGAGTGTTGTTCTCACTGACTTATATGATTAGGCTATTTTATGTTTAAATACGTTATCAGAGACCATTGGGTCGAAAATCAAACCCAACAATCTCCCCTTATTTGAATATGCAAATAGCCTAATCTAGATCAGTAGTAAGTGAGCATAACACTTCTTCTTACTTACTGATTTACAATAAGGAAAAAATAACAAGTGCAATCTAATTCCTTATTGTTGCCGAAAATGAAACAAGGCCCTTAGATCTTGAACTTCCCCCGTCATAGATCCTGGGTCACTTGTGGTTCAGCTTCCTTTTGTATTTATTTGGATATCTTGAAAAAAAATTAGAGATTGCAGGGTCAGTTACTTCACCCGTCAATTTCCTATTTAAGTACAAAGATAGCCAATTTATGATCAGTTGTAAGTGAGCAGTAAGGCTTCTTCCTACAACTGATGTACAACAAGGAAATAAAGATATTAAACAATGAGATTGTTCTCTTGTTGTTGGTGTCTTCAGTGAAGTAATCTTTTAGCTTCAGGGAACATTTCATTCAGTAACACTCCCTGATGTAGCATTTTCGTTCAACTGAACACAATACCATCCTTCCCCTGATATTCCCCCTTCAATCATTCTTGATTTTGACCATTTAAGAACTTTTTCGTGCTTCTTTCTACAGGAGTTAGAGTAGAGTCTACTGGTGCTTCATAGAAGAATGATTTATGGAAGAGCAGATTTTGGTGGGGTTGGAAACAGATGGTACAAGATTTGTGTTATTAGACGTCATTCAAGAACGGATATGGATTATCAACAGTCACTCAAGAATAGATCTGGATTATGAGAAACCCAACTGCTTTGATACCACTTGTTGGTCCACAAAGTTTGAGTAAATGCCAGAATCTTCCTGCTCGTAACAAGGATAGTAACAATATCACCCAAAACCATAATAACACCATGTAACACCCCCAAAATGATCGCAGCGGAAGATTGTGTCACTGGGGTATTACTTCATAGTTCACAGCACAAGTTACAGAAAACGACTCTAAATGAGACGTTTTGAAGTAATTATCATTCGATTAAAATATCAGAGTTTACAAACAGAGGTCCCACAAGTTTGTACAATCATAAAAAGTACAACATAAAAGTTGTAAAGTTTTTCGAATGATAATATATGCATTGTCTTCAAAATATTTTCCCGTGCGCCATCACATGCCATGCCAGCTAATTCCTTTCGAACCTGAGATAACATGCTAAAAAGTGTCAACAAAAAGGTTGAGTGAGTTCATAGGTTTGTAAGCAAAATAGTTTATCACAAGATATCAAGTTTATGAAAGTAGTAGGCTACGTTGTTATACGCCCATAGTGCGTTTGATTGCCTAACCGGTCAATACAAACGATAGAAACCACATAGGTTTGAAAACAGTAGTGGACAATATAGTTTGTATAAAATATAATTGCAATGTGTACAATTATCTTCTTGATAGTTATTATTGCTCTAAGCTCATGGCACTCACGACTGACTGTTGTATATATATCACTGGACGATATATATATATATATAAATAACTTGCCTCGGGTAGGTATTTTGCCCTATACCTAGATAATCTCAAATATAGTGCGCCTTGTTATTTCCGATAACAGAGACAGGTTCGTCAATTCCGATAGGCCTATCCATAATATTTGCGCTCACTCCCAGTGATTAGTGGTCCATGATGTTGGGGACTTTTGGCATAAACAACTTAGGCATGCATTTTGCAAGTAATTGTCCATAATAAAGCATTTTAGCATGTAGTAAAAGTAGTAGCATGTATCTCCCCCAAAAGAGTTTATAAAACAGTTAAACAAAAGCTAGGGCTATGAAACTCACTGTAGTGATCTGCAGCGGAGTGTAACGATATTATGTATGTCAACAATAGAGTATGGCAACACCAAGATCTTTAACGATCACCTATGAAAGCATAGTATTCGCTTTTTAGTATAGTGTACGATATAAGTGTACAAGTATATGTACTTTGTTGGCTTTCAATATGATATAATGTTGTACATGAATCCTTAAGTTGATGTATCCCTTAAGTGTTGTTTGGCTTATAGCCCTTTTATAAATAACCTCGTACCATCGTTCAGGCTATCAAAATCAAAGGTCATGCAGTGAACGTATGAGGAACCATGACACTTTAAGTCGTAAATCCATAACTCGTCGATACGACACCCCGAAGAGGCCTCTTATGATAATGAAATTCCTTACTATTGTTGTACTTTTCATTTATAAGTAAAGTGTTTGACGAGACAAATGTTATATGAAACATGTGTCGTGTTTCGTCAAATACTATATGTCATGTTTAAACATAGTTGTGATCCTTGAAATGGATATCATATAGCTTATATGGTCATTTACCTAGTTTGTCAAAGTCTAGCAAAGTCTAATTCAATGAACCAAGTTTTAAAACAAGTTTCGGGTCATTAAACTTATATTAGCCGTGCGGCTAAGTCAAACAATAATCAAGGACATTCTTGAGGATATATCTAAGTTAAAATATCTTGAAACAACACCTTGACTTAACCTTGGCTTTGTTTTGGCCTCAAGGAATCAAGATATCATTTAAAGTTTCTCAACTAAGGTTGTTTTCTAGTCAACAACAGGTCAGTCGTGAGTGCCATGAGCTTAGAGCAATAATAACTATCAAGAAGATAATTGTACACATTGCAATTATATTTTATACGAACTATATTGTCCACTACTGTTTTCAAACCTATGTGGTTTCTATCGTTTGTATTGACCGTGTAAGATATTAGTTTTCACTTACACATCAAACCATAACACAAAGTGGGCGTATAAGTGGGATTCTAGAGAGAGAAAGTTAGAGGTTTAGGGAACTTAGTGAGAGAAAGTGAAAGATATTATTATGAGCTCCAACTCTCTACCTTGGGAGGTAGAGAGTATTTATAGTCTTACATAAAACGCCACACAACGGGCTGTGGATCAGGCATACAGTGGGTAAAGACCCGTCCGTCCTCCACGGTGTTACTTAACTAAATACTACTTAGCTTGAAATAACTACGACTACGAGCTTTCTAATCGATTACATATACTTGAGGTGACCGACTCTTTAATACCTGGAATTTCTAATTCCTAACAATCTCCCCCTAAGGGAGGTCACCTCAATCATGTACTAAAATTACAATGAATACAAACAGATATTACATTAACAATTGTTCTTGCATTCTTGATGTAGTACTTTGCTCCTAAGCTCGTAGTCATTGATTCTTCACATTGCATGTTTGGTTACTCCAGGTGGAGGTCTTTTACTGATCCGCGTGATAATAAATTTGAGCCAGCTTTTGAGATCATCAACTACTAAAAATCTCTGAGACATCCATTGTGGTGTTGGTATTATGTGATGTTGTGACATTTGGACCGACATGCTCACATTCTGGATCATGATATCTTCTCATCAGAGTAGCGGAAGCTTTTGATGATTCATGATATTGGCAGCAGCGAAGCAGAAGCATAGTATGAAATATCAGAGCCAGGTTATGTAGATATGCACCAGTCATGATTTCTTCAAATTAAGTGTGGATACTGTGAGCATGCGGCCTTGGATTGACTCCTCAATTCTGATCAGTTGCAACCGTCCAAATGTACCTGCAAACAACAGTTAGCAATAAAGCGCACGGAAGTGTCTTTGATCACTTTCGTTGAATTGAGGTACACGGCCCACGGTTCCCCGTTGATCAGTACAAGTACTGCCTGTGATCAGGTAGGATTCCTAAGAATCTCCTTGACAGGGTTTCGCAGCTGTTCTAGCTGTTCTCAAACCGGAACGTCTCAAAGAAGACAACACGGAGTGAGTGAACCAGCGAATTGAGATTCACTGATTGATGAAAAATGATTTGAAAAACAATCGCGTATTGCTGGAAGAAAGAGTTTTGCAATACGACGAAGGTTTTATGAGAAAGATCAATTTTCAAACAAAATACTTTTTGTATTAGAGAATGAGTACACATTCGACATGCTAGCGAAAAGAAGAGATTCGCACATCGAACGGTTTTTCTAAAAGTATTTTTCAATCAGAGATACTTTTTGAATTTGAAAACATAAGTACACATTCGACGTGCTAGAGAAAAGAAGGTTTGCACATCGAACGGTTTTTCCAAAAGTATTCGTCAATTCCATTCCTGGACCAAGGTTGATTCACGAGTGAATCGCCCCATCGTTTCTATCCAGTTGTCACAAGTTTAATCTTTTGAAAAGATCTCACATGTCACCCACCAAGAGCTTGTTTGATGTTGGCTCTAGAAGGATTTCCATCTTCATTGTGAATATTTTTACATATCACTCGGATGTTCTGGCAATACCACAAGGATAATGCGTAGGACTCTTAATATATACTTACTTTCCACATTGTGTGAAACAGCAAGTCTTCAATAATTTAGTGTCCTAATGAGATATTGTGGATGATCTCTTGGCTCTAGACTCAATAGTGCATATTTGGTTCCTGTGCCGGAGACTAGGGAGAGGGTCTCCTTCTTCAATATCAACAATCTCTAAGAGAAAGTCGATAGATTATGTCGGTTCCCCGTGAGAATGAAACAAGCCCTTTTGAGAGGAACTTGAGTGGCTTAGGAAGTTGTAGTGTAGTGCGTCACTGGGTCCATGACGTCTTGTCTTCAATACCAGTGTTACCTTAGTAACAACCAGTAGCATATGTATTGAACCCGGTTTCTGCCCTAATGTTGAATTGATGGAGGGCTATTTCTTTTCACCCTTTTTCACATTCAGTTCTTTTTCATTCTTCAACCCCTTCAGTGCTTACCGAGACTTCATTACTAGAACCTTGTTGGGTTTCTTCCAGTTCTAGCTCTGTCTCAGTCGGCACTCTTCCCATATCTCACTTTTCTCCTTTTTTCAATATACCTAAGGACTCTACACTATCTAGTGGATTGTCCCTGGGTAGATCCCTCCGGTTCTGGCGGATCGTGGGAACAAATACCTAACCTAACCATCCTTATAACACCATGCATAAAGTAAATTTGGTCGGTCTTTTGGTATTGTTCATTCCTTCTCGAAAACAATTGAAAAATCATTTGGAAAACCAATCAAGGTACTTGTGATACGAGATCAAAGCATTTTGTACCTTAATAGTTTTGATCATTGAGAAAACCTCCCCCTCAACATGTGCGTATGATTTAGAAATTGTTTAGCACAAGGAGGCAAGAGGACTTTGAAATATTTTCTTTGATCACAATTTTCATACGAAAAAGCCATTTGATTTTCATGGTAAAATTCTCCCCCTCAATATGTGCATAGGATAAGTGAAATCATTTTATCACATAGAGGCAAGAGTTCTTTTGAAGCACATCCACGATCACAAAAGCCATTAAGAAAACCATTTGAAAACTCAATCAAGGTACTTTATGTTAAAACATAAAAGCTTTTGTACCTCGATAGTTTATTTTCCTTTAAAATGCTCCCCCTCAATCTATGCTTCGAGATACGAAAGCGTTTAGCACATATGAGAGAGCAGCCTGCACAACTGAATCAAAACGATCAACTTTTATCAAATTTCATTATTAAATCACAAATTCTCCCCCGATCAAAAATATCAAACCCTTTGAGATTTTGGATCCCAAGTGATTTAATTAGGTTTAGAAAACATGGGAGAAAATGTGGCCTTGTTTAAATGCTAATCTGGTTTTTGGATAAATCCTCCTCCTCAACATGTGCATTGATTTGAAATCGTTTTGCACATGGAGGCAGGAGTGCCTTTGAAGGACTAAAACCATTTCCATTAAAACAGATTTGAGATTTAAATCACAATCTCTACCCCGATCAGAAATTTCAAACCATTTGAGATTTGTGATCCCAACTGATTTAAATAATTTAGAAAAATTTGGGGAAAGACGTGGCAAGATTCAATTTTGAAAGATGACAGATAAGGACCATTTTAAGACATTAAAGATTGTTAATGTCAGGTATGATAGTTTTTAAGAGATCTTTTAGTAAAATAAAACAATTTCACAATCAAACAAGAACAGAAAAAATTTCATTTTGAAAGACCTTGATTCTAAAGAAAAAATCATACCATGACATAACATTAAATCTTTAGATCACCACTTATATTGTACAAAGCGGAACTTTTGTGAAGAAATATCGTTTGAAAATATTTTATTTTAAATCACTCTCCCCCTCAATCCATGACAGAAGTCAATAATTGAGTGACTTAGGTTTTGATAACAAGAAGTCCGGTGATTTTCAAAAAGTTAGTCCAATATATTTTCAAAACAATATTTTCCATTTTCAAAACAATTTAATCAAATTATTCAAAATTGTTTAAAAATGGTATCCTGCACAAAGATACGTTAGGTGGTTTAGAAGCTTCTGTTGTTGTTGCTGTAGGGTTTGGAAGAAAAACCGTCTGCTGATGTAGTGAGACTTCTTCTTACGTTGCATTTTGAATGCCAACTGAGGTCAAATTAAGCTCTGTTTCTTCAATCACTTAGAAGAAAACCATCTGCTGATGCAGTGAGACCTCTTACGTTGCATTTATGCCAACTCTCCATAGAAGTCCAATTAAGCTCCGTTTCTTCATTTGTCAACCCAAGATATAGATACCCTTTCCTTTCGGCATCCAATCATATTAATTTGTGGGATCCGAATCGGGAACATTCTTATAACCAATATACCTGCATACGTTAGTGAACACACATACAGATATATGGTGGTCGACATCACCCAAACAGTAATCGACTAATAAAAGTCTATGCAACCTATCAATCAGAACATTTAAATGTATGGGAAAAATGTGTTCATCAAACTCTAATTATCTAATCATAGCAATCATATCCTTGGCACCTAGTCCTTCAACATAGGTTAACATCAATTTTAATTAAGCATATTAGGATAATTAAGAAAGCTCGTTAGAAGATATAGATTTGAAAACAATTTCCCCCTCAACCAATAACTCATTTTATAAAAGATTTTAAAAGTGCTGAAGTCATTGATTGAGTTTCCAAATTTTATAAAAACTCTGAAACTGATTGATTTTAAGCAACTCATTTTCCACCATTTTAGAAAACAACAAATATTTTTCTGAAGAATTATAGACGGAAAAACATTTGTGTAGGAACAACAGTCCTTCGACATACTTTCCTCATATTGTTTTTAGGATAAGTGCATGAAATATTTGAAAATTGGTTTAGCGAAGCACTTTCCTTTCTTGAAAAAACGGGTTGCTATCTGAAATAATAGCAAGCCATAGTTTAAGCACGGGTCACAGTCTGAAGTAACTGCAAGCCATATTTAGAGACATGTTTTGGAAAGAAATATTTACACCTCCTGCTCGAACTTCATCTATGGTCCCGTGCCATTATTGAATGACATTTCTAAGACCGCATATGTTATCGATACCAGAAGACATGTCTTAGAAAACATATTTTTGGTATTTTTTAAATTTTCTGATTTTTATGGGTTTTTGATGGTTTTATATTTTTCTATTTTCTTTTTGTGGGTTTTATATTTTTGTATTCGGTTTTTAATAAATATATACAAAGATAGAGAAGATGATATAGTTAAAGAAGATGATGATACGAGTACCGAGATAAAGATATCGAGCAGCACATCGTAGAAGATAGAAGTCATCAACTCTTAAACATTCACCACCAAAGCTTCCAGGGCTCTTGAATCGAAGAAAGAAATTGAACCATCTGAAAGTGAGACTTTGGCAGCTTCCCCCCAAACCGAAAATCCTTTAGCTGAGCAGATTCGAAGCTCTATTTCAAGCTTGCCTTAGCTAGGTGCACAGAGAAGCACACCATTATCATAAATCCCGCTGCTCATTTCAAGAATAATCACCGTGATTCTTCGTTCGAGGTTATATCATCCAATAGAAGAACAGCAACGTATCATCCCACTTTTAAATAATCTTCTCAAATTTCCTTTCCACTGAAGTCTGAAACGATCCATTCCAAAAGGTGTCAAGAGAACACTTCCCCCGTGTAGTTGAAATGATGCAGTCCGTCTCTTAGTATAATGCTCAAGAACTCTCCCGAATACACTTCATGAGGGGAATGAAGAACACCTTCCCATGTTCACATTTTTCTTCCCTGATGATCGTGTATGAAGCTCAAGAACCCGAAGTACACCAATATCCAAGAGCTCTCCCGAATACACATCATGAGGGGAATGAAAACACCTTCCCATGTTCACATTTTTCTTCCCTGATGATCGTGTATGAAGCTCAAGTATCCGAAGTATACCAATACACAAGGAATGAATAACTGAAAACATTGAAGAAGCTGGCCAAGTCACTGATTATCTCTGCGGATGACAATCTCTGCGGATGTCAACTCCAGAATAAGTGATTATATCTCTGAATCACTGATTAAGCACTCAAGTGAAATAGCTGAGCATCCCCAATGTACACAATCTCTCTCCCCTGATCATTACGATACCATCGAAATCACCACACACTAGTGTACCTCTTTTATCTTCAGAAACTTTCTCTAACATCACTTCCCCCACGTAGAAGAAATACTAATACTAAACGCCTTGATGAGTAAAACCTTGAGTTTCTCTGCGGTCATGACATTTGTTTTCCCGGGATTTCTTCAATCACTTAGAAGAATTAAGTTCATCAAGTTTACTCGTCATGAGTCAAACATTGAGTTTCTCTGCGGTAATAAAATTTGTCTTCCCGGGGTATCTTCAATTACTTAGAAGTATTAAGTTCATCAAGTTTACTCGCGTTTAGGTGCTTATCTCCTTACTCCTTGCTGGTTTTTGACACTTCAGAATCAACAACTCTTTGTAAGTCCGTATACTAGAAATATTTTGAGAAGAACATCATTAGCTCAGATGTATCTGTGAGATTCAACTTGCTGAAGAATAACGTGAGCAAGTCTAATTAGGGATTAAATTTGGCATTTCAAACTCCCCCAATTAGTGCTCTCCCCTAAACTGACAATCTGTTTGATAAATGCCCAGAATAAGAAGAAGTCTTTGGATAATCAAATGCAACTTGTCTTTAGTCTTCTAACATGCAACAGAAAATGTAGAACAGACTGTAGACTCGACCTTCTTCGAGATTGTACAGTTGGGGAATAGATAGTTAACATCTTCAACTCACACCAAAAAGCATCCCACCAAAAAGCATCCCAATTAACTTACATCTTGCAAATCCCCTTAACTAAAATCCTTCCCAATCAAACAAGAACAGAAAGATGTTCATCAAGGAAATCAGCAATCAGGACGCAACGAACACACAAGATGGTAACACCAAACTACCAATCACATCAAACAAGAACAGATAGATTGTTCGGAATCATCATGTTGATGTATACGTGAAGCATTAACCGGAAGCACTTTGTCGATAAACTCATCAATCCAAGTGAAGATGTCAACCAACGACTCTTAGAAGAGAAAAACTCCATGTGAAGATGACCCGATAAGAAGAGGCTCGGTTCTTACATGAGTTTAGAGCCGTATGACCATTTATATTCTCAAATATCAATCAACAATGCAAAAAAAATTCACACTTCTTCTCCCCCTCAAGAATTGCAAACGGAGATGCCATTCTTGACTAAATAAGTGAAAATCATCCGAATGTTCTATTCACACTTCTCTCCCGCAAAATCAGCACATGATGTCGCCATCTTCATTATAATCGAGCAAGTGGAATGAGAAAACAATCAGTGGTACCCCGGTTCACTTGTTAATTGAAAGCGCGTGGAAAAAGTATGAAGCATGTTGATGAGACTGAAGGATCAGCAGCAGGTGCTTCTTGACTTAAAGATATTGAGACTGAGGGATTGACTTCATTCACAGGAATATGAGCAGCCTCTGTTGTAGGAATCAACACCTCATTAGTACTTGGATCATAAAGTTCATCAAACATAGGATCAAACAACTTCTTTAAATCATCTTCAGATGGAGGTACATATGGAGTTTCTTGAGAAGAGTTTGGAACAAGGGATGAACCAATGGGACTGTTTTGAAGTGCGGGTCCTGAACTGGATTGTCCAGGAGCCATTTGACCAGTCAGCTCATCAAACGTAACGTGAATTGTTTCCATGATATTTAAGGTTCTTTTGTTGTAGATTCGGCATCCCTTTTTGTTTGGTGCATACCCTACAAATACTCCAATGTCTGCTTTAGCTCTAAGTTTGCCTAAGTCTTGTCCCTCATTAGTTGGATAACACAATGCACCAAACACACGAAGGAAAGATAGATTAGGTTTTCTGTTGTGGACAAGTTCATATGGAGTTTTTCCATGAACAGTGTGAATCAGGGAACGATTTTGTGTGTAGCATGCAGTGGCAATAGCTTCAGCCCAGAGAAACATTGGAACCTTTGAGTAAATCAGCATTGTTCTAGCGGCTTCTACAAGAGTTCGATTTCGTCTTTCAACTACACCGTTCTGTTGAGGAGTTCGTGGAACACTTCTTTGATGGCTGATTCCAATGCTTTCATAAAATTCACTGAGTTGTTTGTTAACAAACTCAGTTCCATTGTCTGTTCGGATTATTCTGACTGTTTTGTTAAGTCGAACCTGCAGCTGTTTGATGAGTTTGATGATGATATCAGGAGTTTCATCCTTTGTCCTTAAGAACTTGACCCAGGTGAATCTAGAGTAATCATCAACCACAACTAACACATATTTCTTCCCAAATATATTCTGCACTCTCATGGGTCCACATAAATCCATATGAATTGTATGAAGAACTTCTGTGACAGAGTTAGTGGGTTTGGGTTTATGGGCATACTTCTTGCATTTTCCCAATTGACATGCTGAACAAAGATGATATTTTTCATACTTGAGTCTAGGTAAACCTACAACTAAGTCCTTTCTGGTGAGATCATTGATGGTGCCGAAGTTCAGGTGATTGAGACGACGATGCCATAACCATGACTTTGTTTTAGAAGCCTTTGACAACAAGCAAATTGGAGAAGACTTCATCATATCTTCGATAGAGATGGTGTAAAGATTTGAACCACGTGAACCTCTTAAAAGTTCCTTACCATCAAATTCTCTAACGAAGCAGGTATGTTTTCTGAAGGCTACTTCTAGATCAGAATCGCAGAATTGACCAACAGAGAACAAGTTGTGACCAAGACCTTCTACATAGTAAACCCTGGAGATAACACTTTTGCCAACAACATAGTCTCCATAACCCATAATAGCACCGAAATGATCATTCCCGAATCTAACTGTCCCGATGAATTTGCTCACGAAGTTCATGAGCCGTGACCGGTCGCCAGTCATATGCTTGGAACAGCCTGAGTCCAGGTACCATAGAACGATTTGAACGATCTACAGTTGAACACAGACAAGAATGGATAACTGGATAATTGGGATCCCCATGCAAGAATGGGTTCCATTTGGTTAGTAACAATGGTTGGAACACCCACATCAGAAGTAGAAGCATTTATATCAGAAATTAAGGTAATGGAATCATTGTGAATAGATGCAGTACTAGTGTCTGTATTAGCCCTGTTCACAGTGTGCTCACTTCTTAAGGGAATAGTTCTACCAGTAGGCATCCATTTACTAGTGGGCATTGTCTGATTAGTCTTAAGACCAACAGGTATCCAATAATAGCCTATCTTACTAAAAGTTCTTCCTGTGGGTTTCCACTGTTTTCTAACTTTCTTACGTTTTTGCCTTTTAGCCTTTTTAGCATGAATTTTAGCATTAACAATATTAACTGGACAATTAACATCATTAGGCAAAATATTAACACCACATTCATGATTAGAAACAGAATTCAAGCAGACATCAATACAAGGTTTGCAAATAGTATCAGAATTCGAATTAATTACAGTACGCCTATGGCTAATACTAGAATCAACACGATTCGTTTTATTCGGTTCAAACTTAAAGTTCCTAGATTGTTCTTCTACTCTTTTCCAGTGCACATTCTTAGCTTGCGAGGTCCTATCATTCCTTGTATTGTCTTGAGACTTTGACCTGCTCCCTTTAATGTCACTGATTACTCCTGTAGAGGGAATGGGAACATTAGTTGGTTTTACTACTCTTTGCATCACATGTTTAGATGTGCTGGGATCTGAACTACATGCAGGCACACTAAGGTTCACTTTCTTAAAACTAGAAGTGCTGGGATTTGTACTCCTAGAAGGCACATTTGAGTTCTCTTTCTTAGCATTGACAAATTTGGAATCTGAATTACTTAAAGGCACACTGAGGTTCATATTCAAAACATTGGGCATCGAATGAATATCATACTTGGCATTAGGCATCGAACATGGAATCAAAGGATTAACTCTCTCACCTAAGGACTTTGGGCATATAGTGATCAAGCATTCTAGGATTTCTTGAGATCGTTTGGCATATAAGCATGCATGTCCAATTGCATTATCATGAGGTTTCTCTAACTTATCCTCTTCAACAATCTCACGTAGACATTCTAGGCAATCCTTAAGGGATGAGAAGTATGTTTGAACAGCAAGTTTGTTGTTCCTGAGATGAGGAGGGACATATTTCACAGACAAAGCATATTTATTACAAGAGTAAACCTTTGATACACCATTCTCCCCATTGATCATTGGCATTTTCCCTTTTACTTGACTCTTTAGATTGTCAATTTCTTTTTGCAATGAAGCTATTTGTTTGTTATTTTTGTTACGAGTGACCTTTATTGATTCAAATAACTCATTGAAATGACGTTTAACCTTTTCGTTTTCTTCTAGAAAACTTTCGTTTTCCTTTTGTAATGCATTTACCAAGTTTTGAAGATGAAACATTTGAGAATTCTGAGAATCTAGAGGAGGAGGCATTTGGGAACCTGTCATATTGTTCGTTTGACCTTTTAATTGAGAGATTTGAGCTTTCAACTTTCTGATCGTGTTGCAATGAGCTTGAATCTGTTCATCACGTTTGTTAATTTGAAAAACTGCATCAAACTCTGGAGCATCTGAGGATGTCTTGATATTTGAAGTTTTGACATTTTCTTTAAGATGTTCATATTTTAGTTGTAAATTAAAATGCTCAACTTCTAGCTTAGAAAAATGTTAAACCAAATTGTCGTGATCATCCAGTTCAATTTTCTCGTTTAGTTTAGAATTAGTTTTTTCAAGCTCAATGACACGATCATGGGAGACTTTCAGGGCAACAGATAATTCATGAAATTTGGAAGCATTAATGGAACAATTTGTAGCAGTGAAAAACACATCTTGAGCAATACATTCAGAAATCAGGTTCTCACTTAGTGTATGCAAGTTCTTCCTCTCAATCTCATTATATTTAAGTGCTCGCTCATAGTCACTAACTTCAACTATCATTGCATCAAATTCCTTTTCCATTCCCTTAATATCAGTTTCTATCCCCTTTTTAAGACTCTCAAAGTGATCTTTTAGAAGTTTAAAGAAAGGCATGACCTCAGTTAAATAGCATTCTTTTGTTTGTTCAAACCCCTTTCCCCTTCAGTAATCCCAGTGGGTGTGATCCTTTTCTTACAAGTTTTCTCAAAATCAACAAATAATTGAAAAATAACATATTGACTGATTAAGATCTTGCTGTTAGTAGCAATAGTTCTAGGAACTAGATGCATTGGTGTATTAGGAGGATACACAGTCGCTCTAGGCATTTTCCTAAGGGGAGGGTTTGTTTCAACAATATTTTCAGCTTTCTGCTTATCTAAATCCTTTTCCAAAAAACTTGTTCGGGAGTCAACAATGTCTGAGGCTTAAACCTGTTCAAGGAAATCCAGTTTTCGTTCTTGTAATCATGGGGTATGATCTTTATTTTCTTCTCTTTACATTTAGGATCATCTAATTTCTTGTTCATCTTCTCCCTAGTGATTTCATCTGAGTTTTTATCTTCCTCAGTGCACTCAACGCAACTAGGTTTCTGTCTAGGTTTAAGAATCTCATTGCCATCATAGATCACATTTTGAGCTGCTTTTGCTATCTTCCCGTACTCAGGGTTGGGTTTATCTATAATGGGAACACTATGCTTATCGCTTAGAACTCTATGCTTAGTGATCATGTGAGCAGTCTGAATGGTGTTCCCTTGTATGTACAACTTGTTTTCAAGTTTGTTTTTCAAAGTTTTCAGATTAGAAAAATCTTTCAAGAGTTTTGATTCCTTTGCATTAAATTCTTGCTTAAGCATTTTCACATTTTCTTGAAGTTCTTGTTTTTGTTTAGCAGTTTTAGAAAACTTTTCTTGCAAGGAATTTAACTCTTGTTTTAATACTTCTTCTCTAAAATTACTTTTTCTAATGATTGTACGCACTTGGTCATCCATTTCCTGCTCACGAGTGGTCAACTCAAATTTTGCACGTTGTTCATAATTAGCAACACGTTCTTTATAGGCATTTAGTTCAGAAATTACAGAATCATCAGGGGCACATGCAGTGTATTCATCAAAAACATAGTCATTGTTGACTGCAGAAGATGCATCACTTGGTACAACTTCACTTTCACTTTGTTTCACATATTGATCATATGGGACAACATTGATATCACCCATATTTTCAATATTTGATTCAATAGTTTCAGTTGATAGTACTTTGTCATGCATCTTTTGCACATCAGCATCATCGTATAGTTTTAATACCTCTGAGATGAGTTTGTCTTTGGATGGGCCAATTTTAGGTGAAGATGAGACCTTGGGAGAAACCATTGGATAAATGCTAGCTATAAAAATTGTGTGTGCAGTAGGTCCATCATCCACATCAGAGTCGTATGCATCACAATCAGCGACTTGAAAGGCATTCTGATGATTGTGACCTATCTCCTGAATAGGCTGCTCATCCACATCTGCATCATAGGTCTTGGCATTGCCCTCAGCAAGAAACAACAATTCCTCTTCATCCAAAGCAGCACCATTATCCTGAGCTTGTACAAGCAGCATATTATCTCTGAAGTAATCAGCATTCTGTGGACGTTTTGGAGATGTGTAGTTCCTTGCAATGTGTCCCTCACCACCACTGTTATAACATTTGATCGGCTTAGCTTGACCTTGATTACCATTCCTTCCTCGATTCTGATTACCAACATAACCTCTACCAGCTCCACCTCTTCCCTGATCATACTGTCTTTCCTGAACTGGTTGCACCACGATCCTCCCATCTTTAACAATAGCTTGATTGTGTGGGTTAGATGATGTTCTGAGGTTGTTGTTGGTTTGTGGGAGAGAATTCATGTTCTGACTAATCAGAAGAGCTAGTTGATTAATGATGTTACCCACGTGTGCATCAGCATCAGCTTGTTTGAACATAGGATCAGGAATGAGTTTGTGATTACCATTACCCGTGGGTATGACTTGTGAGGCTTTGGTTGTGATTCCGATGTTTGAGTAGAAGGCAGTTGAGTCATTAGATGAGCTTGTCTCTCCCTGGTTGGTTTTGAACTGATTAAGAATCATTTTTTCAAACATAGCATGTCTCTCATTCTGAAGGAGGAAGGCATAGAGTTGCTCATAGTTTGTATTCTTCAATCCTTTAGTGAGCTTCACAGAGGTGACAAACTTGTGCCATTCGGGATTCATGTTGTTTACAAACTTTGAGTTCAGCTGAATGTTGGGCATAGTCATTCTGATGTTTCTCATGTCATTCACTAGCTTATGAAATCTCACATAGTACTCATAGACACTCTCATCTGGTTTCATCTTGAAGTGTTCAAATTCTTCATAGAGTTGTGATTCTCTGTCTTCCATAGTTAATTCAGAACCTGAGAGAAGCATCTTGACATTATCCCATACTGCCTTTGCTTCGGTGTTGTGATTGATCAGCTTGTAGATGTCTTTAGGAAGACCTTGAAGAACAATGTTAGAAGCCCTGATATCAGCATCGAATCTCTTTTTCTCCTTATCATCAAGCTCATCATACATCTTTGGTCGTTCCATTCCGTAAATCAGAGTTCCATCTTCAGCAGTATCAAGTACATCTCTAGTCGTCTCAACCCGATACGGTCCTTCATCAATGGATTTGAGAATGTTGACACAATTTTCCTTTCCAAGACAGTACAATCTGATTCGTTGAGCCCAAGAATCGTAGTCAGTTCTGTCAAGAATGGGTGGACGAGTATCTGAACCAGCTGCTTAAACATCCTCGGAAACAGTGGAGATGATTGTAGAAGCGTTGGTAGACATGATGACAAATTAAACGGGATTTTATAACTCTATGATTAAACCGAGAAATAGATTCTTTCACGGGATTTTACTAAATCAAGAGAAAACCGTAAAGAAATCACCCAAGTCGCTAGAAGATAATGCACCAAGTCGCTAACACCTAATTCGCTATACCACCAAGTCGCTAAAGTCCCAAGTCGCTAAACAAAGGCAAGTCGCTAAATAGTAACTCGCTAAGCCTCAAGTCGCTAGCAAAAATTTGGCAGCAATTCGCTAAGATTCAAGTCGCTAGAGAATCAAGTCGCTAAATAGCAACTCGCTACTCACCAAGTCGCTAACACCAAGTCGCTACCCGTAGTGGAGAGTCCACTACTTGTACTGTAAGTCGCTAAGCCTAAGTCGCTAACTCTACTAACTGCAACTCGCTACAAAAATGTAAAGCAAGTCGCTAGCAAGAAAGAAATCCGTAGGTCAAGTCGCTAGCAAGAAAATATCACAAACATCACTTTTCAATCCAAAAACAACCCAACCAAGATGATTCAAGCTTACCAAATGAAAACCTAAACACTTGTGATGATTCTAAACATAAAAGTACTAACAAAATCCAAGCTTTAACACAAGAAATCAACCAAATGATGCACAAACCACTAAACTTTTTCAAACTCAAAAACCACCTAAAAACCACTAGAAATCCAAAGATGTGCAAGATATGATCTAACCTGGCTCTGATACCAATTGTAAGATATTAGTTTTCACTTACACATCAAACCATAACACAAAGTGAGCGTATAAGTGGGATTCTAGAGAGAGAAAGTTAGAGGTTTAGGGAATTTAGTGAGAGAAAGTGAAAGATATTATTATGAGCTCCAACTCTCTACCTTGGGAGGTAGAGAGTATTTATAGTCTTACATAAAACGCCACACAACGGGCTGTGGATCAGGCATACAGTGGGTAAAGACCCGTCCGTCCTTCACGGTGTTACTTAACTAAATACTACTTAGCTTGAAATAACTACGACTACGAGATTTCTAATCGATTACATATACTTGAGGTGACCGACTCTTTAATACCTGGAATTTCTAATTCCTAACAGACCGGTTAGGCAATCAAACGCACTATGGGCGTATAACAACGTAGCCCACTACTTTCTTAAACTTGATATCTTGTGATCAACTATTTTGCTTACAAACCTATGAACTCACTCAACCTTTGTGTTGACAGTTTTTAGCATGTTATCTCAGGTTCGAAAGTAATTAGCTGGCATGGCATGTGAAGGCGCACGGGAAAATATTTTGAAGACAATGCATATATTATCATTCAAAAAACTTTACAACTTTTATGTTGTACTTTTTATGATTGTACAAACTTGTGGGACCTCTGTTTGTAAACTCTGATATTTTAATCGAATGATAATTACTTCAAAACGTCTCATTTAGAGTAGTTTTATGTAACTTGTGCTGTGAACTATGAAGTAATACCCCAGTGAGACAATCTTCCGCTGCGATCATTTTAGGGGTGTTACAGATTGGTATCAGAGCTTCAGTTATAGAGAATCAGGTTGCATATGAACCTAGGCTATAACTACATCTTACATTAAACTCATATCACTCATTGATGTCTTCAACATTCCGTGCGCCATGCCTACTCCTTAACACAATACTATGTTATTTATATAAAGACTGTTTATATAAACAATTGACTAAACATAACTGCATATGTCTATTCCATGGCATTATGGCACAACCAGATATCCCCGATCATGTAGATTTTGTGATCTACGAAACTTTCTAAGACATTGTAGTTGGTACAATGGTCTTGTTGGAATCACTCCTAAACTAGAATTCAAGTGTTAGTAATTAATATGTAATAGTTAGCTTGATTATGGCTTTTATGTTAGTAATCAAGGCTAGGCTCATGTAGAAAGCCCATGAGCCTATGCAAAGCCCAATAAGGAAAGGATGGGAACTTGGTATGTTGCCCTAGTTCCCTCCTACAAATAATCTTGTACACTCCCATTTGGGGTTTGGTTGTTCATTTTCTCTCTATACTCACTCATAACTTTTCTTTCATTCATACGCGTAAAGATTGATCGTGTTCAACCGATCAGTTTCTTATCTCCTTTATTATATTAATGCTTGTGTTACTAATATGGTGACCTAACAGTGGTATCAATCGCCAAATAGTTGGGTGAAACGATTTTGTTTTTGAAGTTTATGTGATACGCGTAACTTTCGGTACTCAAACTTTGATACGCATAAAAACTCATTTTTTACACTTTCAAATCCAAGATTCTTGTACTTTCAAGGTTTTTAGGTGTTAAAGTTTAAGTTTTTGGCAAAAAGTTTCAAACTTTACGTGTTTTTCTTGGTTTTTAAGCTTGGTTTTCATCGTGTAGCTTGTTCTACGCGTAAGGTGTATTAAAGTTTTGGATCATCAAGTTTCACACTTTTTTATTATTTTGGTGATATTGAAGCTGTCTCATCACAAAAATCTAGTTTAGAAACACTTTGGGCAGAAAACTTAGTTTTTGGAAAATCCTACGCGTAAGCAAACCCTATCTTACGCGTAAGTTATCCTTAGTTTGATCTTCAGCGTTCTTGGTTTACTCAGTGTTTTCTTGCTTGGATAAGCCTGAAAACACTTCGATTCTGGATATCTTTTGCACTGGAATAAGTGTAAAGGATTTTTTGGGCAAAACCCTAGTTTTACGCCTAAGCATAAAAACTTACGAGTAAAATTCTTACGCATAAGCTTTTCCTACGCCTAAGCACGTCTTACGCCTAAGGAAAAATTACGCATAAGTTTCTTACTTCTAAGTCTCTAGTTTATGCATAACCTAAGGTTTAACTAACCCTACGCGTAAGCTACTCCTACGCATAAGTATTCTTCTTACGCGTAAGTTTGGTGTTTTTACGCCTAAGGTTTTCTTTGCCTAAGCTTGGTTTCTACGCCTAAGTACTCTTCATCAACAAAGTTTCATTCGACTACAAAGATCCATCATCAACACAAGTTTCAAGATGTCTCAACCACCATACTCTAACTACTTTCCTCATGTGTATCCTCAACAACAACAACAACAAAAACTCAGTCAACAACAACAACAATTCAATCTACAACAACAAGTTTATCAACAACATTTTCAACAACAACATTTTCCACAACAAGGAGCAATTCCACCACAAATGGTTCAACCACCACCTAGTCTTCAAGTACAACCTTACACAAACTTTTACAATCAACATCCATCTAGGAATACTATGAAGGAACCATCATGGTTTGGCAATATGTGTGAAGCTTTAAGTAGCCAACAATTCCTTCATGAGGCTGGATCACTTGATAGACCTCCAATGCTCACTCTCGGAAACTACGATCAATGGATGATTAGGTTCTTTAGGTTTTGTGATCTAAAGAAGCCACATGGAAAGTTCTTAAAGAAGGTCATCTTGGAAGGTACGTTTCAGATGCCTACTTTCGTTACACCCGGAGATCCAAATGCTACTCCACCAAGAGGTGATGTCACCAACATTGCAAATCTTTCTGACCTCACTGCTGATGAAGTTCTACATTTCGAAGCCGATGAGCTAGCAATGCAATACATCCTTTTGGGATTACCCAATCCAATCCTTCAAAGTGTTGATGCTCAAAAGACTGCTAAAGCAATGTGGGAACATATTCATCTTCTCATGGAAGGCACTAAACTCAATCAAGAAGACATGGAATCCAAAATCTACTTGGCTTATGAACACTTCATGATTGAACCCGGAGAGACATTAGAGTCATATCATCATCGATTCTTAGACATCATCAATGACTTGGGCAAACACAACATCATCATGCCAAGAATTGCTGTCAACACTAAGTTCCTGAGTAATCTTGGTCCTGATTGGGAAAAATATGTCATTTTCATCCGTCAAGCGAAGAATCTTCATCATGCTACTTACGGATTGTTGTATGACTATTTGAATCCCCATCAAAAAGAAGTTGACAAAGAAAGGGTTATCCGTGGACAAACTGTCACACCTTCACTTCCGGATAATCAACAACTAGCTTTGTGGGCTCAAACTTGTTATCCTCAATTCCTGACTTTACAAACTGTATTCACAAATCCTCCACAACCTGCTGCTCAACCATTTGCTAAGATTACACCTTATGATCCGTCACATCAACAATCTCAAGAAACTGAATTGGTTCCATACAACAACAACAATGATCAAGCACTTTACAGTGAATCCAATGAAGATGCAGAAGCTTTCGATGCATTGCAACAAGGGTTTGTCATGATTGCTAGAGCCTTAGGCCGATACTCTAACAAATCCAACAATCACATTCGTACCTCATCTAACACAAGGAATCAGGCTGTTGTTAACAATGGACGTGTTGAGTTCAGAATCATGGTAATGTTGGTCAGATGGGCGGTGGTCAAGGGTTTAATACAATGGGAAGGAATAACATGGGTGCTCCACAACAACAAAAGGATCAAGTGGTTGAACAGGGTAGTGCTCAGAATGGGGTTAATGGTCTTCGTTGTTATAACTGTAATGAGAAGGGTCATCTAGCTAATGCATGCCCAAAGCCGAGGACAAGAGGCAGCGCTTATCACAAAGAGGCTTTACTCTTGGCTCTCAAGGATGAAGTTGGTGGAACTCTTACCAACAAGGAACACAACTTCATGGCAGATGCAGATTCTGATGATGACATGGAGGACTTGCAGGCTAATGCAGCAGTGATGTTGATGGCACACATGCAAGCTCTCTACATGAGTGACACAGGCCCAGTGTATGACACTGACGGCTTGTCTCAGGTACCAGATCAAACTTTACTCATTAATGATCTGATATCTCAGCCAACATCTACATCCGACAAGGATCAGAGTGTTCAACATGCGCCGTCTACATCTCATTCCGAAGATAATCAAATAGACCCCGTAGTTATTATTGACGATCAAGATGACCTTATGGTTACCATTGATAATCAAGTTGACTCCGTGGTTATACTTGAGGATCTGACTAATGATCATGTTGAGAATCACGTTGAACAAGATGAACCTTCGTCTCATCTAGAAGTTGAGCTCATGACCTTAATTAAAGACCAAGAATCTCGACTGGAAATTTGCAAGCAATTAAAGGACAAAAATGCACTGTTAACTAGGGATAATGAATGCTTAAAAAGGCAACTCAACGTTTTCAAAACTCAAGAAAAATGTGAACAAAGTTTTGAAGTCGCTTTTGTTAAATCTCATCAAAACGAAAAATCATTAGAACGACAGATACGTGATGTAGTCGCATCCAAGAATGCTTTGTTGTCCTAAATAGAACAACTGAAACATGATCATAAACAACAACTTAATGCTCTTACCTTGGAAACTCAAAAAGCCAAGTCTGAGTTGTTAACTTGTCAAAAACAGTTCTCTGAGTACAAAAAGCATTCCACGAAACGAATAGATGACTATCTTGAGGAAATTGTCGACTTACAAAACAAAATCACAGAGTTTCGAACTGTTGTTTATAAACATGGTGAATCAATCACAACGATTCAAAAGATTACTTTCAAACCAAATCCAAATGGATATGGACCGAATCTTGCTGATTACAAACCTAAGTTTTCAAACAGAGCATTCAAACCAAATCCTGAAGTTTACAGTGCAGAACATAGAATTGATGATTCCATTATGAGTGTTGTTGAATATAACCGTCAAGAGGAATTAGATGCAGAAGATGAGAGTCGATCAAAATTAGAAAATGTTGTTTATAACAAACCATTTAACTATTCAAAATCCGTCACTTTCGTTGCACAAAAGGATTTTTCTAACACACCTTGGGTTATCACACCTACTTCTGAGGGTCCTCTTTCCAATACTGTACAAATTAATGGTCCTTTACCTTCACTCAGTGAAATAAAACCATTACCCGAAAAATGTAAAGTTATAAAATATTTTGAAACATTCATTTCGGACATCAAACTTTTGGAACGTGAAATTGAATTTCATTCTGAAATAAAAGTTGAACATTTTCAATCGCCTCTTGCGCGTGCACAAAGAGATATTCTTCAGAAAAGAATTTTACCTCATGTTCGAAATTTGAAAAATTGTGCTATATATTGGGAAAGAGATTTTCACAAGGTGCTTGGACTTATGAAAAGAGTTTTCGAACAAACAGAAACATCAATTTCAAATACAAAACGTAAATAGAAAATGTTACGAAAAGATGTTGATCGACTCTTGGAAGATGTTATCTCTGCTGATATCCATAATGTTGTGTTATTACATTCTTTTGCATATGCATTTGAATTTTTCACTGCTGATTCTGTTGATTCTGTTGAAAATGTTGAGCATACTGATATTGTGTCATAAATCAAGTCTTTAAAAGTTGAAAATGAACGTTTGTTAAACGAACTTTCAAATGCAAAACGTCGTCTTCAATGGTGTCAAAAAGATTGTCATAATCGTGAACTCGCTTTGCAAAACAAAATCAACCAGTTGCATACCAAAACTCTTTGTCCTAAACTTGAGCAACTGGATGACCAAAATGTGTCTTTGAAGTGTCAAATCTCAAAATATGAACAAGAAATTTCAAAAGTGAAAAAGGAATATAGTGTCATATTTGATTTACTCAAAAAGACTCGTGCTAAAGCGTCCAAAGATGTTGATAATCATCTGGTATATACCAAAGATGTTTTACGACGAGACAGACTCACTCGTTCTGAAAATCTAGATTTGTTACACAAAATCCATGATCTAAAGGCAGAGTTGGTGATACTTAAGCAAGATAGGGATAGTAACACAAAAGTAACTACACCCAAACATATTCAAAATGACTCTAGAACATCTAATGACAAACCACAGGAAACTAATGTGCTTCCCTCTACTGAAACAGGAATAGCTGCCTCTTTTCCCAACGCCTGCACTTCACAGCCTAGGAGCAATACAAGGAAGAATAGGAAGTTGCAACGTAAGAAAAGAACAATAAAGAATGCTGAAGTAGAAGAACACCCTAGGACCTTGAATAAAACTCAAGTTGCACCCACTTTAGATATTGCGTCTGACGAATGTAATGGAAAAAGTGATGTAACGAATGCTGAACCTTTAAGTACTTTTGATGTTAAGTCTGAAGCTTCTTGTGTTATATGTCGTAAAAGTATGCTTTCTAATTGTCATGATAAATGTGTTGCTAAAACTATCTTGTCTCGTTTACGGAATCCTAAGAAACGGAATACCTCTAGGCCCACTAAAGCTTCTAAGTCTGTGCTGGGTAAACCACCCTCTTTAGATTCTAAGAAAAACATTGATGTCCCTATAGCTCCATTATCACCTCCAAGGATTATAGTACCACCTAGTGCATTCACTAAGACTAAAGCAAAGACTAGTTGGAGATGGCAGAAATGGTTACATAATACACTTGGCTTTACATGGATACCTAAAATCATGAACATGTGTGTTTCATCTATATCTGCATCGGAACCCTCTAACTCTTCGGGTTCCACATCTACTTCTATTCCATCTGTGTCGTCTGTGTTGAATGCAGGTGATACAGATCATCCTCTGGGTTGTTGATAGCAGATGTTCCCGACACATGACAGGCAATCTCAAACTGTTATCCAACTTTGTATCAAAGTTCATTGGCATTGTCAGATTCGGGAATGATCACTTCGCGGCCATCATGGGCTTCGAAGATTACATCAATGGGAACATCGAAATTAGCATGGTTTATTATGTGGAAGGCCTCGGTCACAATCTCTTCTCAGTCGGTCAATTTTGTGATGGTGATTTAGAAGTTGCTTTTCGGGAGAAAACTTGCTTCATTCGTGATCTACAAGGAAACGATCTTATGTCTGGCCAACGCAAATCAAGTCTTTACACAATCTCAATGAAAGACATGATTGCTTCATCTCCCATCTGTCTACTTTCTAAGGCAACATCTACAAAATCCTGGCTATGGCACCGTCGTCTCTCACACTTAAACTTTCAAACCATAACCAACCTTGCACGGTTCAAACTTGTTGAAGGTCTCCCAAGATTCCAATACTCTAAAGATCACCTCTGCTCAGCTTGTGAACAAGAGAAAAGCACTCGTGCTCACTTTCCTTCAAAGGTGGAACACAGCTCACAGCATGTGCTTCATCTTCTTTACATGGATTTGTGTGGCCCGATGCGCGTGCAAACGATTAATGGCAAACGCTACATCTTGGTAATTGTAGATGACTACTCAAGATGGACTTGGGTTTATTTTCTTCGAAGTAAAGATCAAGCTCCACAGATGATCATCACCTTTCTCACGAAAATTCAAGTTCAGCTACGGAACACAGTCAGACAAATCAGAACAGACAAAGGAACTAAATTTGTGAATCAAACTCTTCATGCATTTTATGAGAAAGTGGGAATTGAGCATCAAACATCTATTGCACGTACACCAGAACAAAACAGAGTTGTTGAAAGACGAAACCGCATGTTAGTGGAAGCTGCAAGAATGATGTTAATCAATGCTAAACTTCCGGATTACTTATGGGCTGAAGCCGTGTCAACTGCATGCTACACTCAGCATCGCTCAATGATTACCAAGCGCCACAACAAAAATCCTTATGAGCTTATACACAACCATAAACCAAATCTCAAACACTTTCATGTATTTGGATCCCTTTGTTATCCGCATAATGATCGTGATGACTTTGGTAAGCTCAAAGCCAAAGCTGACATTGGAGTCTTTGTAGGATATTGTGAATATTCTAAGGGTTTCTGGATCTGGAATCGTCGTAGAAAGCAGGTTATGGAAATGATTCATGCAAATTTCGATGAGCTTGCTGAAATGGCTTCTGAGCATAACAGCTTGGAACCCGTTCATAACCGTTTAAACTTCCCTCAAACCCCATCAATAGTTGAACCTAGTTTACAACTAACTCGACGTCAAATGGAACAACTATTTGCTCCTCTGTTTAGTGATGATATTGATGAACGTGCTCCAGGTGTATCCAATGTTTCCGCTGCTCAACCTGATCAAAATCCAATACATGATACACCTGCTACAACAACTATTGTTGAGGAAGCACCACCAGTTGATTCTACAACAACAGTTGAACAATCCGCATCCAACGACGCTAAACCAGCTGATGATCTTCTGAACAATGAAGTACCCCCACCTGCAGATTATGATCCAAATGCGTTCTTCAACCCTTTTGCAAATGCTTCTGCTACTTCTGATCTTGCGGAATCATCTACAAGTCATTTGAATCCTCCTAATCTGCAAAATGTATATCAACATCAACCCTCCACACATCGTTGGACAAAAGACCATCCTCTTGTGAGCATAATTGCAACCATAATCAACCATTCGTAACTAGACAATGCCTTCAGACTGACGGTGAACACTGCATTTATGCACTTACTGTTTGCCAATGTGAACCCAAAAACATTAAAGAAGCAATGACTTATGACAACTGGATAGGATCCATGCAAGAAGAACTTAATCAGTTTAAACGTCTTGAAGTATGGGAATTGGTTCAAAAACCAACAGGGGTCTATGTTATTGGTCTGAAATGGATTTGGAAAAACAAGTTAGATGCTGACGGTACGGTTATCAGAAATAAGTCACGTCTGGTGGCTAAGGGTTATAGACAGGAAGAGGGTATTGACTTTGAAGAATCATTCGCTCCGATTGCTCATCTTGAGGATGTTCGGATATTTCTGGCATTCGCGGCTCACATGAACATCACGGTCTTTCAGATGGATGTCAAAACTGCTTTTCTTAATGGACAACTGAAAGAAATGGTCTATGTTAGTCAGCCAGAAGGATTCGTTGATCCAGAGTTCCCTAATCATGTCTACAAACTGAAGAAGGCTCTCTACGGTCTCAAACAAGCCCCTCGAGCGTGGTACGATAAGTTATCATCCTTTCTTCTCGCCAATAAGTTCGTCAAAGGTTCGGTCGACCTTACACTTTTTATACAATATCACGGGGCACACATTTTAATCGTTCAAATTTATATGGATGACATCATTTTTGGGTCAACACATCTAAAATACTCAAACGCTTTTTCAAAACTTATTAAAAAACATTTTGAAATGTCCATGATGGGTGAACTTACGTTCTTTCTTGGACTTCAAGTTCATCAATCACCCCTTGGTATTTTTCTAAGTCAGTCCAAATATGCCCTTGAAATTTTAAACAAACATGGAATGGAAACCTGTGATACCTATGCCACACCAATGGCAAATACCAAGAAACTGGATGCTGATTTGCATGGGAAATTGGTTGACCCTACCAAATACCGAAGTATCATTGGGTCTCTCATGTATCTAACATCCAGTAGACCTGATATTGTTTTTGCCGTATATCTTTGCTCCCGTTATCAGTCGAGACCAACTGAAACTCACCTCTCTGAGGCTAAAAGAATCCTCCGATACATCAAGGGAACCATTAACTTGGGGATCTGGTATCCAAAGGATTTTGGTTTTGAACTAATAGCTTTTTCAGACGCTGATCACGCAGGATGCTTAGACTCTCGGAAAAGTACTTCAGGAGCATTACAATTTCGTGGTGATAAACTGGTGTCATGGCAATCAAAGAAGCAGGACTGTACATCGATGTCCTCAACAGAAGCAGAATATGTAGCCATGTCGGCGTGTTGTGCTCAAGTCATTTAGATGAGAACACAACTCAAAGACTATTGTTATGTATTTGACAGAATCCCGATGTACTGCGACAATCGAAGTGCTATTGCGATCTCGTGCAACTCTGTTCAACATTCAAAATCAAAGCACATTGATCTTCGATATCATTTCATCAAGAAGCACGTGGAAAAGGGTACCGTTGAATTATACTTTGTGGGTACTGAATACCAACTGGAAGATCTTCTCACAAAAGCCTTAGCCCCTACTAGGTTTAATGAGTTGGTCCACCGGATTGGTATGCGGTGTTTGACTCCAGAGGAACTGGATGAACTTTTAAAACATTCTTAAAACCAGCGAAACACCAAAACATCTTTTGTAAATATTTTTCAAAAACAAAATACAAAAATTTAAAATTTACAAAATTCAAAAATATTCTCCTATCTAAATTTCTTTAAACATGGCAAGTACAAATCTTCCGTCAACACTTTACTCTTTCAAATTTCAGTATTTTTTCGGTCAAGTGTTGAGGGGGAGAAAGTAAATATTTTTCAGTTTCATAAAACCTTGTACTTGCATGTTTCCAAAAATATGTTGTTTCTTCTAAAATGGTGGATACGTTTCTTGTCAAATACTCTCCTCGGACTCAAATATTTTCAAAATTTATTATTTCAAAAGTCGAGGGGGAGTATCGTTAAGTTTCTTGCCTTACAAGTGTTTTGTCTAACCCAAACGGAAGTTAAAGGATCTTGGTTGGAACCTTTTGTTTTAGATTGAGGGACTGAATGTGTCAACTTGGCAAATTAATTTTAACAAAATCATTCACCTAACACATTCAATGCACCACTTCATGTGCATTTACTCCTAAACCACCAAGATCAAACGGCCCAAATTAAATCTTCAAAATCCGTTCAAGCTGTTCATAATCTGTAAGTTCTAAATTGTTTTGATCAAGATTATAAACAAGGATTTCAAAAAATCTTTCAAATCCAACGGTTAAAACTCTTTAAACTGATTTTGGAAAATTGTTCACTCGAACGAATTGGGTGTTTATGCATAAAAGTGTTTGGATTGAAATGAGTCATGTTAAAACCTTTCTTTGTGTCTATTAAACTTGTTTCAATCGTCCTAAACCATCCAGAATCTTAAATTTCATTAATTTGAATTCTAGGGTTCTTGCGCTCATTTAGGGTTTTTTCTATTCTGTGATATGTTATTAGGTGGTCAAGAAAGTGTTAGAATAAGTATATATGCATGTTTTGAACCTTTAAATTAGCCCAGAAACATCTAAACTGTAAGAATTTAAGTTTTAGGTTTTGAGGGTTCATATCCCATGAATCTTCTGATTCTGTGGTGGAAATGTGTTATATCTTGTTCCATTGCACTCATATGACATCTAGGACTCTCCAGAAACATTCTTGTTTGATTTGTGTAGCTATATCTCTTACGCGTAGATTAAGGGTTAGGGTTTAAGTAATTTTACGCCTAAGTATTTCTGTGTGTATCTGATATGTTCTTATGCTTGTTTTGTGATCTAAATGATGTTTGGAATTAACTGCAATCAAGTTTTCATGTTTATATTTAACAGGTTAATTATTCGTAATGTCAGAATCTTTAGGTGTTCAAATCGTTACGCTTAAGGAATACTTTATGCGTAAAGGTTACGCCTAAGAGAAATATTACGCGTAACTCTTACGCATAAGAGGTCTACAGTGGATTACGCGTATCTTGGAAAGATATGCGTAAACAAGGCTTGTTACGCATAAGCTTTTCTCTTATGAGTAAACTATACGCGTAACATCTAGCTTTTTCCTACGCGTAAGCCTAAAGCCTTTGAACTTGTCTTACGCGTAAGAAACTCTTACGCATAAGCTTGGTCTTACGCTTTAGCTTACTCCTACGCATAAGCTTATTTCTTACACATAAGGATCCTTGTTACACATAACCCACTGTTCACTACATTTTGGCCCCGTTACGCATATGTTACTTGTTAAATGTTACGTATAAGTCACAAATACCTGATGTTTCATATAAGCTTCATATGTTAATATGTTGTGTGTTAAGTGAATAATTGGAGTTTGAAATTTTAAAATTAACATGTTCACGTAACTTTTCACTTTAACTTCAAACAATTGGACAAATGTGACTTAGGACTTGTAACTAACATAAACATGTTACCATCAAACAAGTAATCAGATAATAATTCAGACTAAAACTAACACATTCTGTTTCCATATGTCTGTCTATTTGCCTAATGACTTTCAGATCACAAAATGGCTGCAAATTAAGCAAACATCAATGCCCCAGCTGAGCTCACGATGGCAAACACATTCCCAGCTGGATACGACAAAACAATTGGAAAGAACAATCTCCGTGTCATCTTCAACAACTTCATATGCTCAGAATCATCTTGCAGAATTGTTGTGGTCATCCTTCTGCAATATCCATTCAATCACATGCTCACAAAGTCATCCTCAATCTCTGTCTTCTTTCTGATGATGAGTATGATTCAATGGATGAAGAATGAAAATTTCGTCAGACATTAAAGTAGAAAAGGATGGAATACCATGCTTCAACCTTTCCGGTTAATCAACCCGGTGGGGGAGGAGGGTCAAGAAGTAGTCCTCCACTTATGGAAGATCCATTGCAAACAACTCTAACCCCATCTGATCCGGTTAATCAACTCGGTAAGGATCAGGGTGTCACTGTCGCTACAACTGTTTTAATGAAGCAACCACAACAACAACTTAAAAAACCGCAAAAAGAAAAGCATGGTGAAGATGTGGAAATATATGACAAAGGAGATTACGATCATGATAAGGATGAATGAGTCACTGATGATGATAATTTGGTGGCTGAAGAGGAAATGATGCGAAAAGAGGCTGAAGAAGCTGCTAGAGCTGAAGAGGAAAAGTTAAAGAAGGAACCAGACAACTACTTAGTTGACAATCCAATACACAAACCTCAACAGTCTTCTAAACCACCTCTTGACACCTCCACCAAACCCAAATCATCATCTCAATCATCACCTCCATCAACAAAAGAAACAACTAAGTCAACAACAAAATCTGTTAAGAAGGCAACTCCATCCAATGATTCAACAAATGGTTAAGCAGGTTATCACCACCATACAACAAGCTACACAGCCACCACCATCTGATCAACCAAGGGTTTCAGAAACCATACCACCAATGGAGAAAACCGGTGATCACTCTACATATACTGGTGGTGAGGATTACGACATACCTGAGCCCCAACCTGAACCTCAAACGAAATTTAAATCAAGTACATTACTGCACTCCCTGTTTTCATACGCATATAATCTAAGAGCGTGTTGAAGATCTCTAACTTGGGGTCTAATCTTACCAAAAACAACTCAATCTCACCGTCCCACTCCTACACTTCAACGGAATCAATCCAGAACCTCAGTACAAAATCGTTTATAAACCAATGTTTGGGTTTGTCTACCAAAGTGAAAATCATCATAATTGCTTCATGGCTTTCGATGAAATTCACAAGTTCTATGACGCCACCCTGAAGATGGTTCGAGATGGATTGGCTTATCGATTGAAGGTCATTGAGTTGGGTACAATTTAGACGGATAGTTGGAATTCAAAGGATCGCAATGATGTTCTTCGGTTTATCTCTAGGATTGATGAAAGGTTGATTCATCGGTATCAGATGCGACGGTTGGAAAGCTATGTGGGAGGAAGACCAAGCTTCCCGATTCAGACATACCGACGTCCTCAGAAAGTAGTTGGTCGTGTGTAATCATTGGGTACTCTCTTAACATTCTTGATTGTGATTTTGTTTGTTTGATATCTTACCATGTCTTGTGCACACATAACAGTGTACAACCCGTACTTGTAATGAAAGGACCCTGTGGTACGCATCAGTGCCATAATCCTATAAAAGGAGCGAAAGCTTCTTACTTTTGAGTAAAACTCATCAAAACTTTCACTTTTCAAAGTTTTGCTCAAAAGGACAAGTACTTCCTCTTATGATTTTCAAAACCTCAAAAGTTTATATCACTTGTTGAGGGGGAGTATTTGCTTAAAAATTTGTTCACAATATTGTTCTTTGTGGTAATCTTCCCGCAAAACTCAAGATGGACATATTCGATATCAAAATTTCATCAAAAACAACATTATATGCCATTTTTGAGGGGGAGAAAAAAAATTATGCGATAAGAAATATGTTGAGAATTGCTAATGAATCGTTGTGCTACAGACTTAACCAATGAATTGACGAGATCTTAAATGTTAGTAACTCGAAAAGACTTGTCCGAGTAGAATGTACCATTCGAGAAACTCTTGGTAGACATGAACTTTGACGGGTTTGACAACCTTTCGAGGTTTGTCCACACCTTCAAGGTAGTTATTAGAGCTAGTTGTCACCTAAAAGCTGACAATGTAACTCTTTAACTATGCAACGTAACCGTGTCTCGCGGGGGATTGTCTATCTTGAGTTGATCAATTCAAAAGTGCGCGCTCTTCTCTCACCGTGCAGATTTCTGTCAAAATACTTAAGCACGTGTAGAGGGGGAGTATTTCTGCAAAGTCTTAAACTCTCAACAGTGGTATTAAATGCTTTTACTCATAACCACTTTGAGAGATTTTCATGAAAATGGTTTTATGGCAACATAGGTTAGTCATGGAGTTATAAGGTGACTAAGGTTAGGAATAACCGTCCTATGATCCGCCAGAGCCAGAGGGATCTACCCAAGGACTCCACCAATAGTTAGAATCTAGAAGTCCTTAGGTATGATTATAAAAAGGAGAAAATGAGAATCGAAGAAAGAAGGAGTTGAAGAATTAAAAAGAAAATTAAAGAAAAGGGTGAAAAGAAATAGCCCTCCAGATTATTCAACTTAGGGCAGACACCGGGTTCAATTCATATGCTACTGGTTATCACTTGATGACACCGGTATTGAAGAACAAAGTTGTCATGGACCCAGTGACGCATGCACTAAACCTTCTTAGCCACTCAAGTTTCTCTTAACAGAAGCTTGTTTCATTCTTACAGGGAACCCTACGAAAACTATCGGCTTTCTCTTAGAGATTGCTGGTATTGAAGAAGGAGACCCTCTCCCTAGTCTCCGCTTAGGAAACCAAAGCGCACTATTGAGTCTAGAGCCACGAGATTCATCAAAAGATCTCTTAGGTACACTTGACAATTCATCGCTTGTCGTTCAATAATAAGAACACAAGTGATATATTATCGTGACCTTCACAGATCTTAGCAATCTGTCGAGAACATTTATGAGGGGTATACAACTGTGATCCTTAGTGATTGAATAGAAACTCCTGCCAGGGTCAACATCAAACAGCCCTGACAGCAGGTCACTTCGGTAACTCCTTATAGGTTACGCTTAGTGTGTCTTAAACGGTCTACAGTCATGGGGTGATGCTTCGGTGTACCTCAGCGACTCACCTGAACTGTAGATGTACTTCGGTATATCGCGTTATCTCACTTGTGGGAATCCAGTTCAGGAACAGCCTTAGTGAGAATTAGAGTTGTGTTTTCACACTATGCTGTTAACACTCTCGAAGTTTAAACTTGTAAGCGATGGATTATTTCTAATCCATGTTTCATGTTTTCTTCTTATGGATGCTTGCGGGTGGAAAAGATCGCGCATATTCTCCACATACTCATACCTACAACATCATTAATTAAAGTTCTCTCAAAAGGCAACACAAAGTCAGAATGATTCTTTGTCAAAGTCAAATAATCTACAAAGTTTAAAGACTAAGAGAACTACATAAGTACTGAAATCCAACGTTAAAGAGCGTGTGAGCATGTTGGAGAAAGACGTGGAGACACTGGAGCAACAAAGCAGACCTGATGCAAACAACCACAACATACTATCACTACCATCACAAAGAACAAAGAATTAAAGAACAAAGAAAATGATGACGTCAAAGCAGAATACTTCAAAGGAAACAATTTACCTACACTGGGGAGATTGTTCGAATCAAGGCACTTCTTTTCACAAGAAAGAAGAATGTCAGAAGACGTCAAAGCTACTATTACATCAGCACCTACAACGTTTAAAGATCAAATCATCAATCACTAACACTTAGAGGGAGATTGTTGGAATCACTCCTAAACTAGAATTGAAGTGTTAGTAATTAATATGTAATAGTTAGCTTAATTATGGCTTTTATGTTAGTAATCAAGGCTAGGCTCATGTAGAAAGCCCATGAGCCTATGCAAACCCAATAAGGAAAGGATGGGAACTTGGTGTGTTGCCCTAGTTCCCTCCTAAAAATAATCTTGTAAACTCCCATTTGGGGGTTGGTTGTTCATTTTCTCTCTATACTCACGCATAACTTTTCTTTCATTCATACGCGTAAAGATTGATGTTGTTCAACCGATCACTTTCTTATCTCCTTTCTTATATTGAAGCTTGTGTTACTAATATGGTAACCTAACAAGTCTCATTATTACTAAGACATTATAAGTATGCAATGGTCTTCCTTAAATCTCAAACATCGTGAGATACACAATTGACTTAGACATATCTCAAACATCATGAGATACACAATTGGCCTAAATATATCTCAGACATTAAGAGATACACACTAGTTTTATCTATTTCTCAAACATTGTGAGAAAACTATTTCATAACTACGAACTCACCAACTCTTTTGAACGCTATGTTGATTTTTTATGATTATTTTAACTCCTCATCTTCGAAGATGAGTGTGAACATTCATTCCATACTCTTGGAACACCTACGTCGTCTCGTAATACACCACCTTGTTACTCATCGATTAAGTATGAGTGTTGTGTCGAAAATTTTTAAGTAGGATGATTTGGAATATCCTTATTTAAATGGACTGGGACGCCTTTTCATTTAAATAAAGAGATTGTAAATCGCTGAACCATAAGTTTATGATTTCTTACTTACATAAATTGGGACGCTTCTTTATGTAAGTAATGAATTATAAATGAGTGGGCTTATTTGTATCCGATATGACATGAGTATGAACTCGAACTCGAGAATCACAAGTATTCTTTGAAAAGATCTAGAAAACCTGATAGTGTCTTACCACTCAGCAAAAATCTTAAGACCTCATTCGAGCAACTAATTTCATTCTTAAGTTATCACTTTTTCTATTACAAATCCTTACAAACATGAACCATTTGTTGAGCTAACAAAATTGGTTAAAGTCAATTGAAACCCGACCTGATAGAATCAGATGTTTCAAGAACATAATTGAAACCCGACCTGATAGAACCAGATGTTTCAAGAACCGAATTTGATTGCCATAGATTTGATTATGCACGAGTCGCATAAGTCAAAGTATTCCATATTATTGAGCTAATGGACTTGTTACACTCATTGAACTAATGGACTTAGTTCAGTCTCCAACTAACAAACTGGGTACGATGTCCCATTATCCATCACATAAGCTTTCCCATGAGCTCCTCCGATTGGTTGGCCATTATTTTGAGAACAAAATTTCTCGAAAGGTTCTCGCTTTCCACATTCCATCATCGTGTACTATTGTCGTTATTGTTGTTATTTTTGCTATTGTTGGATCCTTGAGTAGTCTAAGCTCACACAACTTGATCCACTTGGTTACGAGACATCTGAATTATCTCATCCTTGTGACTCCCTCTTGCTGTTCCAAAATAATTATATCATCACCATCATTAGTTGATTTCAAGTTTCAAGTTATACATGAAAAATTGAAGGCTCAAGATGTTACAACTAGTCCTTGTGTTGTTTTCATGATCAATTGGGTGAATCAAGAGTTATGTAAGGTGTTTAGGGGCTGAATATAAGAAGGTTATTGGGTGGTCAATAAGGGTTAGAATCATGTGGTGAAAATATTCAAGACTTGGGTTGAAGATTGAAGAAAGGGTTAAAGACTAGGAGGGTTAAGTTTGATTGTAGTTGTGATTCTTGTTGTTTCCAACCAAATCATTGTGATCGTTAAAGATCTTGGTGTTGCCATACTCTATTGTTGACATACAATATATCGTTACACTCCACTGCTGATCAATACAGTTCGAAAGGAATTAGTTGGCATGGCATGTGAAGGCGCACGGAAAATATTTTGAAGACGATGCATATATTATCATTTAATAAACATTACAACCTTTATGTTGTACTTTTTATGATTGTACAAACTCGTGGGACCTCTGTTTGTAAACTCTGAAATTTTAATCGAATGATAATTTATTTCAAAACGTCTCATTTAGAGTCGTTTTCTGTAACTTGTGCTGTGAACTATGAAGTAATACCCCAGTGACAAAATCTTCCGCTGCGATCATTTTGGGGGTGTTACAGATTGGTATCAGAGATTATTACAACCATATTGAATGAAAATGAAAAGTATCACAATAGCTTACAAGGATTAGGTTTATAGTGGGTAGTTTGATCCCTGTAATTACTAACGTTAAGCCCTTAAGTCACGAAACTTAAAACCGGGTAACGTAAAAATATAATTCTTATAAAAATGTCTAAACTTATCAATATACTCTAACTAGGTATATTAAATGTGTGATAAGTCTCATAGGGTGCGTCTATGTTGTTAAAACCTAATGACGTAGGTTTGAGCACGCGTATTACGTAAAGAGTAAAATGTTTACGTAAAATAACAAGGTGGCAATAGTTAATATAAAATATGACTATTGGTAAAAGTAGAGTATTTTGAACACCTAGACTTATCTTAGTCTGGTGTTGACCGCGAGGAAAGTTTACACAATTAAACTTTCGTAATTAATAAAGTAACAACTTTAAATAATTAATTATAGCCATAGGTAACTTTAAATAATTAATTATAGCCATGGGTGAACAAAAAGGTTCAGAGTGTAATAATCCAAAACAGAGTGAATTATTTCATCCATTGTGAGTGATCAAACAAAGTAACGTTCTCTTGAATACTTAGTGGAAGTTCTCAGATGAACTTTTCCCATAACTTCTCATTGGTTGAGACCATCACTGGGCAGCTCATTTCACCTTCATTTCTTGCAAGGAAACTTCACCTTCATTTCTTGCAGCTCATTTCGAAGTCAATATTTCTTGATTACAATTTCTTCAACTCAGTCCAAGCAATCTAGTGAGTATCCTCAATACTAATAGATTGGCCAACAAGATTTTACCCTGACAAAGCATTGTCTAGGAGCATGCTTGCTGCATATTTGGCTTTGCAATATTTAGCACAATTGCTTATTAGAATTTCTAAGCTTGCCGTTTACGAAATCCTTGTAAGGAATCTAGTACAACATTCACTTCCTGGCCTTGCAATATTAGGCCACACATTATCAACAGAAAGGTTACACAGATGTAAGCGTTAACTTTCAAAATTTCATGCTAGGATTAAGTTTTTTTTTGAAAGCCTCGTTGCTGTAAGGTATGATTCGTTTGGGAAAATTAGAAAATCCAAGCTTAAGATATATTGGACTTTATATGATATTAACAAGAATTAGCCTGGTAGCTTACAGACTTGAGCTACCACTCGAACTTAGCAGTGTACACGCCGCCCTTCGTGTGTGCATTCTGAAGAAGTGTCATACTGATGAGACACTCACTATTTATCTGGAAGAGATCCAGATTGATTAATGTTTGAACTTTATCGGATAATCTAATAAGATCACGAACCGTGAGGTCAAACAACTTAAGAACAGTCGCATTCCTATGGTTAACACTCAATGGAACTCTAGAAGAGGACCTGAATTCACGTGGGAACGTGGAGGTGAACTCAATTATACCGTTAACAGATAACACTCACTGAACTTTGTGATGAAGTTCCATTACAGAAGTACCCCACCTCTTCTCGGGAACATTATTAACTCATAACACAAACTAAATCATGAGGACATAATTCCTGTAACTGGTGGAGGCTGTAGCAACTCATAAATTTTCATAAGGAAAAATGACTAAAATGCCCTTTGACTCTGAATTTTGACTATTTGACTTTGACTATAACGTAAAAGCAAATATTGTAACTGGTATTCTATATATATCACCAGACGATATATACAGTAAATAACTTGCCCCGGGTAGGTATTTTGCCCTTTACCTAGATAACCTCAAATATAGTGCGCCATGCCTACTCCTTAACACAATACTATGTTATTTATATAAAGACTATTTATATAAACAATTGACTAAACATAACTGCATATGTCTATTCCAAGGCATTATGGCACAACCAGATATCCCCGATCACGTAGATTTTGTGATCTACGAAACTTTCTAAGACATTGTAGTTGGTACAATGGTCTCATTATTATTAAGACATTGTAAGTATGCAATGGTCTTCCTTAAATCTCAAACATCGTGAGATATACAATTGACTTAGATATATCTCAAACATCTTGAGATACACAATTGACTTAGATATATCTCAAACATCGTGAGATACACAATTGAATTAGACATATCTCAGACATCGTGAGATACACAATTGGCCTAAATATATCTCAGACATTAAGAGATACACAATAGTTTTATCAATTTCTCAAACATTGTGTGTTGCACAATGGTCTCACTGGTATTTCTCAAACATTATGAGAAAACTATTTCATAACTATGAACTCGCCGACTCTTTTGAACGCTATGTCAATTTTCTATGATTAGTTTACTCCTCATCTTCGAAGATGAGTGTAAACATTCATTCCATACTCTTGGAACACTTTTGATGAATTATAGTACATCGTCTTGTAACTCATCGATTAAGTATGAGTGTTGTGTCAGAAATTCTTAAGTAGGATGATTTGGAATAGCCTTATTTAAATGGACTGGGACGCCTTTTCATTAAATAAAGAAATTGTAAATCGCCGAACCATAAGTTTATGATTTCTTACTTACATAAATTGGGACGCTTCTTTATGTAAGTAATAAATTATAAATGAGTGGGCTTATTTGTATCCTATATGACATGAGTATGAACTCGAACCCGAGAATCACAAGTATTCTTTGAAAAGATCTAGAAAACACGATAGTATTTTACCACTCAGCAAAAATCTTAAGACCTCATTTGAGCAACTAATTTCATTCTTAAGTTATCACTTTTGATGTTACGAATCCTTACAAACATGAACCGTTTGTTGAGCTAACAAAATTGGTTAAAGTCAATTGAAACCAGACCTGATAGAATCAGATGTTTTAAGAAGATAATTGAAACTCGACCTGATAGAATCAGATGTTTCAAGAACATAATTGAAACCCGGCCTAATAGAATCAGATGTTTCAAGAACATAATTGAAACCCGACCTGATAGAATCAGATGTTTCAAGAACAAAATTCGGTTGCCACAGATTTGATTATGCATGAGTCGCATAAGTCAAAGTATTCCATATTATTGAGCTAACGGACTTGTTACACTCATTGAGCTAATGGACTTAGTTTAGTCTCGAACTAACAAACTAGGTACGATGTCCTATTATCCATCACATAAGCTTTTCCATGAGCTCCTCCAATTGGTTGGCCATTATTTTGAGAACATAATTTCTCAAAATGTTCTCACTTTCCACATCTCATCACCATTTGTTATTAGAGTAAATTCCCAAACTAGGCCAAAAAGTCAACCATGGTCCCTTTTGTGGTCACTTTCATTTGCCTTTTCCCATTTTGGTCATGCTCGACTGCTCGACTCCACAATATTTATGCCATGTGTCCACCAACTTGTACCTTTTATTACCGTGGCCCACCAAATCTGCACCAAATCTAAGATACTGTACACCCCTTTTGTCTTTTAATAAAAGTCAACGCTCGACTGACGGCACTCGACTTGCGGCTGCTCAACTTCGTCAGTACTTTTTACATGGGAAATGTAAAAAGAAGGTTTGGAAAGGACACACAATCTTTTGCTTAGATTGTGTGTACTTTAATTTTAAATTATTTTTTTACTTTTGTTTTTCATTTTTTAATTTTGTTTTGATAAAAATTTAAAAAAAACACACACACACACAAACACAATCACATTTCAGATATGTGCTCGATCATCGTCGTTTCAACTGGTTATTTTGTTTTTAGGTTTTGTTTATTCTAGGGTTTGATCCGTAATCGATCCGTGCTCGATAATGGCTGCTCGACAAGTAAGTGTTTTTTTTTATGTTTTTGTTTATTATTTTGATTATTTTGTGTTTAGGGTTTGCTTATTCTAGGGTTTGCTTATTACGGGTTTGATTTGGTTTTAAATTGCTAGTTTATGGTCACTACTGCTTATTTCGTCATTTGTTAAAAATATATTGTGGGTGAATGTTTGAGCAAAGATTATTAAGGTTTTTAGGTCACTACTGCTTATTTCGTTTGTGCATATTACGGTTTTGATTTTGTTTGTTAGGGTTTTTTCTAAGGTTTAGTGCTGACTAAGTTTTAGAAGTTCTTTTTAAGGAAAACTTATCTATTGCTAAAGCATAATCAAAAAGATCATATATTTTTTACATTGGTATGAATTTCCATCAAAAAGATCATATTTTTGGGGGTTTGCTTTTGCCCTTTGGAATATGCTTATTTGTAATGTCTTAATTGTAAATATAAACTCCCCTTTCAATTTTTATAGGTGTATTCTGCCAAGGTCAATTAGTACGAGAACGAAGTTGCATTTTTTGAAAACAATAAAGCAAAAGTTGAGCTCGAACCCAGATTATGTTGAGCGTCTTAACCTTTTTAAGAGCACAGTTTTTGGCCAATGGTTAAACTTAAAATCCTATGACCATGTAACTCACTTGCTGCATTATTTACTGCAACATCAACGACAAGTGGAAAATCCTGATATAAATACTCCATTGTATTTCGATATCGGGCAAAAAGTTTTACAATTTGGTCGGCAGGAAATGTGCTTGATATCAGGATTTCGATTTGGTGACATTTCCATGGGTCATTTAAAGGGGCGTGAATCTGCTTTTGCTAAGCGCATGTTACTTTTTCTTAAAGAAAGGCAACATGTCAAAATAACTTGCATAAAGACCGAGCAGCTTTTACTGATTCTCAATGATCCGCTCAAGTTTTCTGAGCTTTCGAATGATGATGCTGTATGCATTTGCCTTTTGATAATTTTAGAGAACATTTTCATGGGCAAACAGGAAAGAACTGTCATTCCCGACGAGATTTTGTGTTTAGTGGATGACTTGTATGCTTGGAATTCATTTCCATGGGGCGAGTATATTTGGGTTGAGTTTCACCACAGGGTATACAATGTGGTTTTGAAGGTTAGAGACAGACACTTGTCTGGAATTGCTACCAAGGGAAAAGAATACACCGCCACATATACTCTTTGTGGATTTGTGTTTGCTCTCAAGGTTAGTATAATTATGATAATGAGTATTTAAATAGTTTAGCACTAATAAGCTGATGTTTATAACTTTGTATTGTATAATTTTTGCAGATTTGGCTTTTGGAAACCCTCCCCAATTCTACAAACTGGTGGTTTAAAGATGATAGTGTGATCCCTAGAGCACTTGCATGGGATGATGGGCAAAAGTTTGATAAGACAGATTATGATTTTCTTTTCTCTGGTAATCAGATTGTTCGCCTCCTGCCTACGGGTGATAATATACGCTTTTACACGAATTCAATAGGATTATTATATTGTATCGTATAGCATGGTTTGTTGGATAATAATTTTTTATACACAGATGTTGAGAAAAATAAGCTTTGGTGGATTTCAAGTATAGACTACATCAGGAAGTTTCAACCACTAGGGTCTTTGAATGATGAACCACATAGTCCAGCCCATGATACACCACATACTCCAGCCCACAATACCACAATAGATAGTACATCAGCTCAACGGGGTGAAGATGACAGTACGCAAAAGATCTTCTGTTGTGCGTACTGAAGTTCATCGATCGACACATATCCGTACAGAGGTGCGTAGGTATGTGGATGAAGTCATCCTCATATTGATGCACAGATGCCATCTAGCGTAAGCCTTGCTGGTCAAGTCTTTAGTATGCAACAACATATTCATGGACTTCGTGAAATGCTCAAACAATTGAAGCCAGATGTTGTTAGTGAATTGCCGAATATGGATGACATGCCTCCTAGATCAACCCTAGTATCTCAGATGGCTAGTATGCAAAAGCAGATTTTACAACTGAAAAAGTTAATCCTGAATTTCAAGACTGATGGTGTTAGTGAGCAGATTGGTGATCCATCCGACTTTGCAGCAGCGTTCGTTGAAAAGATTTTATTACTTTTTAACCCTTTGACACATTTTTTTTATATGTTTTGTATAAAATTGTTGGTGTTTGACTTGTTAGTAACACATTAGGATAGGTATTTATGTCATTAGTACACTAGCATTTATGACACTAGTGAGAGTGTAGTATTTAAATAATTCTTTAGTTAATTATTATCACACTACTTGTTACTCAACTCATTTCCACCTCCCCATTATTTCACTTAAGTTCTAATTTCCTTTATTGTAAGCAAATGTCTGACAACATACCTTTTGAAATTCAAATGCATATCATTCACAAACTTCCTGTCAAATCTTTACTTCAGTTTAGAACCGTTTCAAAGACATGGAAGTCTGTTATTGATAGCGCCAACTTCGTTGTCGGTTTCGGTGTTCGCCCGTGTCAGCCGTGTTCATTCCTTGTAGGGTATAAGAAGGATTTTGTTGAGACAAAATTTATATGTTTTATTGACCAAAATGGCAATTTGTCCCAACAACGTAGCTTTCTCCCAACTCTTCCTAACGTAATTCGCCATACAAATCTAATATATTTGAATCTTATCCCAATTGCCTCCTCTCACGGATTGATATGTTTTTCTGATGCTTTTAAGATGGCTATTCTTTGGAACCCATCAATAAGAAAATCAGTTGCTATAGTACTCCCTTTTTGGTCAAGTCAATATGAGTCTCATAAAGTTGCAGTGGGTTTTGGTGTGAATCCTGACACTTTTGACCCTACCATTCTAAGGATTTCCTATCCGGTTCATGGACATGGACCGTTAAATGTTTTAGTATTTACATTGAGCTCCCAGCGATGGACAAAATTAGAAAACGAACATCTTCCTCGTTAGTCAATCCGACTTAAACGATCAAGTCAGGTGGTTATTGGTAATTTTATATATTGGGCGGCTTCTGAAAGGATTTTTGGTGTTGATCGTGTTACTTCGCATAAACGTTATATGATTGTGTCCTTTGATTTGGTTAAGTATAAATTTTCTGTCATAGATATACCTGACAGCTTACAAGCTCGGCTTCTCGTACCTTTCTATATTTCAAATCTAAGAGAGTCTCTTGTTATTTTTGGGAACATGATAGGGTATGAGTGGCACACGTTCTGTATATGGGAGCTAACATTGGGTCCTTTTAACGAACTACAATCCGTTAAAACACTATTTAACATTTTTACTCCCTAGTTATTAAAATTACTTGGATTTACAAATAGTGGATATCCAGTTTTTGAAGCTGATAAGCCCTATCAAATGGATCACACACTTGAAGTCTTCCAAGTTTGGTCACAAGAACTTATTAATCCTGGTATCGAAGCAGATGCAGGGTCCTTATTCATGAGCTCCTTCAACGAATCACTTCTTCTGCTTACTTATCCAGATTGTTCTGTATATATTAGTATATCAGATAGACTTTAGTATGGTTGTTAGATAGTTGTTCTGTGTTAAGATAGTTGTTTGTAAGACTGTGTTGTTTGTAAGTTTCTGTAAGTGTTATGTATAATAGAACTAATTTAACTTTTGTGCTTTTTTCTTTGTGTGTTTTTTTTTTGTTTTTTTTTTTTGTTTCTTTATTTAGTCACCTTAATTAGTAAACCAATTTGTTGGATCGATATACTTTAATCAAACTAACTTTAACTAGCTTGTTAAGGTTTAATAACCTCGGATAAATCCTAAGTTATTAACAAAGAAACACTGAGCAATCTTTATCAAGTACGCGGAATTTACTTAACAAAGCTAAGAAGAATAACTTTTATTATAAACTCTAAATCTGCTTATTATGCAGATACTCTAAACAACTCTAAGATTATCGAACTTCTCTCTAAAACACTAAATAACTTGTGAATTCGTAAACTCTAAAACTCATAAACTCGTACATCTCTAATGCCAATCTAGGAGTCCTTTTATAGGCTCAAGGATATCCTAGTCGGTTTACAATTTGTATCCTTGTACGACAAGTAACCTAAACATAGAATATTCAAGAGTTACAATACTTTCCATAAACGAATATAACAGTACTTTTGTTCTTGCAGTACTTTGACTTCATAGTGCAATACTTTGACTTTGTCTTTAGCAGTACTTTGACTCTTTGACTTCTTCCAGTACTTTACAGCTTACAGTACTTTCATATCTTCAGTAATTTCATCTCTTCAGCACTTTCATATCCCAACAATCCTCCCCTAACTTGAATTCTACTTGCTTGACTTCAAGTTCCCTTTTGTGAATATATCTTTAACAACTTCATCTTTAAGGACAGATTGTTTCTTAGTCTTTGGATTCTATCTCTGTAGTGTATGTGCTTGTCAAAGTATCTCTAGAATTTATTCTTTCATAGCAGCATCCAGCAAACTCCATCTTTTCAGCAACACAGCAACATATGACAATTTGTACATTATTTCAGTTAAAGTTGCATACTATTCTCATTACTTCCAGGTGTGTTAACTCCTGTGAGAGGTGAATCATTGAAAACTTAATGGATTTAGATCTCTTTACCAAAGCCATTATCTCTGGAGTAGCCAAATGTTTTGGTGTGTAAGACCATGGTACACTGATAACCATATGATTTTTAGCAAATCATCAGTTATCAACAGATTTGTTTTGTCTTTACCAAAAGTTGTACCCTTCTGGACTAGTTAGTTCTTTTATCAAATGGTGAACTAATTACCAATAATGGTTTTTCCACAGCCTTTACCACAAGCCATTTTCTTGTGGGCTAGCCAACTCTTCACATTACTGATATGGTGAGTTGATTACCATCCAACTTATTAGCAAGTTGTCAACTAAAAACAGATTTGATATATCTTTACCAGAGCCGTTTGCTCATGGATTAGTCAATCCTTTTGTAACCTTGGTGGATTGATGACCTATTGTTATCATCTCAAAATCCATTTATTTTACTTAACCTTTGTTTCAAAAATTTGTTACTTAGCAAAAGGTTTCATTCAAAAAATCACTTAACTAGTTTAAAAAGCTGCAAGCAGTACTTTGATTAAAGTACTGTTTAATCAGCAGTACTTTGAATAAAGTACTGATTTATTAAAAATAATTTATTCAATTAAGTCTCATACCAGTTTTTCATCATCTTCAGCAATGGTAGTCCAGTTGATAAACAAGTTGATAACCATGCAAGCAGTTTCATTATCCTCTTCTACTTTCATTCCATGCTCTAGCATTCTTCTCATGAGCTCAACTGTGAGAGGGTATCTTCTTTCTGCAAACATGTGAATCATTGTTCCATTTTCCAGCTCTAAAACATGAACTCCAGACTCTTCAAAGAATATCCAGCAAACAATTTCCCAATTTTCTTGATTCTTCCAAATATCATCAGTGCTCTCTTCTTCAGTTTCCCATACAGTTATGAGATCACCATGTAAAACTAAACCAATCCCTTCTAATGGATTATGTTCAAAGTAAGCTTTCACCACATGATATAAATAGAATAAATCTACTCTATCTATAATGTACAATAAGTCCCATAGCCTATTGAAAACTTTGAAGCTTTCATCTTCTTTATGAAAAATCATATAATCTCCATCTTTGGATTTCACAACTTCAAAAGCACTAATCTTTGATCTGTTCATCTTCATGTCATCATCTTCTTTTGAGTATTCAAAATCTACCACTCTGAGATAATTCCTTAATTCATCATTAGTTTCAGATCTTAATTCAACTTTTTCTTTCTTTGAGAACTGAACATCTGTAACTTCCGTTTTCCTTTTTCTTTTCAAACTCTTCTTTCTTTCAGCTTCAGTCCAAGTAGCTTCTTCTCTAAAATCTTTGATGCCTGCAACATCCTTCTTATAATCCTCCCTAGCAGCATCATACAATCTTTTCATCTCAAAATAATTAAACTTCTGCAATCCTTTATACCCTTGACTTTTAAGATAAGCCATCATAGCATTTCTGTCTTTAGCTTTATTAAGTCTTCTTGGCATAAATCTAACAGGAACAGGTAACTGTAATGGTTCAGCAGCTTCAGCATCTAATTCATCTTGTACCTTTTTAGCTGCTTCTCTATTCTGAGCTTCTTGAGCTTCCTGAGCTTCTCTATCTTTAGCATTTAACTCTTCTTGAATCTTTCTAGCTGCTTGTTCATTCAAAGCATCTTGAGCAGCTCTTAACTGTGCTAAAGTTGGTTTCTTCTTCTTAACTTCTACCAAAACACCCTTTCCTTTATCCTTAGGATCAATTGTAGGTTGAGAATTTCTTTGTTGTTCTTCTTCTTGTACTTCTCGAATAGTAACTCCACCTCTTGGTTGTGATAAATCTCCTAAAATTGTAGCAATGAACTCATCATCACTTGCAGAATGAATAGGTTTGAGAATAACTTCCTCCTCTTGAAAAACAGTTGAGGGACCAACAACTTCTTCATGTACAGTTGTTGAAGGACCAGATTCATCATCAAAGACTAATACTCTTGGAGTTATTACCTCTTGTCTGAAAATACTTTGAAAACCAGTACTTTGTTGTTCAGCACCTTGATCATCAGCAGTACTTTGAACTTGAACTTGCTAATCAGTATCTTGAATGATCTTTTCTTCAGACTTTTTAGAACTTTCAGGTTCATTCTCTTTAACCATATCTTCTTTCAAGTTCTGTTCTTCTAAATTCCTCCCCAAGTTGACAGAAGATGGTTTATGAACCTTTTGGTGTTTACTAGGCGTAGACTGCCTTTGTGCTTTCCCAAGCAGTACTTTCCAAGCAGTACTTTCAGGAAAAATAGTACTTTACCAAAATCTTCTATATAAACTTAGTATACACAAATATCCTCCCCTCAAATAATGCATAGGACTATACTAACACCTTATAGTCCTCCCCTTAAATGTAGCTTAATAACTAATATACTCCAAAAAACCTGACAAAAACTCCTTGTTTCCTGTCATGCTCACAGAACAACCACTATCAACAATAAAATGATCTTTAAGCTCCTCTTCTGGGTTGCCCTGTCTAATAAGATGAAAAAGTTAGTTGCTTTGAGGAACCCAAGCCATTACTGACTTGTGTTCCCCTTATGGAGTGACATACTTACATTCTGTAAGTATGTAGTCTCCACTGCTTTTTAAAGCATGATCCAGAATTATCTTTTGATCTTTAGCATGTGGATTTTCAAAACATTTTGGTTTTTCAACATAAATCTCTTTTACAAGATTATTAGCCTTTTCTTGTACCACAAAAACATCAGATTCACTTTTTGTTGAAAGTACTGTGTGTCCCTCAGCAGTACCTTCCCTCTTAACCCATTCTGGTTTAACACGTGGTTCCTGTGATCTAGATCCCCTATGTGAATTGTAATACCTTCTAGGTTGATAGTGAGATCTCCTAGGATTCCTATTCCAAGTAGTGTGATCAGTACCTTGTTTCTGAGCAGTACTTTGGAAAGTACTGTGAGATACTGAAGGTTTTGAAAAAGGTCTTCTCTGTTGTGGGTATCTATGATCTGGTGTGAAGTTTCTGTGATTAACCCTATTTGAATTATTCCAAACTGGTTTGTTCTCTCTAGGTTTCTGGTTAACAGTCCTATTCTTTGAAAATTTTCTAAGGTATTCTGAATGATGTTCACAATTCTTGATTAAATGATTAGGACTAAAACACACAAAACACAGTTTTTCACCCATACTCCCAATATGACTTCTTCTATGTCTATGACCAAAACTATTGTGCCTTCTAGGTGAATGATGAAACCTGTTTTGACCAAAATTATCCCAAAAAGGTTTAGCAGTGCTATTTTGAAAAGGTTTTGTAGAAGGTACTGCTTGTGGAGCAGTACTTTGATTTGAAGGTACTGCTTGATTTTGAACATTATTTTCAACAACTTCTTTTGGTTTTTCAGACCTAGATTGAGCAACAAACTTCTTCCTAAACTCTAGACTGTCTATTCCAAATCGAGAAACATCAAGCCTTATGGGTTGATGACTAATGGGATGTGGGACAGCATTATATCCCTTGTCTTTCTTATACTCAGGAGGTGATTCACTTATTGAGCCCTCATTACTAGATGTATCTACATAGTTAATGAGTTCATCATCACTAGTGGTTATGTCCTCAAAATCACCTACATCCTGATCACTAGGTTGGTTTTCTTCTATGTTATCAAAGTTCATACCAAAACCTAATCCAGTTCTAATGTATGCTCTTCTTTGTTTTTCAACATAAGTAACATGGGACAGACCAGATTCATTCCAGGCAGCAAACTTTTCTAACAAATCATCTCTCTCCTTAGTTAATTTCTCAATTTCAGCAATTTTACAGTTTAGTTTCCATTCACTAAGTTTTAACTGGTAATCGTGTTGTTCATACTTTTCAGCCCAAGCCATTTCATTATTTTCATGTGTTATAATTTTACCACTTGTTGGATCGATATACTTTAATCAAACTAACTTTAACTAGCTTGTTAAGGTTTAATAACCTCGGATAAATCCTAAGTTATTAACAAAGAAACACTGAGCAATCTTAATCAAGTACGCGGAATTTACTTAACAAAGCTAAGAAGAATAAATTTTATTATAAACTCTAAATCTGCTTATTATGCAGATACTCTAAACAACTCTAAGATTATCGAACTTCTCTCTAAAACACTAAATAACTTGTGAATTTGTAAACTCTAAAACTCATAAACTCGTACATCTCTAATGCCAATCTAGGAGTCCTTTTATAGGCTCAAGGATATCCTAGTCGGTTTACAATTTGTATCCTTGTACGACAAGTAACCTAAACATAGAATATTCTAGAGTTACAATACTTTCCATAAACGAATATAACAGTTCTTTTGTTCTTGCAATACTTTGACTTCATAGTGCAATACTTTGACTTTGTCTTTAGCAGTACTTTGACTCTTTGACTTCTTCCAGTACTTTACAGCTTACAGTACTTTCATATCTTCAGTACTTTCATCTCTTCAGCACTTTCATATCCCAACACAATTATTTAACATTACTGTATTTTACATACACCATCTAAAAATGAAGAGAATATGGATGTGCATCGTGATTCAAAGGTTTGTTGTTTACAATAGCATTTGATGGATCTAGACACACTCCTTTGTGTCAATGATATTTTGTATAATATTATTAAGCACGCGGAATTTACTTAGTAATACTTAGAAGATGGATTGTATGATGTATTGTATATAAACACAGATTAAACACAAAACTTAAGCTCCAATATTATTGATAAATAATACGAGTGATCTTAGCTTATCACTAGGGTTACACCTTGAAGCTTTCGTAGGTAAATTAACAAGTATCTAAACAATGACCTAGGACCTCCTTTTATACAACAAGGAGTCCTTTACAAGATAAGTATAAAGCTAACATAATAGAATATACACAATATCTATTCTATACTTATCTAGACGCGTTAACCTTATCATAAACAATAGCAGTGGTAATAATGTTCTAGCAGTGGGAATACGTTTCCACTGCTAGTGTTAAACCAAGCAGTGTAAACCACATACTATCCGTGGTAACAGATTATTCCTAACAATTCTCCCCTAAACTTATGATTTCTCCGCATATCAATAAGTTTCTTCAATATGCATTATCTTCAAGGATTTGGGAATTCAACCAAACACTTCACTTCTTCTCTCTTAACTTCTGTATAGCTCTTGAACATTGATCTTGAAGTCTTTGTAACAATGCTCTGACCTTTTCATTGTCTTCATTAACTCTTATTGGTAAGGTTAACATCACTGTAAGAGCTCCAGCTCTAAGTGGATATTCTTTCTCAGCAAGCATGAAAAAGTCTTCTCCATTAGTCGTAGAGACATGATGAACTTCACATGAATCATAGTAAAACCATTTAGTACCAAAACTTGTGAATAAGGTTTTCCAGAAGTCATCATCAACATTTGGTTCATAGAGCCTTCTAAGATTCACCCATAACTGCATCTCCTTTGTATCTTTGAGATCTTGAGCATTAAACCTTTCTTGTACTAACCTTCATAGTGTATTAAGGTCATCTCTGTCAAAAGCTTTAAATGTTATGAATGATGAAGTTTCACCTCCCAGCCTTGTGATCTTCCATGATGAAGCAAAATTGCTAGTAGTGAAAACTTCCTAATCAATAATAGGATGTCTTACTTGCAGTGGATCTGGATAAAAATCTTCTTCAACTATCATCATCATTCCAGTCAGTTGTTCTTCAGTGAACTTCTCAGTAGGAATTTCCTTCTCAGTAGACATTGCTTGATCTTCATCAACCTTAGTCTTCTTAACAGTTTGAGAATCACTTACTTTGGCCTTTCTCTTCAATCTAGGAAATCTTCTTACTTCTTCTTCAGAGCCCATTGCAATAAAATCTTTATCTTGTTTTTGAGTTCTGTAGTAAGCCTTTTCAACTTGATCATCAGACATTCCTTTGAATTGATGCATCTTCCAACCTCCAACATGACAACAATAAGTTTTCATATATGAATGAATTTGTCTCTTGGAAGGTTGTCTTGATTTCTTTTGACCCTTTTTGACTGTACTAATCACATCTTCAAGTGCTTGATTGTTCTTCATTTGAATGAAATCCTTCAACTGAGCAGTTCTTTGTTCCTCAGTTAAGGATGCATCAGCTACTAGGTCAATTGCCTTCTTCTTGATTTCTGCATTATTAGCAATCAAGAATTCAATATCTTCTTCAGTAGGAACATAACTAAACTCTAGAGTCTTCTCTCTAAGAACTGTAGGTTGAACAGTGGAAAGTGGATCAACAAAATCTTCCATTCTATTCAATCTTTTAGCTTCCAAAAAGCTTGCAACTTCCATTTCTTTCAATCTTTTCTTCTCAGCAACTTGTTCTTCTGCTATCTTCTCAGCAAGATCTCTATCAAGAGCAATCTGAGTTTGTCTTTTCTTTGAAATTTTGCTTCCAGTTTGCTCTACATCTTTCACAACTACTTTACCCTTGTCTTTCTTCAAATTATAAAATTCTTCACTTGCAGTAGTAAAATCAGTTACAGTTTGAAAAATGAATCAGTAGTAAAATCAGTTACAGTTTGAAAAATTTCTTGATCTTCAAGTTGCTCTCCATGAGTATCAGTTCCCTTTGCTTCTTTACTTGTATCTCCTTCATCTTCAAAATCAATTGTCCTCCCCTCAGTGTCAGCACCTGTTTTCCTCCCCTGTTTGGAAGAATTTCCCGAATCATGATCAGCTGAATCACCATCAGTAGGTGAGGATGAAGATGAAACCACCAACTTTGCATTCTTCTTGTGCTTTTTCAAGCCCTGCATCTCCTCCTTTAAGGCCTGAATCTCAGTTGTTAAGTGTTGAACATCCTTGGCATGCTGCTTTTTGACATTAGCCAAGTCCTTCTGTAGAGATTCAACCTGCTTGACTAACTTGGTACACAAAACCATCAATTCTAATGGGTTCCCACTGCCCTCATCATTTCCAACTATATTACCTGCTGGGAGAGGTGAATCATGGGGCAAAGGTTCAGATTACTCCCTAGTTGGACTAGGTGGAAGTCTAGAACCACCACTGCTTGTTCCTAGACCAAAAGGTTCAGAAACTTGTTGTGTTGTCATGAGAGGAGTTGGCTGTTTAGACCTTTTCTCATAGGTTTTTGAAACTGGTGGGGTATAATCAATGTTTGGAACATTAATTATGGGTGTGTTTTGTTCAGATGTAATTTTAGCAAGCATGTGAGGAAGGAGAGGTGTAAAAATCATATTGCCATCTTTGTTCAAATTTTGAAAAACTTTAGGCTTAAGGCAATTGATTTGATAAACATTAGTGTGAGGTTGCAGTTGAAACTCATTTAGCACTGCTTGCACAAACCTTGGATACATTAAAAATTTTGTTTTACTCTGTACATTGCCTTACATACTTGTAAAAATATAGTTTGACCAATTAAAAATCTTATCAGTGACTAGACAAACCAAAGGATAAGCCACGGTTGAACTAAATTGCTTATAAGATGTTTTCTTTGGACTGAGACAATGCAACAGAGTATGAATCAAAAATCTCCATTGGGGACAAAAACCACTCTTTTTGAAAGTAGACTTTTTGTCAGTGGTATCATACCCCATGGATGATAAAGTATCATGAATTTCAGGCATACGTAATGTGATGAGACCATGGAGATCACCCAATTGGAGTACTCTCCTCAAGGATGCCTCAGTAACATCAATAGTTACCCCATCCACAGTGGCTCGTAGAGCATCCACTATTTCATGTGTATCTCCAATCTCAAGTGTTATGGACTGAGCAGAAGTCCAAAACTGTTTGATTTGAGAGATATAAATTGTGGGATTTAAAAGCAAATCATACCTTATATGAGTGGTATGAAGAAAGTCCACAATCTGATGAAAAACAGCGCCACTCTTCTCATTAGACTTTTGTAGGTAGGCCACTAGGTTGTGCTCATCTGCAAATTTCAAAGGTGCCATAGAAACGTTTTGATGAAAAATAGTATTATGTCAGTAAGAATTGAAAGAATAACTAGCCAAATGAGAGAGAAAGATATATAGGGTTAGGGTTTAGAATTATTGCACAAGTAAAATTATCTTAAGAAAGTATTAAAATATGGAAAGAAGATAATTCTCTTAAAATTTTTAACCCTATATATATGACAATCAGTGGTTACTTTCAACGGCTAGTAAAAATTTGTTACTGACACAATCAGTTGTAACGGCTAGAACAACAGTGGTAAAATAGCACTGTCAGTGGTAACTGTGAACTAGCAGTGGTAATTTTTCACAAAAATTTCAAAGAGCAGTGGTAAATAAAATCATATAAAACTATACTACTCTTATCATAGTTTTTAGAAAACTACCAGCTATCAACGGATTTGATATGTCTTTACCATGAGCCATTTGCTATGGACTAGCCAACTCTTAATCATAAAGAATATGGTGAGTTGATAACCATATAGTTTTTGGTAAACTATCAACCATAAACGGATTTGTTAAGTCTTTACCAGTAGCCGTTTGCTATGGACTAGTTGATTCTTATGTGTGTAAGACATGGTGAATCAATAACCATTTGTTGTGTATCTCAGATATACACCTTTTACATTCAACTCCTATCAAGCCTTGGTTATGTTTTTGTAAGACATAGAAATAACCAACTTGATATTTACCAAAGATATCTTTAACCAACCCAAGTAAAATATCTTCCAAAGTCAACTTGATAATATCTATATTTACTCCTTAACCTACCAAAATAGGAAAAAGTAAATATTCTCATTAAATAACCCTTTCAACCGACCTTGTCTATATAAGGAGGCTTGACTTGTTGAAATCTTCATCAAATCACATTCAAACATCCAAGAACCCTAAAACAATCATGAGTAATCCCTCCAATATCATCAACATCTCTTCAGACTCAGAAGAAGAATATGTGATCGAGTCAGAGTCCTCCTCTGAAGCATCAGGATGGTGTGGATACTTTCCACCAGGGGCTGGCTCTTCATCCAAAAGGTATACCAAAGAAACTGCTAAGCGTATGCCTGCAGATAAGCCTACAAAATCTCTTGAGTTCTACTCCAGCTCATCTGATGATGATGAGGAGAATGATGAAACTTATTCCATGGCCAAAGATTTGCCAAAAGCTCTTTCAATAGCACTGGAAACAGCTATCTCCAATATGAAGCAGATATCCATTCCAACTAAGTCTGCAATGCTACCAAAGCCTCCTCCACAAATTCTTGGTCTTCCATGTCCAAAAATGCAGTCCACCTTTGAGAACAAAAGGAAGAGGGCACAGAAAAACAAGCATGATTATGTGGGTAAAGGCAAGAAGCCAATGGAGTAGCTGAAGTTAGATGTAGGATGTGCTAGGTTGCAGTCTTTTGTGTTTTGATGATAAGTGGTACTTTATCTTTGGTTGTATTGAATCACGTTATATTAATGAAGTTCCTCTGTTTTCCTTTTTTTTCACTGTAAAAGCAAACTTGTTACCACTGATTGCAAAATAGTTCCCACTGTTAAACAATAATTTCTGTATAAACATCAGTGGACAACTAGAAAGTCAAACACCAAAGAGTAACCTATTCAAAGTAAACAGAGGAATCCTTCAACTCAGCAAATCACGAACATAAACCAAATACTGGAATCACTGTTGAGTTTTGGCAATGGTTAGTGTATATGTATAAATGAAAAGAGCAGTAGCTATACTCAATAAAGTCAACTCACAAACACTGATACACTTTCCAAGGCCACAGGACTCCAATTTACTTCTCAACTACTTACACCTTCCCCTCATTTACTTCTTGAATCCAACTTATTTAACAAACCATATAACACAAACCACTTAAATCACATACTCCAAAACTTTCACTCACAAAGATCATTTTTTCAACAACACCATGAGTCAATCAAGTCCAATCAATCTTTCTTCTAGCAGTTCATCTGATAGTTCATGGGATGACTTTGTTTTGAAAAACCCTGGGAGAGTTGAAAAAGAAGAGTATGAGAAGGTTGTATCCAGTAAGAGAAGACATTCAATGGTTCTTTCAAATCCTTTTCCTGTTGGTCCTTCATCACTACAACTAGAGCCTCAGGATGCACTAATCAAGGAAGATAGCTCAGAGATCAGCTCCTATGTATCTCCATATGAAGATACAGATGATGAGACCTCTGGAAGAGTCCTGAGTGTTCCCCCTCTTGCAACAATAGCTCCTCCTGAAGAGCTCCAACCATCACCTTCACTACCATTGCTATCAACACCTCCATCAGCAGGTCTTTCATCATCCTCACCACCAGTCAGAGAAGTGGTAAGGGGGTTAGCATGTCCTAGAGTATATGAGTGGATTGACATGCGAGGAGCTCCTAAGGTGATGCCAAGCTGGGGCTTTCCCAAGAAGCCATAGATGATAGATGATGGGTAGGAAGGGGATGGGTTAGGAAGCTTGTGTTTGGGGTAGGTTGTTGGAAGTTGTTTTTCAGTTTATGTTGTGATGCTTGTAATCTGTACTTCATGGATGTAACTGCTGCACTTAGAGTGCAGTTTTGTGAAATAATAATAATAATCCATGTTTTCCTTTATCTTTAGTGTTCCTGCATCACACATTTTGTTCCACTAACTTCATTATCAAAACTGACATACTGTCCACCATAATGCTCAAAATCAGAAAGATAGGAATTGTTGCCAGTCATGTGCCTTGAACACCCACTATCTGTATATCCTTGATCTGATCTTTTTGTCCTTGGATGTTCCTGCACATAAGAGTAAAGAGTTAGTTTCTTTTGGGGACCCAAGCCATGATTGACTTGGATCTGCCTCGTGTATCAATATAGTTTAATCTATCAAAGGTCATTGATACACCATTGGGATTGGTTGTAGAGGTTTTTCCTTTAGGTTTCCATTCCCAACGTGCTGAGGCCTTCACAGCATTGCCCATGTCCCCCCTTTTCTTGTTTACAACCCTTGCAGTGGTAACTTTTGAATGAGCAGTGGTAACTGCTGGTTTCTTTTTAGGCACCCACTGTTGGTTATAATTAAACCTTTTAGCTTGAAAAGTTCCTTTTCCTGTTTGTGCAGATTTTGCAAAAGTTGTTTTGTAGTTTGCACTTTTAACATGTGACTTAGGATGAGCAATATTAACAGTTTTAGCAGTGGCAAAAGTTTTGAGGCCACTTCTAAGTTGAATTTCTCTTGGGACCATTTTGCAATGTGTGTTAGGGTGTACATTATGTTGAAACTTGTTAGACTCCACCCTTTTATTCCAATGGACTTCCCTTCTCCCAGCATGATAGTCACAATAAGCATGTAAATGATCAAAACTACCACAGATATAGCATGCCTTATTGTACATTACAAAATCACTACCTAGTTGTTGAGATTTAACATGATTCCAACTCCTCTGGTTACCCCTAGGAGCTGAAGGCTTGTTCCTATACATCTCAGCATACCTTACAGTTGGTCTAGGTTTATTAACTGGTTTCCTAGGTTCCTCTGTAACAATATTAACAAATTTTGAGATAGAAGCCTCTACATTCTTTTTAACATTCTCATCAATAACAGATGAGTCACTAGCACTCTCAAAAACATCATTATCAAGCTTACTCTCTTCCTCACTCTTCACAACTGTGTCTTTTAAAGGACCATATTCTCTTTCAAGATCCTTAAAATCCTCTATGCATGTATGAGCTAAATCTATACCTGGAGGTGAATGAACACCCCTTAGTGGTGGAGGCACAATATTATAACCCATACCAGACTTAGCTTTATTATATATTTGAGCATTCCAAATTTTATCAATTAACTTAGACTGATGATAACATGTGTCTACAGTTAAATTGACATTTTCAATTTTCTTTTGAAGTTTTTCAAGCTTTTTTTGGTATGCTTCATTCACAGCAGTTGTATGTTCTACCTCTCTTCTAAGAAGAATCATATTGTCACACCCCCAAATTACCTGTTTTGCAGCGGAATGGAATTCCTGGGGATTGACTGTCATAGCATCACAATCACAGTTATATTGAACGACCTAAAGTGTCGTTTGGAAAATACATCGCTTGATTTAATAAAAACATTTAGAGTTACAAAGATAGGTCCCAAATGAAAGTTACTATGTGCGGAAAGTAAGTTTGGTACAAGTCAAACGATGTTTTTAAAGTGTATAAATCCCATGTGAGACGCGTCGTCACCGCGACTCTATGATATGTCCACATGCATGCCATGAAGTGAATGCCTTAGTTACCTGAAAATACATTGCTAAAAGTGTCAACACAATGGTTGAGTGAGTTCATAGAGTTTATGTAAATGTTAATACAACTACCACAAGTATAAATTATGTATGACAATGATGTCACAAAAATGATACAATTGCTTAAGCACATGACACCGAAGCTTGACTGATTATGATGTTCGCCCCAACAGAGTGTTTTGTCAAACAACTCAAATAATGATTATGAAATGAAATGCATCTGTCCGGTTGGAATCCGCCAACCCGGATGGAGGTGTCACCCTCGATAGATCTATCCACTCACCCACGCTTCTATGAAATTAACGGTTCATGTTTATGAAATGGGGACATTTAACTAGCAATGAGGTAACTTAAGCAATGTAATGAATTTGATATACTTGGTATCGTAATAAAAATGATGTACAATGTATTCTCCCCCGTAGGTTTGAAATAAAGTGAAAACTTGAATAAATCGGGGCTATGAAAACTCACCTGTTGCAATGATTATGATGAAAAAAGTGGATACACTGAAATGTAGCGTGATTCTCGAAACTGACCTATTATGAATGATATGATATGTAATAAGTCATGATGTAATGCTATGCATTCAATTCGGATGATATTTATACCACTTATGAATTTTTGAAAATAATACTTTTCGTCGAAAATATAATCTTTTAACGTCTTGACCATTTTTAAATTACTTCACATGTATTTACGTTGAAATGATATCCGACGATAATAATTTAGTGATTTATTAAGAGAATATAACTTTTCGTCGTAAAATAATGTCGTTGAAATTTTCATGAAAGTGACAAAAACGGCCTCTAAAAGCTAGTCGTAAAATGGTGCACGTCGAGCGTTAGGAAACGAACTCAACGGTTTTGGGAAGCTTGTATCATTATCTCAAAGTTTTAGTACATGAGTTTCCATCCTAGAGGTCTCGATCACAAAGAAAAATATAGGTTAAGTATGGTACTTTAGTCCAAAGTATAGTTTAAAGGATGTTTTTCGGCAAAGTTTGAGTAAACGTATTTAATTCATTACAACTCCGCTAATCAAACGGTCGGACATTTTGACAAATATACTTGGCGATCTCACTTTTACTAGAAGACATCACTTTATAAAAAGTTCTAAATCAATGTTAAAAACAACCTTCAACTTGGTCTCTTTGTTTGCCGTAAAACTTGTCTATTAGAAATTATATAGTTTTTCTTATATAATAAGGTTACGACAACTTTTTGTAAACGTGTATAATTTAATCGTTACAAATCCGTTTTCTACGTTTTAAAGGTCCTTAGCTTTGTATCAAAGTATACTAACATATTTTTGACAAGTTGACATAATTTATAACGCCCAAGCTTCATTTTTGACTCATACAAAATAAACAATACTTGCTGAAATTTCCAGAAAATTTTAGTTTTCGTCGCCAACTTGAAAAATTCATAACTTCTTCGTTATAGCTCCGTTTTAATCCGTTCAAGCGGCCACGGTTTCGTTTTAAAGTGTATTTTCTAAATATCTAGGCCAAAAATTTTTACCTACCGTCGGATTTTCCAGATTTTGAAAATAAGGACAGACCCTTTTGCAAACTTGTCGAAATGAGTTTTTCTCGCGCCAAACCTATTCTAACCCATTCAAAACAACTTCGAAGCTATTCTAATCCTACCATACACCTTCTTAGGGTGTCATGGTTTCCTAGGCATCACCAAAACTAATATATAACAAGGAGTAATTATAGGATGAATTATTTATATATAACACTAAAAAAAAAACTTAAAAAGTGGTATAAACAGCACATAACTTGCATGTTTTACTTGTGCATAATAAAAATGAACATAGAAATGAATATGGAAAATAATGATATGTATGAAATGCTTACTAGTAATTGATGAGGTTTATGAGAACAAAGGATTTTCCTAATCACCCTATGTTTTTATTTCAAAACCTATACAAAGAGTGATACTAGAGTGTTAAATAACTTTGTCTTGAAAATTTTATGATGATCTTCCTTCTTGGTCTTGTGGCTCCCGGTTTTGAAGAGGAAGAGAGGAAGGAGAGTTTTTGATCTTTTACTTGCAAATGAATGAGGTGAAATGTTTGGATAATTAGGAGTATAATACATTACTTGAGTAGATATTTTACAAGATTAGTGAATCACCTAAATGACTCACCCTCCCTTGTCGACAAGGGAGGTTAGTCATTCACTTTTATTATTTTTATTTTTTTTTAAATGTATAATGTAATGTTTAAGTATGATTAAATGAAGATAAATGATAAGTTGTAGTCACATTTGAGTATATAGGGTAGCGTTAGATAAAAATAAATTTTCACGGGTCAAGATAAAATATATTTAGGTCATAAAAATTATAAAAATCCATTTCTTGCAAAATTTAAGTGAAACAATAATAATCGTGTAGTATTTAAGAAAACCGTCGTAATTATATAAATATAACAATTTATATACAAAATAAATTTAAAACACTGGGTAAACTCATAATATTATTTTATAAACTTAATATGAGTATAAAAATATATCGGGATAATTTTTGGAAGTAACGGATCAATTGTTCAAAATAATTAATTACGCGATAACGTTTATTTAATATGAGAATTATACGTTTAATGTAAAATACAAAACCATGCATGAACTAATATGATGATAATGATGTTAATGAAATGTAGACTAAACTTAGTCTATATGAAATGTCCTCGTTGATATGATAATGAATTCACAGCTAAACCATTACGGTTACGTGCATTTGATACTCGTAAACCTAGTTCACGATAAATGATAAATAATGAAGCATGAGTAATGTTTTGAGAATGACCTGAAAATACGAATTGTCACACATATCATCATTATATTTTGACTCATTTCCCTGATAGTGCTCTATTTGCTTTTCTAACACTGCCATAACTCTTCTAAGATTAGACACAGTATAATTAGCAGTATATAACTCTTGTCTTTCATTAGAATATAGATCATTAAGTCTTTCAACTTCTTTAGCAGCCTTACATGTTTTAGAACAACTATCAAAATTTTGTACCTTAGAGTCAGAGAAAGCCATGAGAGCAAATTCAGTAGCAACCAGAGCAGCATCTGAAAGTTCTTCTTCTTGTTCATCAGCCATGAAACTCCAATCATAGCTTACACCATCAATAGTCAGCATTGCCTTTGGTTCTTCCACAGTTGGTCCCTTCTTTTGCTTGTACCAAGTAGACCTGTTGTCCTTGGTCTTTGGTCTTCTACATTCTCTAGTAAAATGTCCAAACTTGTGGTAGTTAAAGCACTCCATTTTCTTCTTATCAAAACCTGCAGTATCATCACCATTGATGTGAATAGGCTTGCCAGTCTTCTTGTAGAATTTCTTAGCCCTCATGCTAAGAAGCGCTATCTGCCATTTTATATCCATCTCCTCCAAGTCATCTTCGTCAATTTGCTCTATGTCTTCATGAGTTAAGACAGAGCCATCAACTTATGTGGAGATAAAAGCATAAAAGGTAGGATCTCCAATACTAGCAACCTTCTTCTTTGAACCTGCAGTGGTAACATTAACATTACCAGTGGAAACTTTAGAACCTGCAGTGGCAATATCATCATCACTTTCATCTTCAGAATCATCACTGTCAACAGAGGTTGACAACAATGCCAAGCTACTAGAGCTTGTACCAAGTTTCCCTGCCTTCTTCAACCTTTGCTCAATTAGTTTGAAGTTGTTGTAAAGGTCATTGAGCTTCATTGTTTCTATGTCTGATTTGTTTTCCCAGACAGTAACATTGGTTTGAAACTCTGAAGGCAAACTTCTTAGAAACTTCAAATTGAGGTCTTCATTTTCTACCTCAATGTCAAACACAGTCAGCTGTGTTACAATCTTCTGAAGTTTGGAGAAGATGCTATCAAGTGAGTCATTGCTTGAAGCAGATAAGTTTTCATAACTTTGCTTCAATAATGTCTTTTGTGTCTTCTTTGTAGCATCATTACCACCAAACACTGAGCAAATCTCTTCAAACAGTTCTTTAACAGTCTTGTACTTGCTAAATGCAATGATCTGATCTCTAGGAAGAGTCATCAGCAACAAACTTCTAGCTTTAAGATCATTCTTCTTGCAAGCCTTTTCAATACTAGATTCAGGCACAGAAACCTTCACAACATTTGTGTCACCAACCTTCACAGTACTAGTCACCGACTTGAAGGAATCACCAGTTTGAATGATCTCCTAAAGAGCATAGTCCTGTATGAGGAAGTATTGCTCAATTAGTATCCTCCACATCTCAAACTCATTAAGTTTGAGCTTAGGAAGTCTTGGAGTAGAAGAAGAGTTTGATTGGTTGTTTTCCATCTCCATTGAATTGAGTGAGTAGGTTAAGCTTATTCCTTGGATCTTCTAAAACAAAATATCAGAACCTTCGCTCTGATACCACTTGATGAATCTAGACACACTCCTTTGTGTCAATGATATTTTGTATAATATTATTAAGCACGCGGAATTTACTTAGTAATACTTAGAAGATGGATTGTATGATGTATTGTATGTAAACACAGATTAAATACAAAACTTAAGCTCCAATATTATTGATGAATAATACGAGTGATCTTAGCTTATCACTAGGGTTACACCTTGAAGCTTTTGTAGGTAAATTAACAAGTACCTAAAACAATGACCTAGGACCTCCTTTTATATAACAAGGAGTCCTTTACAAGATAAGTATAAAGCTAACATAATAGAATATACACAAGATCTATTCTATACTTATTTAGAGGCGTTAACCTTATCATAAACAATAGCAGTGGTAATAATGTTCTAGCAGTGGGAATACGTTTCCACTGCTAGTGTTAAACCAAGCAGTGTAAACCACATACTATCCGTGGTAACATATTATTCCCAACAGTATTTGTATCATATAATATATGGTTTACGTATGTTGATTGCTTTCAAGAATAGTAATATTTTTTTTTCTTTTTTGTAGTCAACTGGCATGAATTTTACCGATCCAGTTGGAGATTTCTCCACACAAGAGATTCAAGAAGTATTAGGCAACCTCTTTGGCTCACCTCCGACAGATTGGCATGTAGTATATAACATGTTATTTTGTTTATTTTATGAGTAAATGCATGCCTAAGATTTGCCCTTTTTTACACGCTCATTATATCAGGACGATAAACAATTTGAGGTTGCAAAGGATGGGCAACATGTCCCAGTGAAGGTAAATATACGTTGAAGAGATTAATAAATTCTAATTTTAACCAACTCACTCGTCACGCAATGTTAGCTGTTTTTCAGGATCTTCATGTGACGAATGATGATAAACATGTTCCAATGAAGGAAGAAGTGATAAATGATCAACAATACCCAAAGTCTCCTTTTAATGCGGTAAATATAGTCGAACAGGTGTTATTTTATCATTTTATAAACCAATACGCACATTCAATCAAGTTTTAACTCTTTTTTCAGGACTTGTTGTCTTTTGATGATGAGCAACATGTGCCCGTGATAAATGATGAGGAGGCACGAGACCCTGATCAAGATGTTCCAATGAAGGTACGAGACACTGATCAAGATGTTGGGATGAAGGAGCTAAAGAGTGAGCAAAAGTTAGAGTCTGCTATCAGTGAGGTAAATATAGTCGAACAGGTTAATTTAATCATTTTATAAACCAATACGCACATTCAATCAAGTTTAACTCTTTTTTCAGGACTTGATGTCTTTTGATGATGAGCAACATGTGCCCATGATGAATGATGAGGAGGCACGAGACCCTGATCAAGATGTTCCGATGAAGGTACGAGACCCTGATCAAGATGTTGGGATGAAGGAGATAAAGATTGAGCAAAAGTTAGAGTCTGCTAGCAGTCCGGTAAATACACGCTAAACATTTAATCTAATTAAATTTTAACCGTCATGGACATTCATGCAATTCGACTTTTATTCTTTTTTCAAATAATTACCAGCCCTGTTAATGTCTTTGGTTTTAAGAATTTCAACCCTCTTGAAAATAAGGTCACAACTGTACGAGTCCCTTTTCAACGGGAAAAGAAGTTGAGCAAGGTGTTCCATTCCCCAAATATGCAGCAGCCAGAAACTACTATAAGAGTTTTAAGAAAGCGTCAAAAGAGACATGTTAAACCTGATATTCCCAAGGTCATTGGACCTAATGGGAAAGAAATATCACTCCGACCTTGTAAAGAGGTATTCAGTATCATACTTTTTTTCTTAATGTTAATTGCAATTATTTAGGTTATTTGATTTTAATTTATTATTAAATTTTTTGCATATGATAATGCAGAGTCTCAAACGTAATGCTAACTCGACAAAGTATAGAGCCTTTATCCACCCAATCATACATTTGTGGATTGACAGTCAAAAAAAGATTAAGAAAGAGGAGGACCAACACTTATTTCGCTTCCCATGGGGCAGAGGAGGTACGACTGCTAATCTTCAATCAGGTTAATCATAGCTAATGTTGCTTTTTTTATCTATTTTTAAATTGCAGCATATTGGATTATGGGTTGATTTAATGATGCATTTTAGACCTGCAAATGTTGATTGGGTCATGGTTAGCCCATTCTTTTGCTCCCAGATCATTGACGGGCGAATGCCGGTATACTATGCTGACGGGGTGACCGATGGTATCCTGTGGTTTCGTGAAGGTGTTGAAAAGGTGTGTATTTTAGTTCTCAGATTTTTGTAGAATTTAGGCTGTTTGGGATTTGCTTGTAGCTTTTAAAAATTAAGACTTAGAGCTTTTGTAAAAAAAGGTACGATGTAAATTGGTAAAAAAAGCTCTTACAGATTGGTTATCTTTACTACTTTTGTAGGTGTTTTTTCCCATTTGTCAACCTGATGTACACTGGTGCCTGGGTGAATTCTCTATTAGCACTGGTGTTATAACGCTGTACGATAGCCTTGGGAGCAGGCAGGTTGAAGACCGTCCTTGGTGGATAAATATGATGCGATGTTTTCAAGCTCAACTACCGATTTATCTGGAAGAGAGTGAGGTGATGGCGAGGAAGAATATAGATCCCAATTCCTACTCCATTTCCTTTCGGTATGCAGAAAATGTCCCTATACAAGGTGGGAGGTATGGGGATTGTGGTGTTTGGGTCATTATATTTCTATATAGGTTGGCCTATTACATTCCACTCGACTTCAAAGACACTGTTCAAGCTGCACTGGCATATCGTGAGCATCTGTTCGAATTTTTCTGGAAATACAAGATTCCAGTTCCAAAATCCTAAATGAATGGCCTGCTAAACATTTTAATTTGTGTGGCTTTCTGGTGAAAACTTAAAACATTTGGCTGTGGCATTTGTGCATTTGTGTAACTGGTTAAACTTAAAACATTATGTATCTTGTAGGCATTGGTGAAACATCTCATTCCCTATGTATCTTGTAGATTATCTAAACAGTTCTATTCCACATGTGTAGTGGTTCAACAATTGTGTTGAAAACTTTATTTTTTTCTTCTTATTTCGATACATTACGTGTGGCGTTTACTCATTTATAAAACATTGAACAAGATCAAGATTACGTGTTTTGGTAGATCTTTTTCAAGTTGAAACTAGGGAATAAGATCTTGTATACAGTCGACTAGTAAGTTGCTCGACCACTCGACTAGTAGTTGGGAAGATGGTATATTTAATGTGATGAGGTAGATGATAATCACATATAAATATGACCCCATAGCATAGGGAATTCTCATCCAAAATTGTCTCAAACTTTTTAGTTGTCAAACTCGCCACCACCAAATGGATTCGCCACCAAATGATGAATGGGAACAACTACTTGATATAGATGACTCTGATCTCCGACTATCCGCTACGACTCAGAACATGGTCTCATATGGAAGCCCTAATGTTGATAAGTTTGTTAGGAAAATACCTGGTCCTGCAGGTAAAATTGCTGATATTCGGCTGGGTGTGAATGATGGTTTGATGATGACACAGGAGTATATTAGGAAAGTTGTTTATGATGAGGGCGAGGATTACGATTTTAAAAGTGGGCCATGGGTTTGTGCGGTTGAGTTTATGCAAGTTGATGGCGGGATATTGGTTGGTTGTTTTGCTGATATCAAAAAAATTTGAAAGAAAGGGAAAGTTGAGAAGGTTGTTGGGATAATTAAGTCATGTACTCCGAATGTGTTGGGTGATCTAACAGTAACATTTAAAGACGTTTCAGGTTTAATCTCGGGTTCAATTCATCACAAAGTCTTTACGAATGAGAAGCTTGTAAAGGCGATTACTGTTGGGGCTGTTTTGATACTAAAAAATGTTTCAGTATTTTCTCCCAATGAATCTAGCCATTATCTTAAAATTACAATAAAAAATTTGGTTAAGGTTTTCCCCAAAGATACACTTCTTGAAGATAGCAGTGGTGCTGGGGTTAGCGGAAGTTTATCTTGTGTTTAAGCAGTGGTGTTAGTGCTTAATTTATTTTAATTTTACTGTACTTGTTTTAATGTTCTATCTTTTATCGATTTCCTAATGTAATTCGTACGATTTAATGTTTTAATGTTTATCGATCATCGAATTTAATTTGCATCTTTAGTGTTTTTTACTTTATGTCACTCAATTACAATGGAAAACGTACACCGTCGGTTGAGCGATGACTATTTAAATGTGAATTAATGTTGTATATTAAATTTTAACTAAACACACCTAACTACATTTACTCCTAATTAAATAATCTAACTACCATTTCATAATTATTAAACACATTTCATAAACACACCTAATTATTTTCTTTTCCAAAGCAAAAAGTACCGGTGGTCGAGCAGCCCCCAGTCGAGCGCCGTCAGTCGAGCGTTGAATTTTTTAAAGTGAATTAATATAGGGTAGGTAGTATTAATGGTGTATATTTAATGTGATGTACTCCTAATTAAATACTCCTAACTACCATTTCACATTTATTAAACACACCTAATTATTTTCTTTTCCAAAGCAAAAAGTACCGGTGGTCGAGCAGCCCCAGTCGAGCGCCGTCAGTCGAGCGTTGAATTTTTTATTGTTAATTAATATATGGTAAGTAGTATTAATGGTGTATATTTAATGTGATGTACTCCTAATTAAATACTCCTAACTACCATTTCACATTTATTAAACACACCTAATTATTTTCTTTTCCAAAGCAAAAAGTACCGGTGGTCGAGCAGCCCCCAGTCGAGCGCCGTCAGTCGAACGTTGACTATTTAAATATGAATTAATATAGGGTTGGTGGTTTTTAATGTGGAGCATTCATTAAACACACCTAAATAAATATTAAATTATATTCATTTTTCCAAGATAACATTTTCTTTTTCATTGAATTTCCCGCCAATACTTCCCGCCAAATTTTTCCCACCAATTTTTTCCCGCCAAATATTTCCCACCAATTTTTTCCCGCCAAAATAATATACTATATATACTTACACATGTATTTCTCCTAACTATTATATAAAAATATATACAACGAATTTCAAAAGAACAAACATACAAACTGTTATTATGAAGATGGCTGAATATGAAGCTTTTCCGTGTCCTTGTGGAGAAGGAAATGTAGTTTTGCGACAATCACATCGACATCACAGCCTTGGCCAACTATACTATGCATGTCCTTTATTGAAGGTGAACAATTATAAGTGTTTGTTATTTGTGTAATATATTAAGTATATGTTCGTAAAAATAATTTTCTCTATTATTTAACAGCCTGGGTTAGAAGATCATGGATGTAAATTTTTTTTATGGAAAGAGGAACGTATCCGTCTACTTATCGGTTCTCCTATAGTTTCATTGCCTTCAACTTATATGACAGGATCCTCCACACCACCAAGATATTCTCCAAGAACCTCAAAACCAAATTCTGGAAATGCAGGTTGCTCAAATTGCAAGTTGTTGACTAATAAGATAAAAGTATTGGAGGCAACAATAGAAATGATGAATGATCCAGCGAACCACACATATCAATCAACTGCACTACTTCATGATCTTTAGAGTAAATTACACCGTTCGTCCTTGTGGTTTGTGATGAGTGTCTAAATACTCATCATTTTTGTACAAATTAAACTGCAAAAACATCTGAAAACACTCAGAAATGCATCAAAATGATAAAAATATCACAAATAAGTGTTTTATATGTTTTAAATGCAAAAATATCTAAATCTGGTGAAAAAACGTATCAAGTTTGCATAATTGGCAGTTTTAGTCCCCCAAGTTTCAAAAGTTGTCAAAAACAGTCCCTGGTAAAACAAAATAAAGAAAAATGTTATTCAAGGTCCCTGAAATATTCTAAGTTGTCAAAAATGGTCCTTGAATAAATCTTTTGTCAAATGGCAGAAAAGGTCCCCCAACTTTCAAAAATGTCAAGTTTGGTCCCTGAAAATTTGAAACTGTCAAAAACAGTCCTTGTACTATGGAAGCTTGTCAATTTTGATCCCTTGTGTGAACTTTGGAAAATGGCAGAAATGGTCCTTCAAGAATTGGAGAATTGCAAAGTTAGTCCTTTTAATGTTAAACCTATCCAAGACCCCTTTGCACCTTTGAACCTTGCCAACCATTGTGACCCCCCTGTCATTACCCTTCATTTTGACCCCCTATTCAACTCATCAGTCAAACAACCCTTTTGCCGCCCACCCTATTCACCCTTCTCCACCACTTGACTAGCCTCTGCAACCTCTCACCCATCACCTCCCACCTCACCTTATCTCCTCAAAACCTCACCCACATCATCATCACACCTATCCACCCCCCCCCCCTAGTTGCAATCAGAGCCCTGTGGTCAAATACACCCTTTCCCGCCAAAAATCATCAAAAGGCCAATATGAGCAAAACTCATCCATTGGCTCAAAAAAAGTGGTGGGATTTGATCAAGAGGACACGTGGAAGCTTTGTGGGTATAAAAGAGGGAAGAAGAAGCAAGAACCAGTAGTAGTTAGTTTTATTTTTTCATATGTATGTCGTTTTCAATTTTAATGTTTTAGTTTAGTTTAAAAACTTTAATTCTCTGTTCCTATGTACTCAACTTAAGGTATTTTATCAATATCATCTGTTTTCAAGTTCTATTTCAAGGTTTCATTTAAACTTCATGTTTCCAATTCCACTGTTGCAAAATTTAGTTTTAAACACCTATGTTTAAGATTCAAACAGCTTCTTTGTAAGCTTAAGTGAGTTTATTAAAGCTTCTTTTAGCTTTTGATAAGCTTTCAAAACAGTTTCAAGCATTTCCACTTATGGTCAACAAAAGTCAACTGTGAGCTCAAATGAAATTGGAAATGGTTTGGGGTGTTGCAGAGCCTTGATTTGGGTTGGAATAGCTTCAAGTAGTTTAGTTATGGTTCTGGTATGAGTGGTTAATCAGCTGGAACACTTGTGAGTATTAATCTCAATTTCAGTTTTCATTCAGTTTACATTTTGTGTTTGTATCTGTATTTGTGGTTAAGGATGGTTTAGGCCTGTTTAATTAAGTGGTAATTAGGATATTATAATCAGTTTTAGTGTCTGCAATAGCCTAATCAGTGGTTAGCTCAGTTTTCATTGCAAAACAGTTATATAAAGGTTGTTTGGATTAGTTGATTAATCTGTGTCTAAGGTTTGTTCAGAGGTTGTAACCTGTTGTTTCATGTTTGCTTAGCTCTATTGAACTCTTTGCTGTCATCATATTGTGCCTGTGCACCACCAAAGTCAAAATCACTCAAATTCTGTCTTAATAACTTATCTGTTGAGTTTTTATAAAATCAAAGTCTTGATTTGTGTTTAGAATACATAGATATAGTTTGCATTAAGTTTATTTCATCACATTATATCAATTTCAGTCCATAAATTAGCTTCAAACCTCATTAAGGTCAAATATATCAAATCTGTTACAAAAGTCAACTTGCAAAAGTCAGTTTATGCCCAAATGAGTTGATTTTTAGTAGCTTCATTTCTGGTTCAAATCAAGTGGAACTTGTGGCTTTTAAAAGTTCAACTGGTCTAGTTTATTGTTATCATTTTTGTATAATTTTGTCAATTTTCTACAAGCTCAAATGAGCTTGTCAAATGGGCTTAATATGCCCTGTGCACTGACTCAGTTGATACTGAGTCTGCACAGGGTCTTGCAAGGGTTGCACAGAGCTCATTTGAGCTTGTCTAGGTCTGGTATTTGGCTCATAAGTAGTTAGCCAGGTCTAGGTTAGGTTCCAGCTTTTGATTTTCATTTTCAGCTTATTTTGAAGCTTGTGCTTAAGTCAAAACTTAGCACCCAAAACTGTTTTTGCACAATAAGCTCAATACATCAAATCTGTGTAGATTGCTATTCAGAGGTTTAAGCTTGTTGTTTTTAGTTGCATTTGGGTACTTGTAGCTTATTATAGCTTTTGTAATCTGTTGGTGGCCTTTGGTGCTCATTTGCTTATTTCAAAGTGCTTATTTATAAGCACTTGCATAGCAGCCTCTTAATCCCACACACAACCCCATGTTTTTATATTTTTCTTAGATTCCTAATATTATTTTAGACTTTCCTTGAATTTTTCAGATTTTTCCAAGTCAGTTTAGTATTTTTCTTGATTTAATTCAGTTTTTAGGCCTTTTTAATTAGCTTTTAATACAAATAATTCAGAAAAGTTTCAAAAAAATAATTTTTCATTTTTCTTAAGTTAAGATAAATATAAAAAGTCAAAAAAATATTTTTTTAGATTTTTCTTTGTTAAATTTGTATTTTTAAGCAATTTAATTAGTTTTTAATAGTTTTTAATTCATAAAAAATCCAAAAATAATCAGAAAAATATAAAAATAGTTTTGAAAATTCTCTTTTGTTATTTTAGATTTTTCCAAGTCATAATTTTATTTTTCTAGCTTTATTTGCTATTTTCTTGTATTTTAGGCTATTATTAAATAGTTAAAATTAGTTTTTAATTAATAATAATTAATTAAATAGTTATAAAAATAATTTTCTTTTTCTATAAATTTTCTTTTATCATTAGGTTTGTAAAAATATCATTTTCATATTTTTAGGATTAATATTGTTTTAGTTTCATATTTTCTTTTGTACGTCGCGTAGTTTTAAATTCTAGTTTTATAAAAACATAAAATCAAAAACATCATTTTGAAAATAGTGATAGCGTTTATTTAATATTTTTTATCTTTTTAATTTCCTTTAATTTGCATTTAAGCCCCTGTAGTTTATGTACTCTTTCTCTTTAGGTATAGATCAATCACATCTCTTTTCCCATTCAAATTCTCTCGATCACTATTCGTTTGGCTATTCTCGCACAGCTCGTTGGGACTTAACGACCTGGGGAAACACTATACTCTCCTGATCTTCATTGCATTTGCTTCTGAGCTGTTTTAAGTTTCTTACGGTCGGTCATTCACAAGTGGCCGGCTTGAGTGAGAAAACTTGACGGTTTAGCACGAATCAAATTTTGGCGCCGCTGCCGGGGAGCAGTGCTAATAGTCTTACGTTTAGCAGATTAGTGATTTGAATATTCACTCCTTGTTCATACCATCTATATATGTTTATATTTTCTTATAAAAATCCAAAAACCCAAAAACATTTTAAAATCAGTTTTCAACAAACACAAAAAACCCAAAAAGATTTTCTTTCTTATTTTTACATCATGTTTTTCAAAAATACCAAAAATATTCATCTTTACCCTCTCACATTTTTGATTCTTCATCCCAACCCCTCTGTAAACCTTTGATTCTTTCTATGTCTTATCATCACCCTCTTGGTTGTCAATGGTGTGGTGGTCCTTATAATGGTGGCAATTGCCCCAGTTGTAGCATGGTGGAATCAGGAAACGGGTCTGTCTATAACCAGGATCCCTATTCCTACCATAACACAACTGATTTATTCCATCAGCTACCACACTGTGAGACTCAGCAGTTTTACTGTTGTGATTACTGTGGAGGTTCACACTCCAGTTCTGATTGTCAATCGGGAAACACGCTTGTCTATGAGCAGGTTCCTGATAACAATTATGACTACCACACATACAACTCACAGCCACATCAGTTTTACTGTTGTGAGTATTGTGGAGGTCCTCACTGTAGCTCTGATTGTCAAACACGGAATCCATTTCCTTGTAACAATTACGACTCTTCGTATCATGACCAACCTCTACAGTACCAAGTGAATCAGGCACCACCTCAGCCTGAGCCACTTCCTCAAAATCTTCTCCTTGATCTTTTGGATTTAGTGAAAGATTTGAAGGAATGTAAACATTCCCAAGATAATCCAAATGAGAAATCCAAGGAAGTATTGTTAGCCGAAGAGCGGGCTACAAAATTAAATTCCCAAATTGCCTTTGAAAAATCTATTAGGGAATCAATTGCAAAAGAAAAAGCAGCCAAATCTAGCTCTCGATTCCGTTTCATTCCTGATGACGATGATGATGAAGTTACCCTTGATATTAGTCAATTTTGTACAGGTTCATCAAGTTCATCAGTTGAAATTCCTTCCATGAAAAATCAGGGAGAAAAGACTATGATGGAATTACTAGCAGAAGAACAAATGGAAAGTATAAAACATATGTATGCTAGTCCTTCTCAACTCCCTCAGTCTGTTGTTATCACACCCGATATTCCCACTCACTCTCTAAACATGGGGGACGAGCATCTTGACACTGTTCCTGAAAAGGAATCGGACGAATTCATAAAGTCTAGTATTGAGAACCTTGTCCCAATCCCGAGAGAGTCACAGGGAACTTCTGATCATATGTGTGATTCTCTTTCCCCTATTGAGTGTTCAAAAGATCATTTTGAAACTTTCTCCGATGTTAGCGACGATTGTACTTCTCATGGAAACATCGAGTATGTTGAGGCATCACTCCCACAGTCTGATGCTGATCATCATCTTGAGGAGTTTACCGATGAACTCACTCACATCAATCCACTTTCATCGGAAAGTAATGATAGTCTTTTTGATTTCAAAGCCGATCTGGGAGAGACTGAAAGTCTCCTTGATAATGATCGTTCACTCACTTCTTATCCCAAGAGTCCAATAGAGAATGTTAATCACTTTGTTCCTGAAGCATTCAAAACAACTCTCACTAATCCTCTATTTGAATTCGACTCTGAATTCACTTTAATTTCTGAGAATCCACTCTTTGATACTCAGATTGAGGATAGTGATGAGTCTACAGTGGAACAAGAATTCACAGATTTACATCTTCTGATTGATTCTCTTCACGAGGAGTTCGCCGGTGGACTCACTCATATCATATCTCCGCCGGAGTATGATAATTTCTACTTTGATCTAGACACTCCCATAATATGTCTTGATCAAGCAAGCTTAACTGATGAGATTCATGAAACTATGAATTCTCCTATTGAGGACGAAGAGTTAGTCATGATTTTTATCATGATTTTCTTTCTTTTCTTCATATATTCTGTCACTTCTCCTGTTCTTCACTCCTTCGGGAATGAAGACATTATCTTTGACCCAGGCATTTCCATGTACCATTTGTGAGCCGGGTCTGTCTGTATATATCTCATCGGTGTGGAACTTTCACGTACTTCAATGTTTATCCAAACATCTTGAATGAAAGTCCGATGGAGATTGTTTCTTCCACCTTACTTCCCCATGAACAAATTAATTCGGGGTCGAGTCAAGCTAGCGACTCGGTAATCAAAAACAGTAGTTAAACATGGGTTTTCACCCGTGTGTACCACCCTAGTGTGGGGGAGATGCCCCACATGTTGTATATAGATCTTAAAAATGAATGAAAATTGTAAATATTAAAAAAGAGAATAATTGTTGTGTTTCTACACTTAGCTAGTAATGTTATCTTTTTACGTTCTAAGTTTTGGCATAACAGCCGGTGCTTTGAATATTGAGGACAATATTCATTTCTAAGTGTGGGGGGGGGAATTCTGGCGAATTTGATCATAAATGTACTCTTTTAGTCCCTTTTTCCCCCAAAATGGCCAAATTTAAAAAAAAAAAAATTAGTGGAAGTACTATGTACTAAACACAACAAATGGTAATCAATCCACCATGTCTAACCCACAAAAGGATTGGCTAATCCAGGAGCAACTGGCTCTTGGTAAAGATATCTCAAATCCGTTGACGGCTTGCAATTTGCCCAAAATTGTATGGTATTCAGCTCACCATATCCTCAAAAGTGAAGAGTTGGCTAGCCCGCAAGTTTATGGCTTGTGGTAAAGGCAGTGGAAAAACCATAATTGGTAATCAGCTCACCAAAGATAATATTGATAATTTATCTAAGAGTTGGCTAGTCCAGAAGCAAACGGCTTCTGGTAAAGACAAATCAAATCCGTTGAAAGCTGATGATTTGCTCAAAATCATTTGGTTATCGGTGTACCAAGGTTCTTACTTGAACTGAAACATTTGGCTACTCCAGAAGTAATGGCTTTTGGTAAAGAGATGAAATCCATTAATTTTTCTCAAAACATTGCTAGGGACTAGCAATATCTTAGTGTGGGGGATTGATGAGTGTCTAAATACTCATCATTTTTGTACAAATTAAACTGCAAAAACATCTGAAAACACTCAGAAATCCATCAAAATGATAACAATATCACAAATAAGTGTTTTATATGTTTTAAATGCAAAAATATCAAAATCTGGTGAAAAAACGTATCAAGTTTGCATAATTGGCAGTTTTAGTCCCCCAAGTTTCAAAAGTTGTCAAAAACAGTCCCTGGTAAAACAAAATAAAGAAAAATGTTATTCAAGGTCCCTGAAATATTCTAAGTTGTCAAAAATGGTCCTTGAATAAATCTTTTGTCAAATGGCAGAAAAGGTCCCTCAACTTTCAAAAATGTCAAGTTTGGTCCCTGAAAATTTGAAAATGTCAAAAACAGTCCTTGTACTATGGAAGCTTGTCAATTTTGATCCCTTGTGTGAACTTTGGAAAATGGCAGAAATGGTCCTTCAAGAATTGGAGAATTGCAAAGTTAGTCCTTTTAATGTTAAACCTATCCAAGACCCCTTTGCACCTTTGAACCCTGCCAACCATTGTGACCCCCCTGTCATTACCCTTCATTTTGACCCCCTATTCAACTCATCAGTCAAACAACCCTTTTGCCGCCCACCCTATTCACCCTTCTCCACCACTTGACTAGCCTCTGCAACCTCTCACCCATCACCTCCCACCTCACCTTATCTCCTCAAAACCTCACCCACATCATCATCATCACACCTATCCACCCCCCCCCCCCTAGTTGCAATCAGAGCCCTGTGGTCAAATACACCCTTTCCCGCCAAAAATCATCAAAAGGCCAATATGAGCAAAACTCATCCATTGGCTCAAAAAAAGTGGTGGGATTTGATCAAGAGGACACGTGGAAGCTTTGTGGGTATAAAAGAGGGAAGAAGAAGCAAGAACCAGTAGTAGTTAGTTTTATTTTTTCATATGTATGTCTTTTTCAATTTTAATGTTTTAGTTTAGTTTAAAAACTTTAATTTTCTGTTCCTATGTACTCAACTTAAGGTATTTTATCAATATCATCTGTTTTCAAGTTCTATTTCAAGGTTTCATTTAAACTTCATGTTTCCAATTCCACTGTTGCAAAATTTAGTTTTAAACACCTATGTTTAAGATTCAAACAGCTTCTTTGTAAGCTTAAGTGAGTTTATTAAAGCTTCTTTTAGCTTTTGATAAGCTTTCAAAACAGTTTCAAGCATTTCCACTTATGGTCAACAAAAGTCAACTGTGAGCTCAAATGAAATTGGAAATGGTTTGGGGTGTTGCAGAGCCTTGATTTGGGTTGGAATAGCTTCAAGTAGTTTAGTTATGGTTCTGGTATGAGTGGTTAATCAGCTGGAACACTTGTGAGTATTAATCTCAATTTCAGTTTTCATTCAGTTTACATTTTGTGTTTGTATCTGTATTTGTGGTTAAGGATGGTTTAGGCCTGTTTAATTAAGTGGTAATTAGGATATTATAATCAGTTTTAGTGTCTGCAATAGCCTAATCAGTGGTTAGCTCAGTTTTCATTGCAAAACAGTTATATAAAGGTTGTTTGGATTAGTTGATTAATCTGTGTCTAAGGTTTGTTCAGAGGTTGTAACCTGTTGTTTCATGTTTGCTTAGCTCTATTGAACTCTTTGCTGTCATCATATTGTGCCTGTGCACCACCAAAGTCAAAATCACTCAAATTCTGTCTTAATAACTTATCTGTTGAGTTTTTATAAAATCAAAGTCTTGATTTGTGTTTAGAATACATAGATATAGTTTGCATTAAGTTTATTTCATCACATTATATCAATTTCAGTCCATAAATTAGCTTCAAACCTCATTAAGGTCAAATATATCAAATCTGTTACAAAAGTCAACTTGCAAAAGTCAGTTTATGCCCAAATGAGTTGATTTTTAGTAGCTTCATTTCTGGTTCAAATCAAGTGGAACTTGTGGCTTTTAAAAGTTCAACTGGTCTAGTTTATTGTTATCATTTTTGTATAATTTTGTCAATTTTCTACAAGCTCAAATGAGCTTGTCAAATGGGCTTAATATGCCCTGTGCACTGACTCAGTTGATACTGAGTCTGCACAGGGTCTTGCAAGGGTTGCACAGAGCTCATTTGAGCTTGTCTAGGTCTGGTATTTGGCTCATAAGTAGTTAGCCAGGTCTAGGTTAGGTTCCAGCTTTTGATTTTCATTTTCAGCTTATTTTGAAGCTTGTGCTTAAGTCAAAACTTAGCACCCAAAACTGTTTTTGCACAATAAGCTCAATACATCAAATCTGTGTAGATTGCTATTCAGAGGTTTAAGCTTGTTGTTTTTAGTTGCATTTGGGTACTTGTAGCTTATTATAGCTTTTGTAATCTGTTGGTGGCCTTTGGTGCTCATTTGCTTATTTCAAAGTGCTTATTTATAAGCACTTGCATAGCAGCCTCTTAATCCCACACACAACCCCATGTTTTTATATTTTTCTTAGATTCCTAATATTATTTTAGACTTTCCTTGAATTTTTCAGATTTTTCCAAGTCAGTTTAGTATTTTTCTTGATTTAATTCAGTTTTTAGGCCTTTTTAATTAGCTTTTAATACAAATAATTCAGAAAAGTTTCAAAAAAATAATTTTTCATTTTTCTTAAGTTAAGATAAATATAAAAAGTCAAAAAAATATTTTTTTTAGATTTTTCTTAGTTAAATTTGTATTTTTAAGCAATTTAATTAGTTTTTAATAGTTTTTAATTCATAAAAAATCTAAAAATAATCAGAAAAATATAAAAATAGTTTTGAAAATTATCTTTTGTTATTTTAGATTTTTCCAAGTCATAATTTTATTTTTCTAGCTTTATTTGCTATTTTCTTGTATTTTAGGCTATTATTAAATAGTTAAAATTAGTTTTTAATTAATAATAATTAATTAAATAGTTATAAAAATAATTTTCTTTTTCTATAAATTTTCTTTTATCATTAGGTTTGTAAAAATATCATTTTCATATTTTTAGGATTAATATTGTTTTAGTTTCATATTTTCTTTTGTACGTCGCGTAGTTTTAAATTCTAGTTTTATAAAAACATAAAATCAAAAACATCATTTTGAAAATAGTGATAGCGTTTATTTAATATTTTTTATCTTTTTAATTTCCTTTAATTTGCATTTAAGCCCCTGTAGTTTATGTACTCTTTCTCTTTAGGTATAGATCAATCACATCTCTTTTCCCATTCAAATCCTCTCGATCACTATTCGTTTGGCTATTCTCGCACAGCTCGTTGGGACTTAACGACCTGGGGAAACACTATACTCTCCTGATCTTCATTGCATTTGCTTCTGAGCTGTTTTAAGTTTGTTACGGTCGGCCATTCACAAGTGGTCGGCTTGAGTAATAAAACTTGACGGTTTGGAGCGAATCAGTTTGCGTTGACCGCAGGGTTTAGTCCTTTGACCAAAAAATTGCACCGTACGTCCTTAAGTGTGAAACGTTATGCACCGTTCGTCCCTTGACCAAAAATCGTTAAGTTTGACCGTTAAACTCGGGTAAAAATACTAAAATACCCTCACTATTTTCTTCTCTTAACCATTCCCCAAAAACCACACACGCCCCATTTTTTTTCCTATCTGCTATCCCTTTCATCTTTTTCTGCTTCCTAAAAGAACCCACGCCTCCCTCAAATTCTTCTTCTTCGGGTAATCTCTATCACACCTTTCCATCTAAAAACATACATCATCTCCTTTTAGTGATAATCAAAATTCACCTTATCATCTATCACTATCTCTTGGGTCAACTCAAAAAGCAAGGAAAAAGATATCATAGCCGATCCTTCTTTGTTTCAGCTTGTCATTTTCAAGAAAAGTCACAAGATGGCAAGGCGTGCCTGAGATGAAAAGGACGACTGCCAAGAGTGGGTTTCATCCATACTACGACCAAACAGAAAAGAAGAAGTAGAGACTATGACCTTGACCAGACCCAAACCAAATACCATATATACTCTTGTGTTTGACTTCAGCTTTTCAACATACCAAATCTATCTAATCCTAGACCCTTTACCTCCTCAGATCCACAACAATCCCATATTAACCAATCATGACTCGAAACTTAATGAAAAAAAATTAAAGGAGATCTCAGATTGTATTTCGTGTGGTCTTTTAAAAGAATCATCAAGACTCGAAGGTCTTTTACACGAATACCTCATCACAGATCTGATTTGTACCTACTTTTACGTAATGAATCTCAGAATATTTCGTGATTATTCAATGAAAAATCTGACCTTGAAGGTCCCTATCACGAAATTATTCCTCATCGATCCTAACTGAAGACTAAGCTTCAACTTTATTCGAACTCATAAGATTAGAGTGATAACAAATGTGTTATCCTCCATTCGTGGTTCGATTCATTGAACAAAACAAGAAGGAATATACCTACCTGTGACACCATACGATCTTGAAGCCCTTACGATAATTTCTTGATTCGATTGGTGCTACAAACGTATAGGTGTTTTGGTGGCGGTGATGATGGTGGTGGCGCGTGTTGTAGGTAGAATTGATGAGGAGAGCGAGGTTAGTGTTTTGGTGGTGGTGGTGATGCGTGACGCGCGGTGGTGATGGTGGTTTGGTGGTTGCCAGTCGGCGGCGCAAGAGAGGAGGAAGGAGAAAGTGTGTTTTTAGGGTTTGGTAAAAATGGTAAAGTGTTTGAGAAAGTGTGTTTTTAGGGGGGGGCGCCGGTCAAAGAAAGAAAAAGACTAATTTACCCTCATGTGCAAGTTACATGATGGGTTTTTAACGGTCAAACTTAACGATTTTTGGTCAAGGGACGAACGGTGCATAACGTTTCACACTTAAGGACGTACGGTGCAATTTTTTTGGTCAAAGGACTAAACCCTGCGGTCAACGCAAACCACAAGGACAAACGGTGTAATTTACTCTGATCTTTATAATGATTTGGGAAAATTACAGATCGAGTAGTTTGTAGGGTTTAATATAGTAATATTATGTTTTATCGCTTTGTAATATTATGTTTTATCGCTTTGTAATATAATTTGTACGCTTTTAATTTCTTATCGCTTTGTAAGTGTTTTATATTTTTAAATGTTTATTGCTGCGTAAAAATAACCAAGATAATAATGTAAAAAAAATAAAACAAAAAATAAATAAAAAGAAAACAAAAAAAAACGCATTCTACATTTATTAAAGACATTTATTAAAAACACATATATATATTAAATCTTAACTAAATAAAGTTTCTAACTACCCTATTAATGTGATGTACTTCAAATTAAATACTTTAACTACCATTTCATATTTATTAAAGACATTTATTAAAAACACTTAATCATTTTCGTTTCTAAAGCAAAAAGTACCGGTGGTCGAGCAGCCCCCAGTCGAGCGCCGTCAGTCGAGCGTTGAATTTTTTATTGTTAATTAATTTAGGGTAGTTAGTATTAATGGTGTATATTTAATGTGATGAACTTTTAATTAAATACTCTAACTACAATTTCATAATTATTAAACACATTTATTAAACACGCCTAATTATTTTCTTTTCCAAAGAAAAAAGTACCGGTGGTCGAGCAGCCCTCAGTCGAGCGCCGTCAGTCGAGCGTTGAATTTTTTAAAGTTAATATTGTATATATAAATTGCCTTTTATTTCCATTGGAATATATAGTCAATCAATAAATATGAGTATTTCTGATAATAAATTCCATGTATATCTTGTTTTTGAAGATGGATCCAGTTACGGTGTTTCAGTAAGCAAAGATATTACATACGATGGGTTAGTTTCATTCGTTGAAAAAAAGTTAAAACTTAAAAACGCATATGTTTTAAGTTTTTCTTACAAAATGCCACACGGGGCGGTCCACATAGTGATGATGACGATGTAGCATTTTTTGTTAATGAAGTCTGTAGACCGAAGGCTGCCTTACCGAAACTTTTAATTAAAATGGTTGTCAAAAACGTAAAGGTAAATCCATGCTCTTCCAACTCTTTAGATTTCGACCTTAATGATTCATTATTTCATGATGATTTTGAACCATATGCATTTTACAATAATTCTCAAATACCACAAAATGAATTTATCAATACGTCTCTATCAAAAAATGAACCTTTTGATATTGATTATCAAATACAACAAAATGTATTTGTCAATACGTCTAATCTACCAAAAAATGAACCTTTTGATCATTTTGGGCCTACATTTCCTTCAAATGATCAATTCATACATAAATGGGAAACAAACACATTCGAGTATATGCCTTGTCCACCCGATCCCCCGATGCCTAATATCAAGATCTCAAATAACATAAGATACAACAACAATAGCTCTTGTATTCTTTATAAGGGGCAGGAATTTGATAACAAAGACTTATGCATGTATGCAATTGGTAAAAAAGCTCTTACAGATGGGTATGAATTTAAGGTTAGAAAATCTGATAAAAGCAGGTACGATGTAATTTGTAAGAATAAAGATTGCGAATGGAAAATAGTGTCGTCTAAGATGAAAAATAGTGTTAAATGGGAATTAGGCAAAGTTTACGATGTCCACACTTGTCCCAAAACACAATTTTTTCCTAATCACTGTAATGCAACGAAAAATTTTTTGGGACGTTTTCTCGCTCCGAAATTGAGAGATAAGAGTCGAATCTACACTCCAAAGGACATACAAGAAGATATTGCTCAAGAATTCAAAATAGACATTTCGTATAAAAAAGCATGGGGTGGAAAAAACCGAGCATTGGAGATGCTCAGTGGTGATCCTACGGAATCGTTTCACCAATTTCCGTATTATTGTCATAATCTAAAGTTGGCAAATGACGGTACAGTGACTCATATTGACACCGATAATGAAGGACACTTTAAGATGTATTTTATCACCTTTGGTGTTGCGGTAAGTATGTGTATATTGTTTATGCGTTAAAGCACAGTTTTTATATATATTTGTGGTATTCTATTAATGTACAACTAATATTTTGTAAAATGAAACAGATTCAAAGTTTCTTAAACCACTTGCGACCATTGCTAATAATTGATGGAGCACATCTTAAAGGGAAGTACCTTGGAACAAATTTGCTTGCCATTGGAATGGATGGTAATAATCAAATTGTACCAATTGCTACGGGTGTTTCTCAAGGTGAGACGGGGGAATCCTGGTCATGGTTTCTGTCGAAGTTGAAAGAATGCATAGGGGAAGTTCCAGATTTGGCTATCATATCTGATAGACATTATGCAATTGGACTTGCGTGTAAAATAGTCTTCCCAAATTCATTTCATGGGTATTGTTGTAGGCATCTAATGATGAATTGCGGTTTAAACAATAGTAGAAAGCTCAGGAGTTTGTATTGGAAGACATGCAAAGCTTACACTAAGGAGGATTTTCATGGGGCACTTTCTGCTATTGATGCATTTAGACCAGGTGTTGAGAAGAAACTTCGTGAAGCTGGCTTTGAGAGATGGTCTAGGGCATACTATCCTGCTAGACGGTACAACTATATGACGTCCAACAGTGCAGAGTCGGTAAATTCACTTACAAAAGATATCAGAAAAGTACCGATTACAATGCTAATGGAGTGGTATCGAGAGCTTTTACAAAAGTGGTATTGTGATAAACGAGAAAAATATGAAGGTAAAGATTATTTTTAGTACGTATTTATATATTTAATATTTTTTAATTTTTTAATTTTTTTTTTAAATTATACCGGCATTTGCTTTTTAGATGCACCCGCGGGGGAACTTAGTGATTGGTCTACTGCAAAAGTAAAAGATAGAATGTTAAAAAGCGCAACTTGGATTGTAAGAGGCATTGAAGCAGCAAAACTTTATCAGGTGGATGATGGTCGAAGACAACATATAGTCAATCTAACCAATGGGACATGTAGTTGTTGTAAATGGCAATTTTCAGGTTTACCGTGTGGTCATGCGTTAGCGGTTGCAAGATTTCTTAAATTGTCAGATTGTAATCATTTGGCTTGGGATTGGTTTAAGAAAACCACGCTAAAATCTACATACCAAGGGTTGGTTTATCCCATAGGGGAACCCTCGAGTTGGGAGAAACCTCATGGCCTGCAAAAAGTGAAGCCACCTAGAGCAGTTAAGAACCAATCGGGAAGACCAAAAAACAAAGATCGTATAAAATCTCAAGGAGAGGAAGCAAGCCCTGTAAGATGCGGAAGGTGCCACATTCTTGGACACACGCGACGATCATGCATGGAACCATTACCAAAGAAAAAGGTCATATATTGAATAATATTTGCATTGAAATGTGTAATCTAGTTAACTATCCAAATCAATAATCTTGTTAACTTTGATTTAAAATTACAGGAATACGTGGGAAGCTCAAGTAGCGGACAACCGTCAAAGGCGTTTCAATATCATTCGGATTTTTCTGATAACGAAACCGAACATAATTTGTCTGATAACGATGGTACAGCTGATAACGATGAAATGGATTGGAGCATGGAACCATACAACTTGGATGAATCATAATTGATGAAAAGTAGTAACAATACTATGTATGTTTTGAATCCAGACTGCTACCTTGCTACTGAATGAAATGGTTTGTTGTAATAAACTATGTACGAGAAACATTCAGGACTGCTACTTTGCAAGTGAAATTAAATGTTATGATTCTGGACTTTTATTAGTAAAAAGCATGGCAAGAAAGGAAACTATGAACCTGAATTCACTAGAAATAAAAGTGGGTATACATAAACCCAAAAGTTATCCAGGAGGAAATACAAAATGTTTGGGTATACATAACCCGCAACTACATGCTACTTAACAGACAATTCCATCCCCCATTAGTGGTTACAAAGTAGGTATACATAAACCCAAAGTTATCCGGGAGGAAATACAAAAATGTTGGGTATACATAACCCGCTACTGAAGCTGTTTTCCAGGTGATTCCATCAACCTCTACTGTTTACAAATTGTTTTCCAAGATCACACACATATGTTTACACAACGAAATGTTTTCCAGGTGATTCAATCAACCAACAGACAATCAACCAAATGTTTAGACAACGAATTATTTTGTGGAACACGCCTTACAAGATTCAAGCAACATGCATCTTATGCTTGAAATAAAACATGAGCATCCTCTCGCGATACGCTAAGGTAGTTTGAATGGGATTTTCAACATCCAACAACTTTCCATTACCTAACCTGTAAACGTACAAAAAGTTAACAAAGGAAAACTATATAACAACAAATCAAACAATTTTACAGCGATGAAAAGACAAAAAGCCTATACATAATGTAAGTATTGTGATATGCATTAGCAAGTTTGAGCAGTTGAGTAGTTGAGCAGCCGAGCAGTCGATCAGTCGAGCATGAGCAAAACGGGAAAAAGGCACAAAAAATGAAAACACATGAAAGTGACCATGTAAAGGACCATGTTTGAGTTTTTGGCCTATTAAGGGAATTTTCTCAGATCTGTAAAGGACCATGGGTTCGCACGGTAAGTATTGTGATATGCATTAGCAAGGCTCAGATCTGTAAAACAACATCAGGATGTAACCACACATGGCTGCAAAATCATGCTATAAAATTGCCATGCCACGATATGGTAAATCACATCATTTGTGTCATCAAATAAGATGTTCGTCATCACATCCTCTTACATATCACTGCACTGTTGCCAGTCAAGTCTTTTTTTTTAGTCTATTTAAAATGATGAGAGTTGAATCTTGTCGGATTGTAATCATTTGGCTTGGGATTGGTTTAAGAAAACGATGCTCAAAGCTACATACCAAGGATTGGTTTATCCTATAGGGGAACCCTCGAGTTGGGAGAAACCTCATGGCTTGCAAAAAGTGAAGCAACCTAGAGCAGTTAATACCCAATCTTGAAGGGTAGAAAGGTGGTGCAAAAGGGTTTAGCTTGCTTTGAGAGTTCATAACTCTATGTGTGTTTTTAGTGTGTGTTTTTTGGTGAGAAACTCTATGTGTGTGTATGACAGAGACAGATCAGAGATTATAAGAAGATAGATGAAAGGGTTTGTAATGATAGTGATGGCGAGTGAAGTGGAGTTAATGAGGCACCCTCACAAACCCTTTCTCTCGCCACCATTATATCTCTATCATTACAAACCATTTCATCTATCTTCTTATCATCTCTAACCTCTCTCTCTCACACACACACATGGAGTTTCTCACCAAAAAACATACACTAAAAACACACACACATTTATGAACTCTCAAAGCAAGCTAAACTCTTTTGCACCACCTTTCTACCCTTCAAGATTCAACTCTTAAACTGTGGTATCTATACAGGCAACCCATCTACCATACAATAAAACAAATTTTGACTATATTTTTTGCACATAATAGTGAGGCTCAGATCTGTATAAATCAATAGTTTCAAAAACATCAGGATATAACCGCCATGGCTGCAATAGTATAAAATATAGAATTGCCACGCCAAGACAAGGAAAATCACATCATTTGATTGATTTATTAAGATAAATATCATCACAGCCTCTATCAAAGTAAGACACTTATCAACAAAATATAGTTTATACATGTAAAGGAGTTGGTCAAAAAAGCTAAATGTCAATATGTTATAAGCAAGCAAGTGGAGACAGCTTAGTACTTTGAACGTCCATTCGAAATCCCATTGCCATGTTTATAAAATGGCTTAAAGATTTGCACCAAACCTATTGCTATGACAGTGACATAGGAATGGGTTTTCGAGGGGAAGCTCAAAGTACCAAGGTGTGCCGAATAAATAATTATCGATTCTACAAAAGTATATGTGTTGAATGGGATAATGAAGGAGTGTGGCCTGTCATGAACAATACACACTATATCATTATCGCAATCAACACACCTCAATTATCACGGCGCATCTTTCTAACGATGTATATGGGTTCCATTTCTTAGTCACACCGAGTTGCCTAAACCCATTGGTGTGCTTGATATTGATCACATTTTTCGGCACACAAAGAACAAAAAATTGGGATCAATATCAAGCACACAAATGGTGTTGGGGAACTCATCCAAACTAAGCAACGGAACACATCTACATCGTTAGAAAGATGGGCCTTGATAATTGAGGTTTTCAAGGTGAAGTTGAATGTAGCAAGCAGTGTATGGACACATTACTTTGTAGATGGGTGGTTTAAGTTCGTAAAAAAAGTTTTTTAATCAAAAAGAAACATAGTTAACCCTTTCTGAGATCCCCTACTGGTCCTTCTTTCGTTTCAACTCCCCTTGTGCAATTGCCTGCACCAGGCAAATTGCTAGATTGTTGAAAAAACAAAAGGAACAGTATGGGACCTCAGAAGGGTTAATTATGTTTTTTAAGATCATAAAAAAAAGTTTTTTAATAAAAAAGAAACATAGTTAACCCTTTCTGAGATCCCCTACTGGTCCTTTTGTCGTTTCAACTCCCTTTGTGCAATTGCCTGCACCAGGCAAATTGCTAGATTGTTGAAAAAACAAACGGAACAGTATGGGATCTCAGAAAGGTTAATTATGTTTTTTAAGATCATAAAAAAAAATTCCTAAAAAAAAGCATAGTTAACCCTTCTGAGCCTCCCTACAGTGCCTTTTTTCGTTTCAACTCCCTTTGAGCAAAGGCCTGCACCAGGCGATTTGCTAGATTGTTGAAAAAACAAAAGCCACTGTATGGGAACTCAAAAGGGTTAATTATGTTTTTTAAGATCATAGAAAAAAGAATTTTACTCGAAAAAGAAGCATAGTTAACCCTTCTGAGTCCCCCTACAGTGCCTTTTGTCGTTTCAACTCCCTTTGAGCAAAGGCCTGCACCATGCGATTTGCTAGATTGTTGAAAAAACAAAAGGCACTGTATCGGAACTTAGAAGGGGTAACTATGTTGAAATTCCACACTCATCCACAATGTAATGTGTGCAGCTTGTTACATTGAACTTATAAATGAAACACTATTATAGACTCCACACGTATAACATCTTGATCCTTAACTTTCTTAACTAACTCCTTAACATATATAAACAATAATTATTTGCTAAGTTTCACATTTAGCAACAGTCTACAAGCAGTATTGTGATATGCATTAGCAAGGCTCAGATTTGTAAAACAACATCAGGATGTAACCACACATGGCTGCAAAATCATGCTATAAAATTGCCATGCCAAGATATGGTAAATCACATCATTTGTGTCATCAAATAAGATAATCGTCATCACAGCCACTTACATATTGAATACACAACTATATCAAAAGATTGGGTGTCCTTTCCCAAGCTTCTTTTTACATTTCCCATGCAAAAAGTACTGACTAAGTTGAGCAGCCGCAAGTCGAGCGGTGTATAGTGACTTAGATTTGGTTCAAATTTGGTTGGCCATTGCACTTTTTCTAAAAAGGTACAGAGGGGTGGACAATTCGCTCAATTGAGCAGTTGAGCAGTTGAGCAGCCTAGCAGTCGATCAGTCGAGCATGAGCAAAATGGAAAAAGGCATAAAAAATGACAACACATGAAAGTGACCATGTAAAGGACCATGTTTGATTTTTTGGCCTATTAAGGGAATTTTCTCAGATCTGTAAAACAAGGCTCAGATCTGTAAAACAACATTAGGATGTAACCACACATGGCTGTAAAATCATGCTATAAAATTGCCATGCCAAGATATGGTAAATCACATCATTTGTGTCATCAAATAAGATAGTTCATCATCACAGCCTCTTATATATCACTGCCTCTAACATATCACAGCACTGTTGCAAGCCAAAAGTCTTTTTTTAGTCTATTTAAAATGATAACATCTATAAATTAGGTATTCTAGATCAGGAATATTTTGTCATTCAGCAATTGATTGCATGTGATTTTCAGATTTTCAAATGTCAGTTTTGCCAATAATATAGGTCAGGAATCAACTGTCAATGAAAACCAAATAATATAGGTCAGGAATCAAGTGTCATATAGTGCCAAACAGTATTGATTCTGTGACAACTATCTAAAGTAAACCCACAAATTATTGTTTTGATACAGATGAGGCTACAGATTTTTCAACATCAAATTATTGATTATTTTGTTCATTTACATGTGGAAAAGATAGGCACTAGACATCCTTTGGTTTTTCTATATAAGACAATATAGTTGGAGGCTCATCTTCGCAACTTATTTCCTAACTTGGGACAAAATATTTAAGAAAATAGAATGTCAAGACAGCCAATGTGTGATCGCCTCAGAACAGAGGCTAATTCCAACAAATGGTCAGAGATATTAGCTCTGTACTGCAATAAAGCTTCAATTGAAGACCTTCAAATGGCTCAACAAATGAATTTGCTTTGTGGACGATTGGTTGGTATTACACGCCAAAGGCATAGTCTCATTCAGGAGCTAGAAACTGCTGGAAATAACTATCCCCAGAAAACTGCGAAGTATCTAAGAGAGGTACAGGCGAGAGATGATATGAAGGTTCGGAAGATGAGGATAATGGCAGCTGAATTGGAGCTTAATGCTCGTAATAACGATGTCTTTGTTCAGAGGCTTAAAGGCTTGTTGGAGTTATAAGTATCGACCTATGTGTGATTTACGTTTGTGGCTTCATGGGAACTATCGTGTGTGTGTTTAATTTTAGTACGAGTGTTTTTGTAATATTTGTCGGTAGTCTATCTCAGCGGGTTGTACGATAAACGTTTCAATAAAACTGACCGTTTATGTTATATAAAGACTCAAATACTAAAATAATTTTAAAAACTTGAATAATATAAACATCACTATAATAAACTGAGATATCAATAGCCACATATGTTTAATGACTAAATATGTGGACTGTGTTAATCTACTAAAGAGGGTACACAATGTGGACTGTTAGCATGTGACTGCCTTTTGTAGGTGTGGTTTTTCCTATTTAAGAGTGGACACACTTAATTCAGCATTAACCTACTTCACTTTATTCTAAATATGTCAAATGGTAAAAAAAGTTACATTCAAGCATAATGCTGCTGATAGGGAATGGTCAATCAAGGCACTAAGAGAGGTCATATTTCCTGAGATTGAAGAGAGATATGGCCCAACTGCTGAACCAAGGGACCAATTACCCTCTAAAATTCTAGAAGACCTAAGACAACAAGTTTACGGCAATGAACAAGTAGAAGGTGGTAGTGTTAACACCAAGGTACCACATTGCAAGAAAGGCAAGTCAGCCAATAATCATGTACAAAAGCAACAAGGATCTGTTTCTAAGGGGCTATAATTATCTAGGATCTTTTCAAATAAAGGTTGTGGCATTTCCTTGCCCAATCTAGGTTTGTCTCGTCGATTGTGCTAACGTGTCTGTTTTTTTTCTAAAAGATAGTTATTTGTATAATATCCTACTTAAGTAACGCTTCAAATAAAGGTTGGAGAAAATTCACTAAATAGGCCAAAAACTCAACCAATTGCCGTTACATGGTCACTTTCTTGTGCCCTTTCCCATAAGACTGTATCCAACAACCAAATGACACAATCAAACACATTTTGACTAATTTTTTGTACATAATAGTGAGGCTCAGATCTGTATAAATCAATAGTTTCAAAAACATCAGGATATAACCGCCATGGCTGCAATAGTATAAAATATAGAATTGCCACGCCAAGACACGGAAAATCACATCATTAGCATGATTTATTAAGATAAATATCATCACAGCCTCTTGAACACACATTTCGCTTCATATATTCTATCAAAATAGTTCTACTAAAATAAGACACTTGTGAACAAAATAGAGTTTATACATATCAAAATAAGCAAGTTACCAAAGGAAAACTATAGACATGTGATGTAGGTCAGGAATCAAGTGTCATTCAAAAACACTAGCATGTGAGAATTTTTGGGGTAATACTTTTAGTATTTAATAGAGGGGTAATGCTATACTATTTTCACATTTTTAGTTCATAATATAAAAAAACAAACAAACAAACATAATGGCAAGACGTCTTAGGTGTTCTGAGCTGCAACAATATTCAAATACCGTTGAGTGGGATGAAATGATGATTTTCTATTGCCGACAGAAATCACTAGAGTATTTTAAGCTATCGAGAGAGATCAATGGGTTCTGCATGAAACTGTCTGCTGCGGTTCATGAGATGGGCTCTTTCAGTGAGGAGTTGGAGACCGTGGTCGGGAAGATTGTGCCTCAGAAGACATCAGAGTTTCTCAAGGATCTTCAAGCAAAGGATGACATGAAAATGAAGGAGTTGGAGGTTTTGGCTAAGGAGATAGATTATAGGTGTATTGAGATTGATGAGTTTATCGATAAGCTAAAGGGTAAGGTGTCGTTTTGAGACTAACATTGGAACAGGCATTATCGGCAACCGGTCACATGTGATACTTGCACATCCCAATCAACTTAAAGATGGTGTTTGTCTTTCTGTTTGTCCAGTTAACTAAGTATTCGCCTACCATAAGTTTGTGTTTGTCCAGATTGTACTGTTAAGATGGTGTTTGTTGTAATAAATGGTTATCCTACAGCCGAACTAAAATAACGTATAGATTGTCTCTTAACTAAGAATAAAATTGATATATTATAAGCTATTAATCTGCAATGTTAAATGACTAACCTGAATAAGAAGATGCATAGCCACACACCACAATCATCGAACAAACCACCCTGCTTGGGAACATTTTGAGCGTGCTTGAACGTAATCCTATAGGACTTAGGATCGATTCCCTTCTGCTCAAAGACCCCTACTTCTTTTAGGACTTCGGGAAGCCTTGTCTCTAAATTATTCCTCATATCCAGATAAAAAGGACGCGATTCATTATCAAACACAACGCCACAATCATAGAATGTGACATTACCAGTCTGGATGTGAAACACAGCAAGAGACCAATGAACCTCAGGTTCATTTATTGGGATAAAAACACGTTCAACATCAACCCAACCAAGAGGGTATTTTTCTTTGTTGGCATAGAACACAGGCAATGATCATCCTCGCATCAATAGTGGCAGAAAAAAGCAACTAACCATTGACCAATCCATATCATCTGGTCTAGTATGCCACATGTAACTGATCCACAGATCAATGTGCTGTAAGAACAATAACAAAAAAAAACACAAAATACAAATATAATCAGTAATTTATATAAAATTGAGATTTTCATTTACTCTACCTACAAATCGATTTCAAGTGTGTTTTATACAAGACATATACAGTTTATATAATCGTGTTGAATGGGATAATGTAGTGTGGCCTGTCATGAACAATACACACTATATCATTATCGCAAACAACACGCCTCAATTATCATAGCAGATATATATAAGGATGGAGATGGGTTTCATTGCCTATTTTGAACCCCGTCCCTACAACCATCTGTGTGCTTGATCTTTATCACAAGTTTTGGCTCTTACAAGAACGAAAGATGGTTGTCGAGTTTATATAATATTTTCTAGACAACGAGCTTCCATTATTGAAAGAGCCAAAACTTGTGATAAAATCAAGCACACAAATTGTACTAGGGACGGGGCCGTAATTGTCCAATGGAACCCATCTAGATAATTAGATAGACCCTGCCATGATAATTGAGAAAGTATGCAGTGTTTCTGTTTAACAATATGCAGTTTTTCTCGTATAAAATTTACTTGATATCGATTATCAGCTACAGACAATCAAAACCAAAATATTATATAATTCTGAGTAAAGTAAATAAAAGATATATTTACTTTACCTCATCAAGCAGCCATCCTTTGCGCTTATTGTCAAGGCCAATTATAGCATCCCAAAAATAACGATCCACAGTTATTTCAGCACACCAAGGAAACTTACAATTCCGCCACCCATCCATACACAGAAACCGCTCAATTTCGTATCCAAGGAAAATTCGATCGGTGTTTTGAAATGGTCGATCAAGAACCTATAGACAAAACAAAATAAACATAAGTGACCATTATAAAATGATTACAATTATATATAAAAAAAACCTGACAGATTTAAAAACAATGTACCTCGATCCAAGGTCTGACTAATTTTAACCTTTCAACCATAATAGGGTCAAGATGATTTATTCGATTTCTCAATTCATCAACACTAGGAACTTTTCTAGTTTTTGGGGCTTGCACAAAAGGTGGCTTAATAACATCTTCAAACCTCCTCTTCTTTGTTCTACAACGCTCCAGAGCAATTTTCATGTGAGATTGGGACATTCTCAACCTCTTTTCCCTAGTCTCTTCCATAGGATGAAAAACACCATCCTTCTGTGGTGATTTGTCAAAATCTTCCTGTGATGATGGAAGATTAAGCAATTGGGAATCAAACAACTTCATAAAATCATTAACTTCACTGCAATACTCATCAGCAAGATCAACGCCCTGTCAATGAAATGCCACAATTGCATTATGGATTAGAGAATGGAACCTATAATGTGTCAACTGAAAAGTTGACACATTATCAAGATTACATAGAATCTACAAGCAAATTTACCTTTTCAACACCGGATGGGATAACTTTCTCTTGTTGTTCGGGTTTATAAGTATAAAACTGGACACAAAATAATTTACCACGTATTAGACAGTCCTAAAAGATATACACAAAGAATATACCACATATTATAGGATCGAAAATGCAAATTTACAATTATAATACTGATTTAATTACCTTTTCATAAGTCTGGTTGTTGACTTTTTCCTCCTGTTCTCTTTTACAAGTGTAAAACTGCATACCAAATTTGTTAACCAAATATTATTATACAAAAATTACTTAAATTACAAGTAGATTTATAAAATGAATAAATAACCTTCTCATAGGTATCTTTGTTGACTTGGTCTCTTCTTTTTGAAATGATCTGCAAATGAAAGTAATTTGGAACAAAACATGCCTATTAGTGTATACCATGATAACTGTTTAAAAAGAAAATATATTGGACAAAAATCACAAAGATAAAACATTAACCTCACCTATACTCTCAAGTTTCGATGTGCGAGCATCCAAAGACTTAAGAACAGCCTGAAGAGCAACAACATCTACCTCTTGACGAGTACTCTCCACTTCACAATCCTCTAGACTGGTTATTTGCTTAGGCGTGCGTGCAGTGGCAGCCTTTGCTTTCTGAAAATACTCTTCATAAAGTCCCCCTTTTACAACAGGCGGTGCTCTAGGGGTATACCACCTAAAACATTCTTCACTTTTTGTATACCATCGCGACTCCGCCTCAACTCTAGTTGGGAAGACAGTGAAGTTTGGTGTAGAGCCCTAACAAAAATATAAATATTAGTTTTTACAAGGACTAGAAATATAATAAATAAACACTTGAAAATTAGTTTTTACCTTAGCAAAAAGCTGGTCGAAATTATCAGATTTACCAAATGATTTGTTTTTAGACCATGCAAGTGCTCTTGGGATAACCCCTGGATCCTTGTTCCACCATTGATTACTTTTATCCGAAAGCTCTATAATCCATATCTTGAAAACAGTAAAACGAAATCCTTATAAGTTACAAGGTCCAAGAAGATAATAAATAAGCATTTAAATAAACATTAGGAAATCCTTAGTACAAACCTTGAAAGCACAAATGAATCCGGACAAGCAGAATGTAGGAACATCCTTGGATATTTTACAAGCCAATGTTTGACTGTAACCCGGTCGATGCTCAGAAGCGACATTTCTGATTGACGCATACAACTGCCTCCAAACATGCTCTCCCCATGGAAATGCATTGAATTCATCAAGATCCTCAACCATCCTAAGCAACATATCATCAATGGCAGCAGACAACTCTTTACCCATGAAAATAACCTCCAATGTTAGCAGCAGACAAACCCGTAAAGCATCTTCATCCGACAAATTTAAGAAAATATCTTCATCCTCAATAACCGATAGAAGATCAATGTTTTTTAACATACTGCCCTATCTTATCTGGAAAAATACGATCACGGAAAGGGATATCACCACTTCTCCATTTCCTAAAGCTTAGCATACCAAATGTGAACCCAGTTAGCAGACAGAATTCACGTCGACCAAAGGCAAAAGTATGTCCATTCACACAGTAAACCAATGGAAGATCATAGCTATCATCATATTGGCGGAGTTGTTTCTGAAGCATAAAACGCACCAGCTCTTCCTCATTATCTAGATAAGTCAGATCCAGACAATGTCCGAAACATGAGGCCTTGAACATTGTACGACGCGGTTGGTCTAATCTATCTTTCAGAAGTAACAAATAATGCAGTTTACTTCTTACAATAACTTTCGCATCATAGTCCTACAAAAAAGAAGTAATAACAGAATGAAAAAAATTAACAGTTGATCCGACTTGTGAAGCATATAACATTTAAACTTAAGATCACACACCAACTAAATCATTGGTTTTTACTGCTTATTGTTAGCTACTTACACACTTATATTTATCAGTTATAAATAGGCATATAAGCAGTAAAAACCATAATAATCACTTAACAATAACAAGTAACGAATTAAATGGTAGATCGAGAAACATACAAATACCCTAAATCGCAATTACATAATCCATAGTAAGACAAAAAAAACCCTAAAAACAGTTAAATAAACTCAAGAAACCTAATGAACATACAAATAAGCTGAAAAACCCCTAAAAACAAAATATAGACGCACTTATTTTGATTAAGAACTGAGAAAGCATGAAAACCCCTATAAATTAACGTACAAATACCCTTGAAAACCCTAAATCGCAATTACATAATCCTTAGTAACACAAAAAAAACCCTAAAAACAAAATCTCTACGCACTTAATTGGATAAAAAATTGAGAAATCCTGAAAAACAGTTAAATAAACTCAAGAAACCTAATGAACATACAAATAAGCTGAAAAATCCTAAAAACAAAATATAGACGCACTTATTTTGATTAAAAACTGAGAAACCATGAAAACACCTATAAATTAACATACAAAAGATAACGAAAAATAACTTACTTAATCACTTAAGCACTTAAGAATTAACAACTTAATTACAAAAAATACCCACTTAAGCCACTCACCATATCTGAGAACGGGGGAAGCGATGATCAAGAAGTTATCAAGACTCAACAATGGCGATCATCTATGTGTGTTAGTGTGTGTTTTTCATTTATTTTTTTGAAATAAGAAAAGTTAAAAATAAATTAAATATTAAAGTACACACCATCTAAGCAAAAGATTGTGTGTACTTTCCCATGCTTCTTTCTTCATTTCCCATGCAAAAGTACTGACGAGGTTGAGCAGCCGCAAGTCGAGCGCCATTAGTCGAGCACTGACTTTTACTAAAAGACAAAAAGGAGTGTACATTATCTTAGATTTGGTGCAGATTTGGTGGGCCATGAATTTTTAATAAAAGGTACAAGTTGGTGGACACGTGGCATAAATATAGTGGAGTTGAGCAGTCGAGCATGACCAAAATGGGAAAGAGGACATGAAAGTGACCACAATAGGGACCATGGTTGACTTTTTGGCCTAGTTAGGGAATTTCCTATTGTTATTATTGTTGTTACTGTTGTTATTTGGCTATTGTTAGATCCTTGAGCAGTCTAAGCCCACACAACTTGATCCACTAGGTTATGAGACATCTGAATTATTTCATCTAGTGTGAAGGAACAAACGAAGTTACGTTCTCTTGAATATTGAGTGGAAGTTCTCAAATGAACTTTTCCCATAACTTCTCATTGGTTGAGACCATCATTGGGCACACTACTGCTGATGAGTGTCTAAATACTCATCATTTTTGTACCGTTTAGAATGCCAAAAACATCTGAAAACACTCAGAAATGCATCAAAATGATAATAATATCACAAATAAGTGTTTTATGTGTTTTAAATGCAAAAATACCAAAAACAGGTGAAAAACGTATCAAGTTTGCATAATTGGCAATTTTAGTCCCTCAAGTTTCAATAGTTGTCAAAAGAAGCCCTTCAAAGTTTAAAAATTATAAAATGGCAACTTTGGTCCCTCAACTTTGAAAATTGTTGATAAGGTTTTAAAAGGTACCTTTTTGAGGGGTCATTTAAGCCCTTATTCGATCACTTCTGTATCCGTTATTGCTTAATATCGTTCCTTTTCACTTTTTAGGTCTCTTGAAGGCAAAATGCTGGAATGATGCTTATTTGGACGAAAAGGCGCGAATATACGAAGAAAATGGCCAAAGTCAGAATCGAGACACTCAAAGCTGCTGAAACATAAGGCGACGGCGTCACTGCATATCTGCGACGCCGTCGGGAAGGAATTTTGCGACGGCTCAGAGGAAAAATTGCATGTTTTCAAGGGACGACGTCAGGTTCTAAAGGAATAGGCCGTCGCTACTCAGACGGCCTAGATGCAGCCAAGACGGCGTCAGAGCTGAAGGGGACGGCGTCAGAGTCATAAGGTGACGCCGTCGAAAGGTTTACGTGGCCAAGACGAAACCCTAATGACGGCGACACGACGGCGTCACCCAACATAAGGTGACGCCGTCGCAGATGTAATCTTATATATAGAATCCGAATTTTTCAGTTTTAATGTGTAGTCTTTTGGAGTAAAAACCTAAAACCGAACCAAGGCTTTCTTGTGCAGTATTTTAGGGTTCTAAACCCTATTATACATCAAGCTAAGTATTTACTTCATTAATTTAATTATGTCTTTGATTATTTGTGTGTATGCTTGCATGTTCTCCATGTCCGGCTAATTTATTTGTGTGTTTGCTTAGGGAATATGAAACTTAATTATTGAATATTGATTGGTTGATACTTATCTTAGTTGACTAATGATCTAGAGTGCGCTAGATTATTCGTTGTGTACTTAATGCTTGAAATTTCTTTGTGAACTTTAGAATATAATTATCTAGGTAATTGTAGGATAAAGTATTCAAGGTCAACCGTAGAGTAGGCGTCTATAAATCACTAGAGGATTTGTAAACAAGACCCTTTGGTAGTTTCAAAGAGTTAGGGAAATAAGCACGCCCTATAGCCTTAGAATCACAACGCAACTAGGAATAAGGACGTGACAAATCAACCATCAATAGGAGATAATTAAGGAGTAGTAAAACCTAAGTAAACACATCTTTAAACTATCATACGAGTACACATCAAATTAGACATAGACTATCACAACCTTAGCTTAGATAATTAGATAATAGTAGAGTAATCGGTAGCAATACCAACCCCCCAAATCCAATACCCGAAATTCGTACCTTTTCATTTTCTAAAAAACATAAAAAGATAAAAAATAATCTTCCTCAACCTCAACCTTAGCGTAGTAACTTCTCACTAGCATTCCTATTCCCCTAGAGAACGATATCAATACCCGTGGCTTACCCTAATTACTACACTACAACGATTAGGTTCACTGCCTAGGGTGTTATAAAACTTGCTCGAAGAAAAGGAAGTTTCCTTGACCCCGAACGACGCGTGTAGCGTTATCAAGTTTTTGGCGCCGCTGCCGGGGAATAGAATAGCTAGTTAGTAGTCCACCTCGTTTAGGTTTCTTTGCTTGATTCATATCAAGTAAACTTTTTTCTCATTTTTAGCTTTCTCTTAGTCTATCCCCCTTCTTCGTGACCTTTGTTCGTAACACCCATCACTTTTCACCATGGAAGGTGACAACCAACCACCACTCATCAACCCACCACCAAACGACCCGCCAAGAGCCCGTACTCTTGGTGAGTACTCGAGACCAAACCACCTAGGTTATAGGAACACCATTGAGCTTCCCGACCAAGCCCAAACTACGGCCCTGCGATCCGACACCATCCGGTTGGTGCAAAACGGATGTGCATTCCATGGACTTCGTTCCGAAGATCCAAATCAGCATCTGAGGGATTTCCTCAAAATTGTCGATTCCATCGACCTTGATGCTACTACTCGGGAGACCACGCGCTTGCGTCTCTTCCAATTCTCTCTACGGGACCAAGCTAGTAATTGGCTTGAGCGACTTCCCGCCGGCTCCATCTCAAGTTGGGATGATCTTACTTCTCGCTTCCTTGCTCAATTTTTCCCACCGGGGAGAACCACTAAGCTTAGGAATGACATCTTGATGTTCCAACAACGTCAAGGTGAATCTCTCTACGAAGCATGGACCCGATTCAAGGACTTACTTCATAAAGTCCCTCATCACGGCATTGATCTTTGGCTCCAAGTCCAAATCTTTTATGATCATGTCAACTTTCCCACTAAGCGATCCATTGACCAAGCGGCCGGTGGAAAACTTAGTGATCTCACCGCGGAAGAATCATGGGAAATAATAGAGGACCTTGCCCTCTATGACAACGAAAGTTGGGATGACCCCCGTGAACTTCCCAAAACCGTCAAGGCAATCTCCTTGCCTCCTCCCGACCGTAGGATGATTGAACTTGAAGATCAAGTCAAATTCCTCATGAGTTCCTACGAGAATCCTAAGTCCTCGCGCCATGTAAACAAAGTTTCCTCTTCGTGCGAGCCATTTTGTGATCCTCATAACACGCGCACTAGCACCCTATCCCCCGAACATGCTTCCGTTGAATACGCATCCTCGCGTAATAATGGAACGGGAGGAAGATTCCCTACAACGCCCGGACCTAGGAATTTCAATGAAACCCGGGAGGCATGGAAAAACAAGCCTGACTTTTACTGGGGACAAACCAAAGAATTCACCTCCAATGATTTCTCGTGGCCCCCACCTAACGGTCCTAACCAACAGAGTATTGAAGGGATGTTGCAAAACATAGTTGCGTCCCAAGAAACCCAAATGGCTAAGCTCTCGGACCGCTTTAACCATCAACAAGCCGAGATGGATAGGAAGATAGACAACCTGTTGAAAGCCATAAATAGTGATAGGAAGGTTAGTGCTATCTCGACTCCCGAGCCTCCAGGTGTAGAAATTAAGGATCCAAGCAAGCTTATTAAGCACGTCCAATTCGTCAATGCCATCGCCTTAGTGGAACCGGATGAAACCGATGACGAAGAAGACCAAACATTTGTTGATGATGAAACACCCGAGGAAGAAGATGAAGTAGACAATGACTATTTCAACAAATTTCCTACGGAAGATGAATTATCCCGCCACCCTCACTTAGTGCGTGACCTCCGTCACATGTATGTTAGGAAAAGCCCTAGAATCAAGTTTGGGAACCCTTGGAATCTTAACATACCATGTTGCATAGGACACTTTTTTGTGGCAAAGGCTTACATTGATCGTAAATCCCCAATTAACATAATGACTAGCACCTATTACAATTGGATAATGAAGAAGCCTATCCCAACTAGGCAAGACCTCGATAATCCTAGTGATAAGTGTAATTTTCTTGGTAGAGTTAAGGGATTGCCCGTCTATGTAGGTAGTTTCACATTCCCTACGGACTTCATAATTGTGGAAGATATTAGCACGGCCATAGACCCTAGCTTGTCCCACGTTATTCTAGGAAAACCCTTCGTAGAAAGCACCGGGATGACCTATGACCCATCGTTAGGAGTAGTGCGATTCAAGGATGAGACCGACGACGTAGCCTACCAAATGCCGTTTAAGATTGAGAAGTTTTCATCACTCACCAATGATGAAAAGGAACTTAAACTGTCGGTCTATTACAGGAATGATGAGGATAGGGAAAAGGGAGTTGATTATGTTATGGCTAAGCTTTTCGGGTTCTATAAAGATTGTTTGAATTTAGGACCGAAATATAGGACCGAGTGGGGAGAGGGTGAACTCTTAGAAAGGAGTATCATGGGACACTTCTACAACATGGAACCCCCCGATAGAGACCGTCAAGAGGGCGGTGATGCAAAAACGTAGGAGTAGGACTACGAGTCTAGCTACAAGACTCTTAAAAATAAGAAAAGCGCTTCGTGGGAGGCAACCCATGCTTAATTGTTTGCTGTTAGTGTCATATCTCTTTTATTAATTGTTTGTCCTCATGTTTAAATTTGTAAAAATGCTTTATTTTGTTTTTAACCTCGTCTTAATTACATATAAAGGTATTTTACATAAAGGATAAGTGTAGGGAGGATTACACACGTTTTCATAAGAAACGTGAACATGAGAATAACAATTAATTAAAAGATATATATGTTTGTTTGTTCGAGTCAAATGCTTGTATCGAGTCATAATGGATGTTTTTGCAGAAGTTTTTCCAGATTTTAAAGATGCAAATTTTCCAGAATTTTTTCCAGAAAATCGCAGACCAGTTTTTGTCAGGATAACCTGACGGCGTCAGGATTGCAACCTGACGGCGTCAGGAAGGAATAAAAACATCAGCTTACTTTTTCTCGTTTTCTGAGCTACTTGTAAAATTTTGGAATTTTCCAGATCTTAATTTTCAAAACAAATTCTGTAAACATCCATTCCACAAGCATTATATCCTAGTTTAAATCGAGTCTTATGTATATTATTACCGCCGATTTTACGCGAAGGTTTCGTTTGTTTTCTTCTAGTGTGCAGGTTTAGTTTGTCAAGAAGAAGTTACACAAGTTTGGAAGGAGCCTTTCACGCAAAAACTCTTCTTGGAAAAGATTTAACCACCACTTTTTACGGATCCTACCGAGCTAATCAGGAGAGTATTAGTTTCTTTCGTTTTTAATTACCTTCTATTATCATAACTTTGATACTTTCGGGGAACATTGGGGACAATGTTCAGTTTAAGTGTAGGGAGGGAAAATAAACGGGAACTTTGAAACTATGCTTATCCTTGACTGTTTGCTTTGTCCAAGTGTATTTGTGTAATAAACCATGAGAAAATGTAGGTTAGGGTAATTTTAGCTAAATTTAAAATTTTTTCATGACGTATAGGAGTGGGCCATTAGTCTTAACAAAAGCGTCTCATGGATAGGAAATTGCATGACTAGCACAAAAACCCTTACCACCTAAATTCCACCCAAAATGTGAGGATCGCCCTTAGATTAGTAGGAATTAAAGCATTCATCTTTAATGCTTAGAGTGTGAACCGGTAGTATATTAGATTCTAGAACTTGTTTTGTGATGCATTCCGAGATCGCAAGTGAGACTACACTTGTGTAGTTAGGAATAACTAAATGATAAGAGGCATTAGGATAACCCTTGTTTAATACCTGTAATATAATTACTTCTTCCACCTCGGTTGAGTAATTCCCCCACACCCTTTGCGTTGTACTCATCTTTAGTACACGATACCCCTAGTTAACCCCTCAGAGCCTATCCTTTTCGCGGTTCTCGTGATGTTTCGGTTTTTCCGGAATATCAATGAAGAGCATTGTTTACACCCCACCCCCAAATATACACCCAAATCGCCTTAGCCTACCTTTATTGCACTCACTTTTAGTGCAAATTTATGTTATCACCCAAAACCCTTAGTTCAATTATCTGGTTGCTTGCATGAGTTGCTAAGTCGAGTCATATCCTTTGTATACAGTTTTGGGATGATTGGGATTCATGGGAAAAGTTAAAGTTTATGAAACATAGGAAAGAGAACGTTAAACTCAAATTCCCTTTGTTTGCATAATAATGTACTCCAAGTGTTTTGATCTTTTCAATTCGGGTCAAATTAGTGTTAGAATAATAAAAACTCAAGTGTAGGGATGTGTCTATAAATCCCTATCATTTTGATGTACCGTAGAGGATGGTAGAGTAAAAGTGTATGCACAAAAAAAAAAAAAAAAAAAAAAAAAAAAAAAAAAAAAAAAAAAAAAAAAAAAAAAAATATAGAAAAAAAAAAAAAAAAAAAAAAAAAAAAAAGAGAGTGAAAAAAAAAAAAAAAAAAACCATACGGGCTACCATCCTACATCTATCTTTTAAATTATGTTTGTTTATTTTCGTTGCCTAGAGTTTTAGAGTGTCGAGTCTTGGCTTAGCAACGCCATTCTTCGTATACTTGCAACATAGAGATTTTTGACTATCCACCACTAAATAGCCTATCCCACCAAACCCTTATTTCCCTACCGTAAGCCTAACGTTACAACCCTTTAAAGACCTCTTTGATAGTCTTTCCTAGGTGCTTACGCCAAAGCGACGGAGGTTTGATCTATTCTCAAGCCTATGGTAATCTATGTACTAGGACCGGTTAATGAGTGTTTATCTTCCATTTCCGATTTGTTATATTTCATATATACACCCGAGAGAGATGTGAGTATCCAAACACCCCATGTGAGGTGCTAGTATGTAATTTCCGTGCTTGTTATGACTTTTGCGGGGCTTATATGTGTTGTGGACCGTTTTGAATGGATGCTTCAGGACCCCTAACTTATAAATTAATTGGCTAAAAGCACATTTGCTTGAGGACAAGCAAATACCAAGTGTAGGGATATTTGATAAGGTTTTAAAAGGTACCTTTTTGAGGGGTCATTTAAGCCCTTATTCGATCACTTCTGTATCCGTTATTGCTTAATATCGTTCTTTTTCACTTTTTAGGTCTCTTGAAGGCAAAATGCTGGAATGATGCTTATTTGGACGAAAAGGCGCGAATATACGAAGAAAATGGCCAAAGTCAGAATCGAGACACTCAAAGCTGCTGAAACATAAGGCGACGGCGTCACTGCATATCTGCGACGCCGTCGGGAAGGAATTTTGCGACGGCTCAGAGGAAAAATTGCATGTTTTCAAGGGACGACGTCAGGTTCTAAAGGAATAGGCCGTCGCTACTCAGACGGCCTAGATGCAGCCAAGACGGCGTCAGAGCTGAAGGGGACGGCGTCAGAGTCATAAGGTGACGCCGTCGAAAGGTTTACGTGGCCAAGACGAAACCCTAATGACGGCGACACGACGGCGTCACGAAACATAAGGTGACGCCGTCGCAGATGTAATCTTATATATAGAATCCGAATTTTTCAGTTTTAATGTGTAGTCTTTTGGAGTAAAAACCTAAAACCGAACCAAGGCTTTCTTGTGCAGTATTTTAGGGTTCTAAACCCTATTATACATCAAGCTAAGTATTTACTTCATTAATTTAATTATGTCTTTGATTATTTGTGTGTATGCTTGCATGTTCTCCATGTCCGGCTAATTTATTTGTGTGTTTGCTTAGGGAATATGAAACTTAATTATTGAATATTGATTGGTTGATACTTATCTTAGTTGACTAATGATCTAGAGTGCGCTAGATTATTCGTTGTGTACTTAATGCTTGAAATTTCTTTGTGAACTTTAGAATATAATTATCTAGGTAATTGTAGGATAAAGTATTCAAGGTCAACCGTAGAGTAGGCGTCTATAAATCACTAGAGGATTTGTAAACAAGACCCTTTGGTAGTTTCAAAGAGTTAGGGAAATAAGCACGCCCTATAGCCTTAGAATCACAACGCAACTAGGAATAAGGACGTGACAAATCAACCATCAATAGGAGATAATTAAGGAGTAGTAAAACCTAAGTAAACACATCTTTAAACTATCATACGAGTACACATCAAATTAGACATAGACTATCACAACCTTAGCTTAGATAATTAGATAATAGTAGAGTAATCGGTAGCAATACCAACCCCCCAAATCCAATACCCGAAATTCGTACCTTTTCATTTTCTAAAAAACATAAAAAGATAAAAAATAATCTTCCTCAACCTCAACCTTAGCGTAGTAACTTCTCACTAGCATTCCTATTCCCCTAGAGAACGATATCAATACCCGTGGCTTACCCTAATTACTACACTACAACGATTAGGTTCACTGCCTAGGGTGTTATAAAACTTGCTCGAAGAAAAGGAAGTTTCCTTGACCCCGAACGACGCGTGTAGCGTTATCAATTGTCATAAAAGGTCCTTGGATATTTAAAAATGGAAAATAATCAAATATGGTCCTTGTACTATTAAAGTTTGTCAAGATTGGTCCTTATTATAACTTTGGAAAAGTGGTAGTTTTGGTCCCTCACTTTGCACAAATTACATGAATGGTCCTTGTGTTTAATCTATACCAAACCGGACCCTTATGTTATTAAATCCAAATCCAACCCAATCCATATCCTGGCCCAATATCCATCCCAGCCCAACCCCCTGCCTTATTAATACTCGGTCAAAAAGGTCAAACCCGCCAAAAAAACCAGACCTACTGTTCATCTCCCTCACCAATCTCTGCAAACCAGAAACCAGAGTGGTTTCCTCCACTTGACCTTTCCACCTTTCCACCTCATCTCCCCAGCTGTATACCCACTCCCCTCCACCTCCACATCCTCCCAAACTTCTTTAAATGCAAATAACCTGCTCAAGAATTTTTCCCGCCAAAATTGACAAATGGCGAATTTGATGAGTTGGAGAGATCCAATGGTTGGAAATGAGTGGGAAATGTTCAGAGGTCGACACAAAGCTTAACAAGGTCAATATAAGGGAGCTTGGTGCATAAGAGAAATCTATCTAGTGTAATTTTTAATTTCTTTAGACGTTTTAATTAGTTTAAGCTTTCAAGTGTAATTTCCAGCTTTAAAGTACTTTGTTTAGCAATCTCAGTGTATTATAAACCTTTTTCAATAAGCAATTTCCAATTTCAGTTCAATATTCAGTTTATGCAATTTTCATAGTTCAAATTCTCAAAATATGTTAATGTTGTTGTTAGTTGTTGTTAAGGACTTATAAGCTAACATAAGCTCCTAGATAGCTTCTAAAAGCTATTAGAAACCCTTAAAATCAGTTCTAGATATAAAACTCGAAAATACAAGAAAATACCAAAAAAATTAGTGAAAAATAAAAATCAAGAATGAAGAAGAGAGAAAGCTGGAGCATGGTTGATATTGGATGGCCTTGGGTTTAGAGCTTCTTGGGAAGCTATAGGAAGTGGTTTCAATCCTTGGTTCTCAGTTTTCACTTGGAAACCAATTTGTAAGCTTTTGCTTCATTTTTGGCATTTCACTGTTTGAGTTGTTCTTGAGCTTTAAGCTTTGTATCTTTATGTTTACTAGTTGTAGTTAAGTATAATTAAGCATTAAAACCAGTTGCTTGTTCAATAGAATTGGTAGTTGCTTAAAATTTTATCTTAACAGTCAAATTAGCATAATTGTCAATCCTAAGTTCTATGTTGTTATTGTTGTTGTTTAATGCTCATTTAGTCCCATTATATGATATTATAAAGTCTGGAATCAATGGCATGGTCTTAATCTGTGTTAAGCTTTGAAAAGTTTCAAAACAGCTTGTTAAAAGGGTGTTTGGATTCATTGTTTTAAGTGTGCTAGAGGTCATCTGTGTTATTGCTTGTTGTTGTTTTGTGTCTCATTAGTTCATATTAGCTCAGTCAAAGCATAAAATTTAGTCCTTGTTTTATAAAAAGTCAAAATTAGTTTTAATCTTGCCTTACTTGTTAACTGTTAAGAATTTGGAGTGCAAATCTCATCAAAGTAGCTTGTAACTTTGTACTCTAGCTTAAACCCATCTTATTACACCTTATTACAACATAATCAGCCAATTAGAAGTGATTAAAATTCATCAAAGTCAACTTAGCTCATTTTCTTAAAAAGTCAAAATCTCCCATGTGCACAGTTGAGCTAGTCTATTTCACAAGCTCATCAAGAGCTTATTAGTGAGGCTCAGCTTGTGTACCTTAGCTTTTTGGAAAGCTAACCTGGCTGTCCCTCTAGTCCAGTGCTTATTTTTCACTTTACAGCTTATTTGATAAGCCTGCTAGTGGCTTTTAGTTTTGTCCATTTCACTTAGTTCATCAATCATTCAGTGTTTATAAGTTTTTCAAAAGCTTGTCACAAGCTTATTATTGGAAGCCAAACTTTGTAAATTAGCTTTTTAGAGAGTGTAGCTGGTTAACTTGTTAGTCCCAGTCTTTATTTTCATTTCCAAACTTATATACGTGCTTAAAAATAAGCTAGAAAGTACTTAGAAACTCAAAAAAGAACCTTGTTTATACAGTTAAGCTTATGCTTATTTTGGTTTGTTTAGTGCTTATTTATAAGTTATTTTGCTTTTTCAGTTATCATTATAGCTTATTATCATTAGTTTAGCTTATTTCTAGTTTATCTTTGCTTATTTTCTAGCTTATTAGCCATTTGGCTAAAACTTGTGCTTATTTCCATTTATTACTAAACTGTTAAGTAATTATAAGCTCAAACTGAGCTTATTAGTGGATTTTATAAAAAGTTGTAGTTTTGAAATTTGCTTATCATAGTGTGCTTAATCAGTTTCAAAAAGAAAAATCCAAAAAGAAAATAAAAAGAAAAAAGTACATTGCTGGGATTCGAACCCTGGCCACCCAGCTCACCACACACACACACTACCATCTGCCCTTGGGTCTTTGACTGGTATTTCTTTGCAACGTTTAATATATAACCCCTCTTTGTCTATTTAAGCTTATACGTATACATTAGCTTATTTTTAGCTTATTAAAATAAGCTTTCTTAACTTTTGTATTTTTCTTAGCTTTGTATTAGTATAAAGTATTTTATAAAAAAGTTTCATAATTTTTTGAATAGTTTTAGTATTTTTAATCATTTAATTAGTTTAAAATAGTATTTAATTCATAATAAAAAATATAAAAGTCAAAAAAATATAAATCTTTTTTCTAAAATTTTCTTTTGTCATATAGTAAGTAAGAAAATTGTTTTTACATTCGTAAGACTTTTATTTTACAAATTGTACGTTTTTACTTGCGCACTCGCGTAATTTTTACATATAACGCGCGTTTTCATTCTAGGTCACGTTTTTAGATAATTTAGGTTTACGCTTTAATTAAAATAGTTTATTTAAGATATTTTGTTTTATAAATCAAGAAAAAATCAACTTTAAAAATAGTGATAGCGTTTATTTAATATAATTTAGCTTTTCAATTCTCTTTAATTTGCATTTAAGCCCCTGTAATTTACAAACTTTTTCTTTAGGTATAATTATTCCAAATTCACAAAACCTTTTCCCAGTCAATATCACCTGATCACTATCCTTAGTGATTATTCGACATCTGAAAGTTTTGAAACACCATTCAGTCTCAGTGGGACTTAACGACCTGTGGAATCACTATACTCTCCAGATCTTCATTGCATTGGTTTTAGAATGTTTTAATTTTATTACGGTTGACCATTCACAAGTGGTTAATTTGTGTAATAAACTTGACGGTTTGCCACCAACCAACTGCCAACTCTTGAAAGAGACGAATATAAGTTGTGATATCAACAACACTTACAACAAGGAAACTTCACCTCCATTTCTTGAACCTCATTTCGAGGGCGATACTTCTTGAATTGTAACTTCTTCAACTTAGTCCAACAAATTTTGTGAGTATTCTCAATACTAATAGATTGAGCAACAACATTTTACCCTGACAAAGCATTGTCTAGAAGCATGCTTGTGGCATATTTGGCTTTGCAATATTTAGCACAATTGCTGATTAGAATTTCTAAGCTTGCCGCTTATGAAATCCTTGTAAGGAATCTAGTACATCATTCACTTCCTATCCCCGCAATATTAGGCCACACATTATCACCAGAAAGGTTACACAGATGTAAGCATTAACTTTCAAAATTTCATGCTAAGATTATGGTTTTGTTGAAAGCCTCGTTGCGGTAAGGTATGATTCGTTTGGGGAAATTAGAAAAACCAAACTTAAGATATATTGGACTTTATATGATATTAGCAAGAATTGGCCTGGTAGCTTTAAGACTTGAGCTATCACTCGAACTTAGTAGTGTACACAACGTCTTTCATTTGTACACTTTTAAAAAGTGTCTTTTGATAGAACACTTATGATAAGGTTTTAAAAGGTACCATTTTGAGGGGTCGTTTAAGTCCTTATTTGATCACTTTTGTATCCGTTATTGCTTAATATCGTTCCTTTTCACTTTTTAGGTCTCGTGAAGGCAAAATGCTGGAATGGCACTTATTTGGACGAAAAGGCGCGAATATATGAAGAAAATGGCCAAAGTCAAAATCGAGACACTCACAGTTGCTGAAAGTAGAAGGCGACGGCGTCAGGTGCTACATTGTGACGCCGTCCCAAAATTATTGTGACGGGCTAGAACCCAAAACTCGTATTTACAAGCGACGACGTCCAGTTGTAAAAGAGTAGGCCGTCGCTACTCAGACGGCCTAGATGCAATCCAGACGACGTCAGAAGCTGAAGAGGACGGCGTCACGGACATAAGGTGACGCCGTCGCAAGGTTAACGTGGCCAAGACGAAACCCTAATGGCGGCGACACGACGGCGTCACTAAACATAAGGTGACGCCGTCGCAATTGTAATCTTATATATAGAATCCGAATTTTTCAGTCTTTGTGTGGAGAGTCTTTGGAGTAAAAACCTAAAACCGAACCTAAGGTGTCTTGTACTGTATTTTAGGGTTTTAAACCCTATCTTACATCAAGATAAGTCTTTACTTCATTAATTCAATTATGTCTTTGATTATTTGTGTGTATGCTTGCATGTTCTCCATGTCCGGCTAATTTACTTGTGTGTTTGCTTAGGAAGTATGAAACTTAATTATTGAATATTGATTGGTTGTTTCTTATCTTAGTTGATTAATGATCTAGTAATGCGATAGGTCATTCGTTGTGTACTTAATGCTTGATTCATCTTTGTGAACCTTAGAATATAATTACCTGAGTAGTTGTAGGCTAAACCATCCAAAGAGCGCCTTAGAGTAGGAGTTTATCATCCCTAGTGGGTTTGTAGACAAGACCCTTTGGTAAGTTCAAAGAGTTAGGGAGAAACACATACCCTACAACTTTAGACACACAACGCAACTAGGAATAAGGACGTGACAACTCAACCATCAATAGGAGATAATTAAGGAGTAATACAACCTAAGTAAACACATCTTTAAACTATCATACGAGCACACATTAATTAGACATAGACTCCCACAACCTTAGTTTAGATAATTAGATAATAGTAGAGTAATCGGTAGAAATACCAACCCCCCAAATCCAATACCCGAGATTCGTACCTTTCCATTTTCATAAAACATAAAAAGATAAAAAAATAATCTTCCTCAACCTTAACCTTAGCGTAGTAACTCCTTACTAGCATTCCTATTCCCCTAGAGAACGATATCAATACCCGTGGCTTACCCTAATTACTACACTACAACGATTAGGTTCACTGCCTAGGGTGTTATAAAACTTGCTCGAAGAAAAGGAAGTTTCCTTGACCCCGAACGACGCGTTTAGCGTTATCAAGTTTTTGGCGCCGTTGCCGGGGAATAGAATAGCTAGTTAGTAGTCCACCTCGTTTAGGTTTCTTTGCTTGATTCCTATCAAGTAAATTTTTTCTCATTTTTAGCTTTCTCTTAGTCTATCCCCCTTCTTCGTGACTTTTGTTCGTAACCTCATCACTTTTCATCATGGAAGGTGATAACCCACTACCATTCATCAACCCACCACCAAATGACCCGCCAAGAGCCCGTACTCTTTGTGAATACTCGAGACCAAGCCACCTAGGCTATAGGAACACCATTGAGCTTCCCGACCAAGCCCAAACTACGGCCCTGCGATCCGACACCATCCGGTTGGTGCAAAACGGATGTGCATTCCATGGACTTCGTTCCGAAGATCCAAATCAGCATCTGAGGGATTTCCTCAAAATTGTCGATTCCATCGACCTTGATGCTACTACTCGGGAGACCACGCGCCTGCGTCTCTTCCAATTCTCTCTACGGGACCAAGCTAGTAATTGGCTTGAGCGACTTCCCGCCGGCTCCATCTCAAATTGGGATGATCTTACTTCTCGCTTCCTTGCTCAATTTTTCCCACCGGGGAGAACCACTAAGCTTAGGAATGACATCTTGATGTTCCAACAACGTCAAGGTGAATCTCTCTACGAAGCATGGACCCGATTCAAGGACTTACTTCATAAAGTCTCTCATCACGGCATCGATCTTTGGCTCCAAGTCCAAATCTTTTATGATCATGTCAACTTCCCCACTAAGCGATCCATTGACCAAGCGGCCGGTGGAAAACTTAGTGATCTCACCGCAGAAGAATCATGGGAAATAATAGAGGACCTCGCCCTCTATGACAACGAAAGTTGGGATGACCCCCGTGAGCTGCCCAAAACCGTTAAGGCAATCTCCTTGCCTCCTTCTGACCGTAGGATGATCGAACTTGAAGATCAAGTTAAATTCCTCATGAGTTCCTACGAAAATCCTAAGTCTTCACACCATGTGAACAAAGTTTCTTCCTCGGGTGAGCCGTTTTATGATCCTCATAACACGCGCACTAGCACTCGATCCCCCGAACACGCTTCTGTTGACTACGCATCCTCACGTATTAATGGAGCGGGAGGAAGATTCCCTACAACACCCGGACCTAGGAATTTCAATGAAACCCGTGAAGCATGGAAAAACAAGCTCGACTTCTATTGGGGACAAACCAAATAATTCACCTCTAATGATTTCTCATGGCCCCCACCTAACGGTCCTAACCAACAAAACATCGAAGGGATGTTGCAAAACCTAGTTGCATCCCAAGAAACCCAAATGGCTAAGCTCTCGGACCGCTTTAACCATCAACAAGCCGAGATGGATAGGAAAATAGACAACCTTTTGAAAGCCATAGCTAATAGTGATAAGAAGGTTAGTGCTATCTCAACTCCCGAGCCTTCAGGTATAGAGATTAAGGATCCAAGCAAGCTAACGAAGTATGTCCAATTCGTCAATACAATCGCCTTAGTTGAACCTAATGAAAGAAATGACGAAAAGGACTATACACATGTGGATGATGAAATACCCGAGGAAGTAGATGAAGTAGACAGTGACTATTTCAACAAATTTCCTACGGAAGAAGAAGTATCTCGCCACCCTCACTTAGTGCGTGACCTCCGTCACATGTATGTTAGGAAAAGTCCTCGAATCAAGTTCGGGAACCCTTGGAATCTTAACATACCATGTGTCATAGGACACCTTTTTGTGGCAAAAGCCTACATTGATCGCAAATCTCCAATCAACATAATGACTAGCACCTATTACAATTGGATATTGAAGAAGCCTATTCCAACTAGGCAAGACCCCAATGATCCTAATGTTAGTTGCAATTTTCTTGGTAGAGTTAAGGGATTGCCCGTTTATGTAGGTAGTTTCACGTTTCCTACGGACTTCATAATTGTGGATGATATTAGCACGGCCATAGACCCTAGTTTGTCCCATGTTATTCTAGGAAAACCTTTCATAGAAAGCACCGGGATGACCTATGACCCCTTGTTAGGAGTAGTGCGATTCAAGAATGAGACCGATGACATAGCTTACCAAATGCCGTTTAAGGTTGAGAAGTTTTCATCACTCTCTAATGATGAAAAGGAACTTAAACTGTCGGTCTATTATAGGAATGATGAGGATAGGGAAAAAGGTGTTGATTATGTTATGGCTAAGATTTTCGGATTCTATAAGGATTGCTTGAGCCTAGGACCGGAATATAGAACCAATTGGGGAGAGGATGAACTCTTAAAGAAGTGCATGTTAGGGCACTTCTACAACATGGAATCCCCCATTAGAGACCGTCAAGAGGGCGGTAGTGAGGAAACGTAGGAGCACGACTACGAGTCTAGCTACAAGACTCTTTAATAAAGAAAAGCGCTTCGTGGGAGGCAACCCATGCTTAATTGTTTGCTTGTTAGTGTCATATATCTTTTATTAATTGTTTATCCTCATGTTTAAATTTGTAAAAATGCTTTATTTTGTTTTTAACTTCGTCTTAATTGCATATAAAGGTATTTTACATAAGGGATAAGTGTAGGGAGGATTACACACGTTTTCAAAAGAAACGTAAACATGAGAATAACAATTAACTAAAAGATATTTATGTTTGTTTGTTCGAGTCAAATGCTTGTATCGAGTCATAATGGATGTTTTGCAGAAATTTTTCCAGATTCTAAAGATGTAAATTTTCCAGAATTTTTTCCAGAAGATCGCAGACCAGTTTTTGTCAGGATAACCTGACGGCGTCAGGGTTGCAACCTGACGGCATCAGGAAGGAGTAAAAACATCAGATTACTTTTTTCTCGTTTTCTGAGCACTTATAAATTTTTGGAATTTTCCAGGTCTTAATTTTCTTAGAAATTCTGTAAACATCCATTCCACAAGCATTATATCCTAGTTTAAATCGAGTCTTATATATATTATTACCGCCGATTTTACGAGAAGGTTTCGTTTGTTTTCTTCAAGTGTGCAGGTTTAGTTTGTCAAGAAGAAGTTACATAAGATTGGAAGGAGCTTTTCACGCAATAATTCTTCTTGAAAAGGATTTAACCACCACTTTACACGGATCCTACCGAGCTAATCAGGGGAGTATTAGTTTCTTTCATTTTTAATTACCTTCTTTTATCATAACTTTGATACTTTCGGGGAACATTGGGGACAATGTTCAGTTTAAGTGTAGGGAGGGAAAATAAAACGGGAACTTTGAAACTATGCTTATCCTTGACTATTTGCTTTGTCCAATTGTGATTGTGTAATAAACCATGAGAAAATGTCGGTTAGGGTAATTTTGGCACCAAATTTAAAATTTTTTATGACATATAAGAGTGGGCCATTAGTCTTAACAAAAGCGTCTCACGGATAGGAAGTTACATGACTAGCACAAAACCCTTTACCACTTAAATTCCACCAAAAATGTGAGGATCGCCCTTAGATTAGTAGGAATTGAAGCATTCATCTTCAATGCTTAGAGTGTGAACCGGTAGTATATTAGATTCTAGAACTTGTTTTGTGATGCATTCCGAGATTGCAAGTGAGGCTACACTTGTGTAGTTAGGAATAACTAAATGATAAGAGGTATTAGGATAACCCTTGTTTGATACCTGTAATATAATTACTTCTTCCACATCGGTTGAGTAATTCCCCCACACCCTTTGCGTTGTACTCATTCTTAGTACACAATACCCCTAGTTAACCCCTCAGAGCCTATCCTTTTCGCGGTTCTCGTGATATTTCGGTTTTTCCGGAATATCAATGAAGAGCATTTTTTACACCCCACCCCCAAATATACACCCAAATCGCCTTAGCCTACCCCTTATGCACTCACTTTTAGTGCAAATGTTTGTTATCACCCCAAACCCTTAGTTCAATTATCTAGTTGCTTGCATAAGTTGCTAAGTCGAGTCATATCCTTTGTATACAGTTTTGGGATGATTGGGATTCATGGGAAAAGTTAAAGTTTATGAAATGACGGGAAGGGAACGTTAAATTCAAATTCCCTTTGTTTGCATAATAATGTACCCCAAGTGTTTTGATCTTTTCAAATCGGGTCAAATTAGTGTTAGAGTAATAAAAACTCAAGTGTAGGGATTTGTCTGTAAATCCCTAGTATTTTGATGTTATCGTAGAGGATGGTAGAGTAAAAGTGTATGAAAAAAAAAAAAAAAAAAATCGAAAAAAAAAATAGAAAAAGGAGAAAAAGAAAAAAATAGATTCAAAAAAAAAATACGGGCTACCATCCTACATCTATCTTTAAATTTATGTTTATTTATTTCAGTTATCTAGAGTTTAGAGTGTCGAGTCTTGGCTTAGCAACGCCATTCTTCATATGCAGTTAACATAAAGATTTTTGACTTTCCACCACTAAATAGCCTATCCCACCAAACCCTTATTTCCCTACCGTAAGCCTAACATTACAACCCTTTAAAAGACCTCTTTGGTAGTCTTTCCTAGGTGCTTACGCCAAAGCAATGAAGGTTTGATCTATTCTCAAGCCTATGGTAATCTATGTACTAGGACCGGTTAATGAGTGTTTATCTTCCATTTCCTATTGTTATATTTCATATATACACCCGAGAGAGATGTGAGTATCCAAACACCCCATGTGAGGTGCTAGTATGTAATTTCCGTGCTTGTTATGACTTTTGCGGGGCTTATATGTGTTGTGGACTGTTTTGAATTAATGCTTCATGACCCCTAACTTATAAATTAATTGGCTAAAAGCACATTTGCTTGAGGACAAGCAAATAACAAGTGTAGGGATATTTGATAAGGTTTTAAAAGGTACCATTTTGAGGGGTCGTTTAAGTCCTTATTTGATCACTTTTGTATCCGTTATTGCTTAATATCGTTCCTTTTCACTTTTTAGGTCTCGTGAAGGCAAAATGCTGGAATGGCACTTATTTGGACGAAAAGGCGCGAATATATGAAGAAAATGGCCAAAGTCAAAATTGAGACACTCACAGTTGCTGAAAGTAGAAGGCAACGGCGTCAGGTGCTACATTGTGACGCCGTCCCAAAATTATTGTGACGGGCCAGAACCCAAAACTCGTATTTACAAGCGACGACGTCCAGTTGTAAAAGAGTAGGCCGTCGCTACTCAAACGGCCTAGATGCAATCCAGACGACGTCAGAAGCTGAAGAGGACGGCGTCACGGACATAAGGTGACGCCGTCGCAAGGTTAACGTGGCCAAGACGAAACCCTAATGGCGGCGACACGACGGCGTCACTAAACATAAGGTGACGCCGTCGCAATTGTAATCTTATATATAGAATCCGAATTTTTCAGTCTTTGTGTGGAGAGTCTTTGGAGTAAAAACCTAAAACCGAACCTAAGGTGTCTTGTACTGTATTTTAGGGTTTTAAACCCTATCTTACATCAAGATAAGTCTTTACTTCATTAATTCAATTATGTCTTTGATTATTTGTGTGTATGCTTGCATGTTCTCCATGTCCGGCTAATTTACTTGTGTGTTTGCTTAGGAAGTATGAAACTTAATTATTGAATATTGATTGGTTGTTTCTTATCTTAGTTGATTAATGATCTAGTAATGCGATAGGTCATTCGTTGTGTACTTAATGCTTGATTCATCTTTGTGAACCTTAGAATATAATTACCTGAGTAGTTGTAGGCTAAACCATCCAAAGAGCGCCTTAGAGTAGGAGTTTATCATCCCTAGTGGGTTTGTAGACAAGACCCTTTGGTAAGTTCAAAGAGTTAGGGAGAAACACATACCCTACAACTTTAGACACACAACGCAACTAGGAATAAGGACGTGACAACTCAACCATCAATAGGAGATAATTAAGGAGTAATACAACCTAAGTAAACACATCTTTAAACTATCATACGAGCACACATTAATTAGACATAGACTCCCACAACCTTAGTTTAGATAATTAGATAATAGTAGAGTAATCGGTAGAAATACCAACCCCCCAAATCCAATACCCGAGATTCGTACCTTTCCATTTTCATAAAACATAAAAAGATAAAAAAATAATCTTCCTCAACCTTAACCTTAGCGTAGTAACTCCTTACTAGCATTCCTATTCCCCTAGAGAACGATATCAATACCCGTGGCTTACCCTAATTACTACACTACAACGATTAGGTTCACTGCCTAGGGTGTTATAAAACTTGCTCGAAGAAAAGGAAGTTTCCTTGACCCCAAACGACGCGTTTAGCGTTATCAAGTTTTTGGCGCCGTTGTCGGGGAATAGAATAGCTAGTTAGTAGTCCACCTCGTTTAGGTTTCTTTGCTTGATTCCTATCAAGTAAATTTTTTCTCATTTTTAGCTTTCTCTTAGTCTATCCCCCTTCTTCGTGACTTTTGTTCGTAACCTCATCACTTTTCATCATGGAAGGTGATAACCCACTACCATTCATCAACCCACCACCAAATGACCCGCCAAGAGCCCGTACTCTTGGTGAATACTCGAGACCAAGCCACCTAGGCTATAGGAACACCATTGAGCTTCCCGACCAAGCCCAAACTATGGCCCTGCGATCCGACACCATCCGGTTGGTGCAAAACGGATGTGCATTCCATGGACTTCGTTCCGAAGATCCAAATCAGCATCTGAGGGATTTCCTCAAAATTGTCGATTCCATCGACCTTGATGCTACTACTCGGGAGACCACGCGCCTGCGTCTCTTCCAATTCTCTCTACGGGACCAAGCTAGTAATTGGCTTGAGCGACTTCCCGCCGGCTCCATCTCAAGTTGGGATGATCTTACTTCTCGCTTCCTTGCTCAATTTTTCCCACCGGGGAGAACCACTAAGCTTAGGAATGACATCTTGATGTTCCAACAACGTCAAGGTGAATCTCTCTACGAAGCATGGACCCGATTCAAGGACTTACTTCATAAAGTCCCTCATCATGGCATCGATCTTTGGCTCCAAGTCCAAATCTTTTATGATCATGTCAACTTCCCCACTAAGCGATCCATTGACCAAGCGGCCGGTGGAAAACTTAGTGATCTCACCGCAGAAGAATCATGGGAAATAATAGAGGACCTCGCCCTCTATGACAACGAAAGTTGGGATGACCCTCGTGAGCTGCCCAAAACCGTTAAGGCAATCTCCTTGCCTCCTTCTGACCGTAGGATGATCGAACTTGAAGATCAAGTTAAATTCCTCATGAGTTCCTACGAAAATCCTAAGTCTTCACACCATGTGAACAAAGTTTCTTCCTCGGGTGAGCCGTTTTGTGATCCTCATAACACGCGCACTAGCACTCGATCCCCCGAACACGCTTCTGTTGACTACGCATCCTCACGTATTAATGGAGCGGGAGGAAGATTACCTACAACACCCGGACCTAGGAATTTCAATGAAACCCGTGAAGCATGGAAAAACAAGCCCGACTTCTATTGGGGACAAACCAAAGAATTCACCTCTAATGATTTCTCATGGCCCCCACCTAACGGTCCTAACCAACAAAACATCGAAGGGATGTTGCAAAACCTAGTTGCATCCCAAGAAACCCAAATGGCTAAGCTCTCGGACCGCTTTAACCATCAACAAGCCGAGATGGATAGGAAGATAGACAACCTTTTGAAAGCCATAGCTAATAGTGATAAGAAGGTTAGTGCTATCTCAACTCCCGAGCCTTTAGGTATAGAGATTAAGGATCCAAGCAAGCTAACGAAGTATGTTCAATTCGTCAATACCATCGCCTTAGTTGAACCTAATGAAACAAATGACGAAAAGGACTATACACATGTGGATGATGAAATACCCGAGGAAGTAGATGAAGTAGACAGTGACTATTTCAACAAATTTCCTACGGAAGAAGAACTATCTCGCCACCCTCACTTAGTGCGTGACCTCTGTCACATGTATGTTAGGAAAAGTCCTCGAATCAAGTTCGGGAACCCTTGGAATCTTAACATACCATGTGTCATAGGACACCTTTTTGTGGCAAAAGCCTACATTGATCGCAAATCTCCAATCAACATAATGACTAGCACCTATTACAATTGGATATTGAAGAAGCCTATTCCAACTAGGCAAGACCCCAATGATCCTAATTTTAGTTGCAATTTTCTTGGTAGAGTTAAGGGATTGCCCGTTTATGTAGGTAGTTTCACGTTTCCTACGGACTTCATAATTGTGGATGATATTAGCACGGCCATAGACCCTAGTTTGTCCCATGTTATTCTAGGAAAACCTTTCATAGAAAGCACCGGGATGACCTATGACCCCTCGTTAGGAGTAGTGCGATTCAAGAATGAGACCGATGACATAGCTTACCAAATGTCGTTTAAGGTTGAGAAGTTTTCATCACTCTCTAATGATGAAAAGGAACTTAAACTGTCGGTCTATTATAGGAATGATGAGGATAGGGAAAAAGGTGTTGATTATGTTATGGCTAAGATTTTCGGATTCTATAAGGATTGCTTGAGCCTAGGACCGGAATATAGAACCAATTGGGGAGAGGATGAACTCTTAAAGAAGTGCATGTTAGGGCACTTCTACAACATGGAATCCCCTATTAGAGACCGTCAAGAGGGCGGTAGTGAGGAAACGTAGGAGCACGACTACGAGTCTAGCTACAAGACTCTTTAATAAAGAAAAGCGCTTCGTGGGAGGCAACCCATGCTTAATTGTTTGCTTGTTAGTGTCATATATCTTTTATTAATTGTTTATCCTCATGTTTAAATTTGTAAAAATGCTTTATTTTGTTTTTAACTTCGTCTTAATTGCATATAAAGGTATTTTACATAAGGGATAAGTGTAGGGAGGATTACACATGTTTTCAAAAGAAACGTAAACATGAGAATAACAATTAACTAAAAGATATTTATGTTTGTTTGTTCGAGTCAAATGCTTGTATCGAGTCATAATGGATGTTTTGCAGAAATTTTTCCAGATTCTAAAGATGTAAATTTTCCAGAATTTTTTCCAGAAGATCGCAGACCAGTTTTTGTCAGGATAACCTGACGGCGTCAGGGTTGCAACCTGACGGCGTCAGGAAGGAGTAAAAACATCAGATTACTTTTTTCTCGTTTTCTGAGCCACTTATAAATTTTTGGAATTTTCCAGGTCTTAATTTTCTTAGAAATTCTGTAAACATCCATTCCACAAGCATTATATCCTAGTTTAAATCGAGTCTTATATATATTATTACCGCCGATTTTACGCGAAGGTTTCGTTTGTTTTCTTCAAGTGTGCAGGTTTAGTTTGTCAAGAAGAAGTTACATAAGATTGGAAGGAGCTTTTCACGCAATAATTCTTCTTGAAAAGGATTTAACCACCACTTTACACGGATCCTACCGAGCTAATCAGGGGAGTATTAGTTTCTTTCATTTTTAATTACCTTTTTTTATCATAACTTTGATACTTTCGGGGAACATTGGGGACAATGTTCAGTTTAAGTGTAGGGAGGGAAAATAAAACGGGAACTTTGAAACTATGCTTATCCTTGACTATTTGCTTTGTCCAATTGTGATTGTGTAATAAACCATGAGAAAATGTCGGTTAGGGTAATTTTGGCACCAAATTTAAAATTTTTTATGACATATAAGAGTGGGCCATTAGTCTTAACAAAAGCGTCTCACGGATAGGAAGTTACATGACTAGCACAAAACCCTTTACCACTTAAATTCCACCAAAAATGTGAGGATCGCCCTTAGATTAGTAAGAATTGAAGCATTCATCTTCAATGCTTAGAGTGTGAACCGGTAGTATATTAGATTCTAGAACTTGTTTTGTGATGCATTCCGAGATTGCAAGTGAGGCTACACTTGTGTAGTTAGGAATAACTAAATGATAAGAGGCATTAGGATAACCCTTGTTTGATACCTGTAATATAATTACTTCTTCCACATCGGTTGAGTAATTCCCCCACACCCTTTGCGTTGTACTCATTCTTAGTACACGATACCCCTAGTTAACCCCTCAGAGCCTATCCTTTTCGCGGTTCTCGTGATATTTCGGTTTTTCCGGAATATCAATGAAGAGCATTTTTTACACCCCACCCCCAAATATACACCCAAATCGCCTTAGCCTACCCCTTATGCACTCACTTTTAGTGCAAATGTTTGTTATCACCCCAAACCCTTAGTTTAATTATCTAGTTGCTTGCATAAGTTGCTAAGTCGAGTCATATCCTTTGTATACAGTTTTGGGATGATTGGGATTCATGGGAAAAGTTAAAGTTTATGAAATGACGGGAAGGGAACGTTAAATTCAAATTCCCTTTGTTTGCATAATAATGTACCCCAAGTGTTTTGATCTTTTTAAATCGGGTCAAATTAGTGTTAGAGTAATAAAAACTCAAGTGTAGGGATTTGTCTGTAAATCCCTTGTATTTTGATGTTATCGTAGAGGATGGTAGAGTAAAAGTGTATGAAAAAAAAAATCGAAAAAAAAAATAGAAAAAGGAGAAAAAGAAAAAAATAGATTCAAAAAAAATAATAAAAAAATAAATAAAAAATACGGGCTACCATCCTACATCTATCTTTAAATTTATGTTTATTTATTTCAGTTATCTAGAGTTTAGAGTGTCGAGTCTTGGCTTAGCAACGCCATTCTTCATATGCAGTTAACATAAAGATTTTTGACTTTCCACCACTAAATAGCCTATCCCACCAAACCCTTATTTCCCTACCGTAAGCCTAACATTACAACCCTTTAAAAGACCTCTTTGATAGTCTTTCCTAGGTGCTTACGCCAAAGCAATGAAGGTTTGATCTATTCTCAAGCCTATGGTAATCTATGTACTAGGACCGGTTAATGAGTGTTTATCTTCCATTTCCTATTTGTTATATTTCATATATACACCCGAGAGAGATGTGAGTATCCAAACACCCCATGTGAGGTGCTAGTATGTAATTTCCGTGCTTGTTATGACTTTTGCGGGGCTTATATGTGTTGTGGACCGTTTTGAATTAATGCTTCATGACCCCTAACTTATAAATTAATTGGCTAAAAGCACATTTGCTTGAGGACAAGCAAATAACAAGTGTAGGGATATTTGATAAGGTTTTAAAAGGTACCATTTTGAGGGGTCGTTTAAGTCCTTATTTGATCACTTTTGTATCCGTTATTGCTTAATATCGTTCCTTTTCACTTTTTAGGTCTCGTGAAGGCAAAATGCTAGAATGGCACTTATTTGGACGAAAAGGCGCGAATATATGAAGAAAATGGCCAAAGTCAAAATCGAGACACTCACAGTTGCTGAAAGTAGAAGGCGACGGCGTCAGGTGCTACATTGTGACGCCGTCCCAAAATTATTGTGACGGGCCAGAACCCAAAACTCGTATTTACAAGCGACGACGTCCAGTTGTAAAAGAGTAGGCCGTCGCTACTCAAACGGCCTAGATGCAATCCAGACGACGTCAGAAGCTGAAGAGGACGGCGTCACGGACATAAGGTGACGCCGTCGCAAGGTTAACGTGGCCAAGATGAAACCCTAATGGCGGCGACACGACGGCGTCACTAAACATAAGGTGACGCCGTCGCAATTGTAATCTTATATATAGAATCCGAATTTTTCAGTCTTTGTGTGGAGAGTCTTTGGAGTAAAAACCTAAAACCGAACCTAAGGTGTCTTGTACTGTATTTTAGGGTTTTAAACCCTATCTTACATCAAGATAAGTCTTTACTTCATTAATTCAATTATGTCTTTGATTATTTGTGTGTATGCTTGCATGTTCTCCATGTCCGGCTAATTTACTTGTGTGTTTGCTTAGGAAGTATGAAACTTAATTATTGAATATTGATTGGTTGTTTCTTATCTTAGTTGATTAATGATCTAGTAATGCGATAGGTCATTCGTTGTGTACTTAATGCTTGATTCATCTTTGTGAACCTTAGAATATAATTACCTGAGTAGTTGTAGGCTAAACCATCCAAAGAGCGCCTTAGAGTAGGAGTTTATCATCCCTAGTGGGTTTGTAGACAAGACCCTTTGGTAAGTTCAAAGAGTTAGGGAGAAACACATACCCTACAACTTTAGACACACAACGCAACTAGGAATAAGGACGTGACAACTCAACCATCAATAGGAGATAATTAAGGAGTAATACAACCTAAGTAAACACATCTTTAAACTATCATACGAGCACACATTAATTAGACATAGACTCCCACAACCTTAGTTTAGATAATTAGATAATAGTAGAGTAATCGGTAGAAATACCAACCCTCCAAATCCAATACCCGAGATTCGTACCTTTCCATTTTCATAAAACATAAAAAGATAAAAAAATAATCTTCCTCAACCTTAACCTTAGCGTAGTAACTCCTTACTAGCATTCCTATTCCCCTAGAGAACGATATCAATACCCGTGGCTTACCCTAATTACTACACTACAACGATTAGGTTCACTGCCTAGGGTGTTATAAAACTTGCTCGAAGAAAAGGAAGTTTCCTTGACCCCGAACGACGCGTTTAGCGTTATCAACTTACTACTTCTCTAGAAGAGATCCAGATTGATGAACGTTTGAACATTATCGGGGAATCTACTAAGATCACGGACCATGAGGTCAAATGACTTAAGTAAAGTCGCATTCATATTCTCAAGGTTCGATGGAACTCTAGAAAAGAGGTCCTAAATTCACGTAGGAACGTAAAGATGAACTCAAATATACCGTTAGTAGATAACACTCACTAAACTTCGTGACGATGTTCCATTACAGAAGTACCCCCACCTCTTCTTGGGAACATCATATTGAAAGCCAACAAACTACATATACTTGTATACTTATATCGTACACTATACTAAAACGCGATTACTATGCTTTCGTAGGTAATCGTTAAAGATCGTGGTCTTGCCATACTCTATTGTTGATATACATTATATCATTACACTTCGCTGCTGATCACTACGGTGAGTTTCATAGCCCCAACTTTTGTTTAACTGTTTTATAAACTCTTTGGGGGAGATACATGCTATTGCTTTTACTACATGCTAAAATGCTTTATTATGGACAATTAGTTGCAAAATGAATGCCTTGACTGTATTATTGCATGCCCCTAAGTTGTTTTTTCCAAAAGTTCCCAACATCATGGACCACTAATCACTGGGAGTGAGGGAAAATATTGTGGATAGGCCTATCGGAATTGACGAACCCGTCTATGTTATCGGAAATAACAAGGCGTACAATATTTGAGATTATCTAGGTATAGGACAAAATACCTACTCGGGGCAACGTATATATATATATATATATATATATATATATATATATATATATATATATATATATATATATATATATATATATATATCGTCCGGTGATATATATACAACAGTCAGTCGTGAGTCCCATGAGCTTAGAGCAATAATAACTATCAAGAAGATAATTGTACACATTGCAGTTATATTTTATACGAACTATATTGTCCACTACTGTTTTCAAACCTATGAGGTTTCTATTTTTTGTATTGACCGGTTAGGCAATCAAACGCACTATGGGCGTATAACAACATAGCCCACTACTTTCATAAACTTGATATCTTGTGATCAACTGTTTTGCTTACAAACCTATGAACTCACTCAACCTTTGTGTTGACAATTTTTATCATGTTATCTCAAGTTCGAAAGGAATTAGCTGGCATGGCATGTGAAGGCGCACGAAAAATATTTTGAAGACGATGCATATATTATCATTCGAAAAACATTACAACTTTTATGTTGTACTTTTTATGATTGTACAAACTCGTGGGACCTCTGTTTGTAAACTCTGATATTTTAATCGAATGATAATTTATTTCAAAACGTCTCATTTAGAGTCGTTTTTAGTAACTTGATCTGTGAACTATGAAGTAATACCCTAGTGACACAATCTTCCGCTGCGATAATTTTGGGGGTGTTACAGATTGGTATCGGAGCTTCAGTTATAGAGAACCAGGTTGCATATGAACCACCTCTAGTCATCTTCATTTGGCCATAACTTTTTAACCACAAGTCCTTTTTAAGTAATTCAAAAGCTCAAATTCTAGTTTTTACTTTCTCTAACATCTTCTCAAGCTTAATCAAGTTCAAGTTCCAAAGTTTACTTATATCAATAGTCTAATTACAAGTATATACTTATATTTCAATGCAGAAAGTTTGGCTGCACATTCAGTCCTGCCAAAACGACCATAAGTTGAGTTCTACAACTTGTTTTGATACGATTTTAAAACAAGGTTTTGACCCTTTTCTCGTCCGAATCAGCAAAAGTGTAAAACACAAAAGTTTCTCAGAATCACTTTTTCTACAAAACCTCGGGTGCACATAAGCAGAAAGTGAACAGAAAATACTAAAAACTACAAAAACTAAACTGACCTGTTGTTGACTAGAAAACAACCATGGCTAAGAAACTTTAAGTGATATCTTGATTCTTTGAAGCCAAAACAAAGCCAAGGTTAATCCAAGGTGTTGTTTCAAGATATTTTAACTTAGATACATCCTCAAGAATGTCCTTGATTATTGTTTGACTTAGCCGCATGGCTAATATAAGTTTAATGACCTGAAACTTGTTTTTAAAACTTGGTTCATTGGATTAGACTTTGCTAGACTTTGACAAACTAAGTAAATGACCATATGCCATGTTAAACTACTTCACGACACACAACTTATATCATCATATCGTCACACAAGTCAATCAATAGTCTTTGACGAAACACGAAACATGTTTTATATAACATTTGTCTCGTCAAATACTTACTTATAAAAGATAAGTACTACAATAGTAGGGAATTTCATTATCATAAAGAGGCCTCTTCGGGGTGTCGTATCGACAAGTTGTGGATTTACGATTTAAAGTGTCCTGGTTCCTCATACGTTCACTACATGACCTTTGATTTTGATAGCCTGAACGATGGTACGAGGTTATTTATAAAAGGGCTATAAGCCAAACAACACTTAAGGGATACATCAACTTAAGGATTCATGTACAACATTATAACATATTGAAAGCCAACAAACTACATATACTTGTACACTTATATCGTACACTATACTAAAACGCGAATACTATGCTTTCATAGGTGATCGTTAAAGATCTTGGTGTTGCCATACTCTACTGTTGACATATATTATATCGTTACACTCCGCTGCTGATCACTATAGTGGGTTTCATAGACCCAACTTTTGTTTAACTGTTTTATAAACTCTTTTGGGGGAGATACATGCTACTGCTTTTACTACATGCTAAAATGCTTTATAATGGATAATTACTTGCAAAAAGAATGCATTGACTGTATTATTGCATGCCTAAGTTGTTTATGCCAAAATTCCCCAACATCATGGACCACTAATCACTGGGAGTGAGCGCAAATATTGTGGATAGGCCTATCGGAATTGACGAACCCGTCTCTGTTATCGGAAATAACAAGGCGCACTATATTTGAGATTATCTAGGTAAAGGGCAAAATACCTACCTGGGGCAAGTTATTTATATATATATATATATATATATATATATATATATATATATATATATATATATATATATATATATATATATATATATATATATATATATATATATATATATATATATATATATATATATATATATATATATATCGTCCGGGGATATATATATATACAACAGTTATTCGTGAGTGCCATGAGCTTAGAGCAATAATAACTATCAAGAAGATAATTGTACACATTCCAATTATATTTTATACGAACTATATTGTCCACTACTGTTTTCAAACCTATGCAGTTTCTATCGTTTGTATTGACCGGTTAGGCAATCAAACGCACTATGGGCGTATAACAACGTAGCCCTCTGCTTTCCTAAACTTGATATCTTGTGATCAAACTGTTTTGCTTACAAACCTATGAACTCACTCAACCTTTGTGTTGACACTTTTTAGCATGTTATCTCAGGTTCGAAAGGAATTAGCTGGCATGGCATGTGAAGGCGCACGAAAAATATTTTGGAGACGATGCATATATTATCATTCGAAAAACATTACAACTTTTATGTTGTACTTTTTATGATTGTACAAACTCGTGGGACTTCTTTTTGTAAACTCTGATATTTTAATCGAATGATAATTTATTTCAAAACGTCTCATTTAGAGTCGTTTTCAGTAACTTGTGCTGTGAACTATGAAGTAATACCCCAGTGACACAATCTTTCGCTGCTTTAATTTTGGGGGTGTTGCAAATTGGTATCAGAGCTTCAGTTATAGAGAACCATGTTGCATATGAACCTAGGCTATAACTACATCTTACATTAAACTTGTGTCACTCATTGTTGTCTTCATGATTCCGTGCGCCATGCCTACTCCTTAACACAATACTATGTTATTTATATAAAGACTGTTTATATAAACAATTGGCTAAACATAACTGCATATGTCTATTCCAAGGCATTATGTCATAACCAGATATCCCCGATCATGTAGATTTTGTGATCTATGAAACTTTCTAAGACATTGTAGTTGGTACAATGGTCTCATTATTATTAAGACATTGTAAGTATGCAATAGTCTTCCTTAAATCTCAAACATCATGAGATACGCAATTGACTTAGATATATCTTAAACATCTTGAGATACACAATTGACTTAGATATATCTCAAACATCGTGAGATACACAATTGACTTAGACATATCTCAGACATCGTGAGATACACAATTGGCCTAAATATATCTCAGACATTAACAGATACACAATAGTTTTATCTATTTCTCAAACATTGTGTGTTACACAATGGTCTCACTGGTATTTCTCAAACATTGTGAGAAAACTATTTCATAACTATGAACTCGCCGACTCTTTTGAACGCTATGTCGATTTTCTATGATTAGTTTACTCCTCGTCTTCGAAGATGAGTGTAAACATTCATTCCATACTCTTGGAACACTTTTGATGAATCATAGTACATCGTCTTGTAACTCATCGATTAAGTATGAGTGTTGTGTCGGAAATTCTTAAGTAGGATGATTTGGAATAGCCTTATTTAAATGGACTGGGACGCCTTTTCATTTAAATAAAGAAATTGTAAATCGCCGAACCATAAGTTTATGATTTCTTACTTACATAAATTGGGACGCTTCTTTATGTAAGTAATGAATTATAAATGAGTGGGCTTATTTGTATCCGATATGACATGAGTATGAACTCGAACCCGAGAATCACAAGTATTATTTGAAAAGATCTAGAAAACACGATAGTATTTTACCACTCAGCAAAAATCTTAAGACCTCATTCGAGCAAATAATTTCATTCTTAAGTTTTCACTTTTGCTGTTACAAATCCTTACAAACATGAACCATTTTTTGAGCTAACAAAATTGGTTAAAGTCAATTGAAACCCGACCTGATAGAATCAGATGTTTCAAGAACATAATTGAAACCCGGCCTGATAGAATCAGATGTTTCAAGAACAAAATTGAAACCCGACATGATAGAATTAGATGTTTCAAGACCATAATTGAAACCCGACCTGATAGAATCAGATGTTTCAAGAACAGAATTCGGTTGCCATAGATTTGATTATGCACGAGTCGCATAAGTCAAAGTATTCCATATTATTGAGCTAACGGACTTGCTACACTCATTGAGCTAATGGACTTAGTTCAATCTCGAACTAACAAACTAGGTACGATGTCCCATTATCCATCACATAAGCTTTTCCATGAGCTCCTCCGATTGGTTGGCCATTATTTTGAGAACATAATTTCTCAAAATGTTCTCACTTTCCACATCTCATCCCCGTTTGTTATTATTGTTGTTACCGTTGTTATTTGCCTATTGTTAGATCCTTGAGCAGTCTAAGCTCACACAACTTGATCCACTAGGTTATGAGACATCTGAATTGTTTCATCCAGTGTGAAGGATCAAACGAAGTTACGTTCTCTTGAATACTTAGTGGAAGTTTTCAGATGAACTTTTCCCATAACTTCTTATTGGTTGAGACCATCATTGGGCACACTACTGCCAACTCTTGAAAGAGACGAATATAAGTTGTGATATCAACAACACTTACAACAAGGAAACTTCACCTCCATTTCTTGCACCTCATTTCGAGGGCGATACTTCCTGAATTGTAACTTCTTCAACTTAGTCCAAGAAATCTTGTGAGTATTCTCAATACTAATAGATTGAGCAACAACATTTTACCCTGACAAAGCATTATCTAGAAGCATGCTTGTGGCATATTTGGCTTTGCAATCTTTAGCACAATTGCTGATTAGAATTTCTAAGCTTGACAATCACGAAATCCTTGTAAGGAATCTAGTACAATGTTTACTTCCTGGCCCGCAATTTTAGGCCACACATTATCACCAGAAAGGTTACACAGATGTAAGCATTAACTTTCAAAATTTCATGCTAGGATTATGGTTTTGTTGAAAGCCTCGTTGCGGTAAGGTATGATTCGTTTGGGGAAATTAGAAAAACCAAACTTAAGATATATTGGACTATATGATATTAGCAAGAATTGGCCTGGTAGCTTTAAGACTTGAGCTATCACTCGAACTTAGTAGTGTACACAACGTCTTTCATTTGTACACTTTTAAGAAGTGTCTTTTGATAGAACACTTACTACTTCTCTAGAAGAGATCCAGATTGATGAACGTTTGAACATTATCGGGGAATCTACTAAGATCATGGACCATGAGGTCAAATGACTTAAGCAAAGTCGCATTCATATTCTCAAGGTTCGATGGAACTCTAGAAGAGGCCCTGAATTCACGTAGGAACGTGAAGATGAACTCAAATATACCGTTAGTAGATAACACTCACTAAACTTCATGACGAAGTTCCATTACAGAAGTACCCCCACCTCTTCTCGGGAACATCATTAACTCATAACACAAACTAAATCATGAGGATATGATTCCCATAACTGGTAGAGGCTGTAGCAACTAGTAAATATCCATAAGGAAAAATGACTAATTTGCCCTTTGACTTTGACTTTTGACTATTTGACTTTTACTGTAACGTAAAAGCAAATATTGTAACTGATAATTTCCCAAGTTAAATAATTCACTCTATTTTGGATTATTACACTCTGAACATTTTTTGTTCACCAATGGCTATAAATAATTATTTAAAGTTGTTACTTTATTAATTACGAAAGTTTAATCGTGTAAACTTTCCTCGCGGTCAACACAAGACTACGATAAGTCTAGGTGTTCAAAATACTCTAATTTCACCAATAGTCATATTTTATATGAACTATTTCCACTTTGTTATTTTTACGTAAATATTTTACTCTTTATGTAATACGCGTGCTCGAACCTATATTATTAGGTTTTAACAACATAAACGCACCCCGTTAGACTTATCACACCTTTAATATACCTAGTTGGAGTATGTTGATAAGTTTTGAAATTTTCATAAGTATTATATATTTACGTTACTCGATTTTAAGTTTCGTGACTTAAGGGCTTAACATTAGTAATTAACGGGACCAAACTACACCCCGTAAACTTAAAGTTAAACAAATAACATCACAAAGCTACACATACTCACCACCTCAAGTAAGAGGTGGCGTTCATGTATGTATAAGACATACACATGTCTTATGTTTGTTAATTGTGCAAAAGTATTCACATCCTTATCACTCCATTAAATCAAGATAAAGTCTCTCATCTCCCTTTTGGGACTCCTTGCTGCCATGAATACCAAGACCCCAAACCATCATCATTATAAAGTTTTATTGGCTAATTCTAGTGTTAAAGATTGAAGGTTATAAGTCCTAACTAGTTTTTGGTTCATTATCTTCAAACAAGTCTTTGATTCCATGGTTGAAATAGAAGATATTCTAGGAGATAATCAAGGGTTCAAGGGCTGAGATTAAGAGAATTCTTGGGAGGTTAATAAAGGTTTGAATCAAGTGGTGAAAAGATTCAAGACAAGGGTGAAGATTAGAAAGGGTTTAGGATTGATTATTCTTGTAACTTTCCAACCAAATCATTGTAAGATTTGTGTTACTTTTCATTTACATTCAATATGGTTGTAATAATATTTATTAGATGTAATTTGATATAAGTAGTATATGTAATATGGCATAATTGATGTTGTACATGAAGTTTGTAACATGAAAATAAGCTAAAACAAGCCTTAGGTGGGTTTTATGAGTTTGAATTCTGCAACAGTCCCAAATTTTGATTAAACTGATCATCTCAGTAAACTTTAAGGTTTATTCAATAATATAGGCTTGTAGAGCTATGTCTTACGGTCGTTTCGCCGGGTGGCGCACCTCATAACTCATCCCGATGAGTAAATGAGAGCCAAAATGGCAAAACATGTCAAAATATGCACACCAGATTTCATTTAAGAAAAGCCCATAGTTTTGGTTATTTCTGGAAGTCAACTCAGTTTTATGAAATGTAGCTAAGACATAAACTTGAAGTTTGGCGAAAGCCGCGCATCAAAAAAAGTTGTAGAACTCAACTTATGGTCGTTTTGGCAGGACTGAATGTGCAGCCAAACTTTCAGCAATGAAATATAAGTATATACTTGTAATTAGACTATTGATATAAGTAAACTTTGGAACTTAAACTTGATTAAGCTTGAGAAGCTGTTAGAGAAAGTAAAAACTAGAATTTGAGCTCTTGAATTACTTTAAAAAGACTTGAGGTTAAAAAGTTATGGCCAAATAAAGATGACTAGAGGTGAATATGTTGTTGGAACAAAAGTTGCTGATACGATTTTAAAACGAGGTTTTGACCCTTTTCTGGTCCGAATCAGCAAAAGTGTAAATCACAAAAGTTTCTCAGAATCACTTTTTTTACAAAAACTTAGGAGCACATAAACAGAAAGTGAACAGAAAATACTAAAAACTACAAAAACTAAACTGACCTGTTGTTGACTAGAAAACAACCATGGCTAAGAAACTTTAAGTGATATCTTGATTCTTTGAAGCCAAAATAAAGCCAAGGTTAAGCCAAGGTGTTGTTTCAAGTTATTTTAACTTAGATACATCCTCAAGAATCTTTGATTATTGTTTGACTTAGCCGCACGGCTAATATAAGTTTAATGACCCGAAAATTATTTTTAAAACTTGGTTCATTGGATTAGACTTTGCTAGACTTTGAAAAACTAAGTAAATGACCATATGCAAAGTTAAACTACTTCACGACACACAACTTATATCATCATATCGTCACACAAGTCAATCAATAGTCTTTGACGAAACACGACACATGTTTTATATAACATTTGTCTCGTCAAATACTTACTTATAAATGATAAGTACTACAATAGTAGGGAATTTCATTATCATAAAGAGGCCTCTTCGGGGTGTCGTATCGACGAGTTGTGGATTTACGATTTAAAGTGTCCTGGTTCCTCATATGTTCACTACATGACCTTTGATTTTGATAGGCTGAACGATGGTACGAGGTTATTTATAAAAGGGCTATAAGCCAAACAACACTTAAGGGATACATCAACTTAAGAATTCATGTACAACATTATATCATATTGAAAGCCAACAAACTACATATACTTGTACACTTATATCATACACTATACTAAAACGTGAATACTATGCTTTCATAGGTGATCGTTAAAGATCTTGGTGTTGCCATACTCTATTGTTGACATACATTATATCGTTACACTTCGCTGCTGATCACTACAGTGAGTTTCATAGCCCCAACTTTTGTTTAACTGTTTTATAAACTCTTTTAGGTGAGATACATGATACTGCTTTTACTACATGCTAAAATGCTTTATTATGGACAATTACTTGCAAAAAGAATGCCTTGACTGTATTATTGCATGCCTAAGTTGTTTATGCCAAAAGTCCCCAACATCATGGACCACTAATCACTGGGAGTGAGCGCAAATATTATGGATAGGCCTATCGGAATTGACGAACCCGTCTCTGTTATCGAAAATAACAAGGCGCACTATATTTGAGATTATCTAGGTAAAGGGCAAAATACCTACCCGGGGCAAGTTATTCACAAGGATGTCCATTTCTCTGTTTTCTCTCAGCAAACAAACACACAAGGGCATTTGAAGACCTAGACATTTTTAGTATAAATAGAAGCATTGTAAGCCTTTCAAAGGCAGTAGGTTTTTATTTTAAAAATAGTCTCTAGTTTTTAATTGTACTTGTGTTTTTAGTTAATGAAAAAAATTTAGTTTATCAATCTCTACTTTCAGTTTTTATTTTTTCTGCAAGTTCTGTTCTTGATAAGCACTTTAGTGCTTAGTCTTTCCTTTTGTTTATTCATTGCCAAAACTAGTTTTGTAGCCTACTCAAGTTTTGCTTTTAAAATCAGTGTCTAAAAAAAACAGTATACCCTGCAGGGGTGTTTGGTTTAAGCTTTATCTTGGGTCAAAACACATTCTCACCCACTTTGACTTTGTAAGTCAAAGTGGTTTTAAGGTTTTAAAGTCGTTTTGAATGAAGTAAAATTGATTTAACAAGTTTTGTTAAGTTTTGAAAAAAAAAAAAAAAAAATCCATATCTGTCCTGTACTGCATACAGAATAGCAGCAATAGGCTGCTGTTGCAGCCCCATTTCCATAGCTTATTTGTCATCAAAAATGTGTCAAAACAGTTTTTCTTGCATCTCTACATACCCATCTTTAGTTGTCTTTACTTATTTTGCACCTAGGATAGTTTAATCTTAGCTTAATATGCTCTAAAAATCTGTCCCAAGCCCGTTTTCTTTAACTGTTTCAGCAAGCATACAAGCCCAAGTAGCTTAACTTTTAGATTCTTAACTTGCTCAATATTCCTTCTTATTCCCTGAAATTTGGTATGCATAGTATTTAGTTGGTCACCTAGCTAATAGTATTATTTATAGTATTTAGATAGTGCTTATTAGAGCTTATTTTTAAGCTCAAAACAGCCCCTATTGGACTGATTGGACTGCATCACAGCAGCCTCTACAGCAGCCTCTTCCAACTTATTTAGTGCTTATTAGTTGTTCCTTCTAGCTTATTTAGACAACTTTAGTGCTTATTAGGTCCTATAGATTAGGTGAGTTAGTTTTTAGCTTATCTCTTGCTTATTGTATGCTTATTTAGCCTTTTAGAATAGCTTAGTATACCCTTTGTATGCTCATTTTCCTCATTAGCTTAGGACTCTTAAATGCTTATAACTGCTTATTTCCCTTGTTTGCCTGTTATTTCTAGCTTATTTTAGTTTTTATAAATGCATACCAGCTTGTTTCATTGACCTTATCTTATCATTGCTTATTCATAAGTTCATTTAGCATAAAATCTGTCAATAGGTGTGTTTGTTTTGCTTCTGTCACTATCTGTTGGAGATAAGCAGTCATAACAGCTTATTTAGCTTTTTCAAAAGTTTAAGTTTTTGATAAAATTGCTTATTTAGTTCTATTATTAAGTTGTTGAAAGAAAAATTTGAAAAAAAAATAATTTGCAAAAAGGTGCAAAGCACCAGGTTCGAACTCAAGCCTCTTGGCTCACCACACACACTCTTATCCAGCTGCCCTTGGGACTTTAACTGGTCGTTTCATGCATTGTTAATCTCTTAACCACATATTCAGTTTTAAGCTTACTAGCTTATTAGGCTTTTTAAGTGCTTATTTCGTAAAGTAGTACCACAGTTTTTTTATTTTTCTTAAAATCATTTAGGTTCAAAGTAATTTTAGTGAATTTTTCAGAATTTTCTAAAATAGTTTAGTATTTTTATAATTAAATTAGATTAAATTAGATTTTAATTCATAATAAATAATTTAAAAGTCGAAAAAATACCCGGCTTTTTCCTAAAATTATTTTTAGTCGTTTAGAACGTAGGAAAATTAGTTTCACATCCTTAGGCCTTAAATTGCATTATTTTCACTTTTTGAGGCTCGGGATTAGCCCGGGTTTTCACGTTTTTGCATATTATCACTCTAGGACTTAATTTAGCATCATTTTATCATTTCATATGCTTAGTAGTAGTTAGTTAATCATTTACTTTGTTCCCGTGCCTTAATTACTTTCCCTTTAGTTAATTTGTAGAAAACGTAATCAAAAACAAAAACCCGTAACATCGAGCATTTTAATAACAAACCTCAAACGACATTCTCAATTCACACCTCGTTGGGAAATGACTCGGATATCCTTATCCGGTATCACATATCTCACTCACGGGATTTGATTGACTAACCTTTTTCCTAAGAGGTTTTCTATTCGATCCTCGTGTTTATTTTGATATTGATATTATTATACTATTTCATCCATACACACCACCTTTAAGCCCTAATCAAATTTTGGCTATATATATATATATATATATATATATATATATATATATATATATATATATATATATATATATATATATATATATATATATATATATACTAGTGTCAAAACCCGTCCGATGGACGGGTATGACTTGTGGTTTTTATTTTTAGGATTTAGTAGAACAAATATAGAATGGATTTGGGTGACCAGTTATTCAAAATGTGATATGTTTTATATAAAATTATTAACAATTTCGATAATATATAATGTGTTTACACGATTACATTCACAAGCTTTTCCACTCATATCCATATCCCAGTATTTTTAGTGTGGAGCCTTTTCACGATGACCTTGCCTGCTAATTGAATCACCCATATCGTACTATTTCACCTACAAACACAAAAACAAAAAATAAAAGACAAAAAACAAACACATAAGATATTGTTATAAATACATATAATCCATTGTTCTATATTAATTTTGTAGATGATTAGAACATAAAATCCTTAATCTGTTAAAACCAAAATATATTTTCGTAAGAGGAGATATAACGGTATAGTGCATTTTAATGTAGTAACTTATGTGGTAGATATGATCATGAAAATAATGTCAATCAAGTACCTAGAGTCACTATAACTGTTCAGCTAATATAAGTAGGTTGTAGCTCATAATTCAATCAGTTAGTGCTTAACCATTCTAGTAGCAATGTCCAACGCTTAAAATTTTTAAGCAACATTATTTTTACCAACATTACTCTAAAATATGTGCTCTTGCGATAGGTAATCTATATTCTTTATATCTTATATTAACTGTATTATAATAGCAATGCTTATATGTGTAATCTATTATAAGTAGTTTAACAGACTGAATTTTTATGTTAAGAAAGTTAACGACACGAACCTTTAGAAGGAGCCTGGTATCCCAACTGCGAGGTGTTGGAGTTTTAATATTTAGAAATTTACAACACAATAAACAATATAAGCGATTTAATAATTGTTACTTTTTTGACCGATGAGTGTTGTTATTGCCGTTTTTTGTTTAAAACTCTAAACAAATTGTTGAATAAACATATTTACACATTGTTTTTTTGACCGATGAGTGTTGTTATTGCCCTTTTTTTAAACTCTAACCAAAATTGTTGAATAAACATATTTACATATTGTTTTTTAATACCCGTGCACGCACGGGATTTTTACATCAATTTTTAGTTATGTATTAATATATATTGTAAATTTAAAAGTCATGAGTTTAATGCTAACTACATATAATTATATTGTACATTATTATACCCGTACATGCACCAGTTTTGGCATAAATTTTCAGTTGAGTATTTGAGTACCCACAAAATGATTTGGAAAGTGTTGTGGTCCAATAATATGGTAACATAATTTCTTTTTATTCTTTTTTACCCTCTACATTCAGTTGATAAGTCATTGTGTGAAAATAATTTTGTAAAATTTTTATGAATGTAGTATTGCTCATAAAAGTAATAAATTATACTGTACATAATTATGTCAATTGTATCCTTTGTGTAATTTTCGGAAGCGAATATCCTAAAAAGTGAACTTTATATTACCTATACTAATACAGCTTATAGTAGTTTTCAATTGACTACCCAATAAAGTGTTTTTAATTCACAAAAAAAAAAAAAAAAAAAAAAAAAAAAAAAAAAAAAAAAAAAAAAACTATTTTTTCGAACCAAATATAATTTGATATGGAAAACAAACGTCTAACTTGACCAAAATAAAAGTACTTCTCGAACTAAAAAACAAAGACACAATTAAGACTATTAATTCATAATTTAAGTTATAGATTAAATTATTATCTCTAATTCCTATAATGAATTTAAGACTTTATCTTTAAAGTCTATTAAGTTAACATACTTTCTATTATTAATAATTATTTAATTATAACTAATTAATATGTTTGTAGTTAAAACTAATAACTTTCTAAATTTGCATATAATAATATGACATTAATTCTTCGCAATCTCTCAGCACAAACACACAATATCTAAAAACTATAATCCACTATAGAAAATCGTTAAACAATATTCGCAAATAAAAAAAAACTTAAAATTAAAAAATTGTTAAACAACATTCGTTTCTTTGGGTACCATGTTAGTGTTTATTATAATGTTTTAAAATTAATGACTAAAAATTGGAAATCACGAATATTTGTCATAATTGTATTTTTTAAAAGCCTATGATAAATCAGCATCATACATAACATGGTACATAAAATGTAGCTTTGAGCTCCTTAGTGGTAACTCAGGATGGAAACCATACACCATGGGATGAGTTAACACAACACGATACATCATAAATTCTCTACAACCAAGTGATCAATAAAAAATAAGCAATCCCAAACACCCTCTATAAATTCATTAAATATGCAATATTAAGCTAACTGTATTCTTTGAAGCACGGAAGTTTTTTGGGTCAAACCCAGTCCCACATTTATCAAAAAAATGCCTCTATTTCTAATTTTATTTGTGATGTTGTTGGTTAATGGAAAATTGTTATTCAAGTATGTTATTTTTTATTATTGTTTAAAATATATTTATTTGTATTTAGTTGTATTTTTTGTTTTGATGGTGTTATTTAGCGGTTTTTAGTTTTTAAAAACATGAGTTTCTTTTTTTTAATGATTGACTTACATGGAAATTGTTTTGATCTTTTAGTTTTTTTAAAGTTTTTTTTTTTTTTGTTATTATTAATTTTTATCATTATGTATTGTTTTTTTCTGTTTTTTAATTGATTGTTAAATTAGTTGGTTTGTCGTTTTGGAAAAATTAGTTAACGAAAATAAAGATATAAATTTACCAAATTTTTTATTTAATCCATCACGAATGAAAAGAAATAAATGGTTATTGAATATGAGATAAAAAAAAATTAAGCGGTACGCAAGAACAAAGTATCAAAGCATAACTCATTCGATGGGTGAGCAAGCCTTATGAATATCATTAAAAATCTTAGGTTTACATCCACCAGTCCGACTTATGAATATCTTTGGATAAATTAGTTAACAATAAATTAGATATAAAGGTACCAATTTTTATATTGAATGCATTAACTTATGAATATCGAGTACTACTTATAAGTTATATAATTGCACACAAACACAAAGCCTCTAAATCTCTGCTCTTCACTATACGCAACAATTGATTGGCCAACATCAAAAGTTTCCTTAATCGATTCGTTAATATGCCATTTATAATTGTCGTTTTGGAAAAATAAGTTAACGAAAAATTAGATATAAACGTACCAAATTTTTTATTTAATGCATTAAGAACGAAAAAAATTAAACGCTTATCAAATATGAGAGAAAAAAAGTTTCAAAGTGGTATGGAAGAACAAAGTATCAAAGCATATCTAGTTCGATGGGTGAGCTAGCCTTATAAATACTGTTAAAAAAACTTAAGTTTACGTCCATGGTCCTGGCTTATTAATATCATTGGAATTAGTTAACGAAAAATAAGATATAAGGGTACCAATTTTTATATTGAATGTATTACCTTATGAATATCGAGTAGTACTTATAAGTTATATGACGATTATTGCACACAAATACAAAGCCCTTAAATCTATGCTCTTCACTATACACAAAAATTGCTTGGCCAACATCAAAAGTTTCCTTAATCGATTCATTAATACGCCATTTCAACCATTTACTTCGAGTAGCTTGTACATCTGTTTGGTGCTATTTGCATATATTATAATACATGTTCATTCAGTTAACCAAAAATTAAGAATGAAGGCAATGCGATATTTGAGAGAGCAGGAACAGAAGCAAATGTCCCATTTATAAAACTTGTAAAGGGTCATTTTTAAATTGACATAAGTTTAAAATCCAAAGTTCTTTCATAGGTGGCAAAATAAAGAAGTTAAGCTATTTGGATAATATATCAAACTAAGTTCAGCTCATGTTGATTCTTGAAAACTTCTCTTCTGATGTGTGAACCTATTCAACCTGTACTAACTCCAGTGCTACACAACTTTGACTGAGCCACACATCCGTGACTCCACTCGTTCGAGAAGAATCACCACACAGACCTGGGCACATCAGTGAATGCTCCCATAATAAATGACTCTTCGGCGACCTCCTTTTGATACATTTGTAACTCCTTAATCTGTAGAAAAACGTTTTCAATCGACTATACCTTTTTTTCCAAAAACACGACAATTTATATTCCTCCATATGAAATACCTGGCTATCCACACAACCGCCTAGCGTTCAGTGTCTACACTTTAAGTGTATACAAAATAGATTCTTGATTCTGAACTGTGCAGGCATCATCTTCCAAACGCAAAGTTTATTCACTATATGATATATCAGACGGCTTTGCAACTGATGAAGATCATAATAGTAAAGCATCTTAATGTAATTACCTGCATCTAGAGAGTCTAGAATAATCATTTAAAGGCACATGAAGCAAAATCATGACATATGTGATATAGTTACACATTCTGTCATTAGCTGTTAATTCTTTACCAAGCAAATCTGTATCGTTTGATTCTGCAAAATATGGATAATGCTCACTGAGAAATAACATGTCTTTGAAATGCAATTGAAATTGTATGAAAAACTTATGGGATAAACACTCAAACTTAGGGAGTGTTTGGATTAGCTTATTTCTTAGCTTATAGGCATATTTGAATTTTGAAAAACTCGTAAGTTGACTTTTTAGACCTTATAAGCTTATCAACTTCAGCTTTATGGCTCACTTAAGTGCATAACACTTGGTAAATCATATTCAAAATTCTATGACCCTTGTGGTACCAAATTAACTTAGTAACTAAAGTATTTGAGTAAAAGGGAATAAAAGTGATTCAACTTGATAACTAACCTACACTTGGAGGGACCTGAGGACCAGCAGAAACAGCGGCCGCATCTGTATCTGTAACAGATCAATGTCAGAAACAATAAAAAAAACAAAAGGCACATGAGCGCCTACTTCCGGTTGCAGACACTTAAACATTATCATAAACGTGGTCTGCACATGTACCTATGATGTACTCTCCCACACTGTCGTCGTTAGCTGTTTCAGCTCTCGAAACTCATTCTACTGAAACCATCCACAATAGACCCGTTTAATTAACATATATAAACTAAGGACTAAAAATACAGTATGATGACCAAAAGATAATTCGAATAGTGTATCAAGTACCTGGCGATCTCAAAGAGAGCAGACCCCCAGCATCGTGGCCGCTATCGACTACTTTACTCTTTCCCTTATCAGTATTCAGAATATTAGTTCCAAATTCACTTACATCAGCAGATGGGCTCGGCTGCAATCTAACCACACCATCATCCTGGTGGCATTCATCGTTAATTTTTGTCTTGCCCTTATCGATGCTAAAGTATTAGCTGGAAATTCGTTTAGATCAAGACAACGTCTTTTACTAACAGAAACCAGCTCAGCGATAGTAAGGTTAGTAGAAGTCAACTGAGATCCAACCATAGCATCGTTCAACTCATACCACTGGCCTTTGTGAACCTGAGACAAAGGACGTTTTGCTTTTCCAGATAAGTGTCGATAGAGTTTCTATATGTTAGTATATGATATAACTTGCAGCGTAAACAATTCAAAGTATGAGAATAATCTGTCGAAACTTACCCATACATACAAGGCTCATTATAGTACTGCTTTCCTACATACATACAATATTACCAGCATTGAAAAGTAAATTTTCTAACACTTAAAAGTCAAACATTGACTCGTATATAGGTTTTTATTTGGCCCACACCTGACTTTGCAGCTCATTTCATAAGGACGTGATGCAACAAAAAGCTGTCAGAGTAAGGCTCAGAGCTCGCATAGCTGTCCATTTTCGATACATTTTGACTTTAATTTCCTGATTGGTTTCGGTTGATTTAAGATCTGCAAAATAACACGTTTCTCGTTAGAGTTATCATTTTGTCAGCATGTTTTGATAGTGGATCAATATTTGTGCTCGTCGCCATTTTCCTATAGATGCAAACATCAGTTGTAGGAAAAGGTAAATAGAAAAGTTTGAACTATTTTAAAGTAAGCAAAACTTGCCTTGTAACCAATCTGTATTTGGGTCATAAGCAAATCAAGTATAGAATAGATTTAACAATATTGGGCAATGATTTCCATGTTACAACTGCAAATTCAGACCAAATGTAAGAAATTCATAGCAATCCATAGTAGTTCCTATCAATAATCCTGTTCGAGCATCAACAAGTACCTCTTTTTTCTCTCCCGTTTAAAGCATAAGATTTCTATGCCTATTATAACAAAATGCACAAGTAAATATCAATTTCAGTTAAGGGAGATTTACGTTTACCTTTTTGGCAGAAGTGACTGTATTAATTCTGTCACGGCATGATTATTAGAATGTACTCTGGCAATAATCTGAGGTAAAACAACTATCCACATGTTGATATTTACATGTGAAAATCCTCTATGTAATGCTACTTGAACTTTAACAGTAGTGACAAGGCCATAAATAGTGTAACAAATATATACTCTTGTCAACATAAAAAAGCTCAAGTATAACAACTTTAAAAAGCTTAAGTATATACCTTCATCATTTCATCTATTCTTCTTCCAATTGGGGATTATTGTTGATATACTCATGCATTAGCCAAGGCGTCTTGCGTTTGTATTTGTCATAATAAGCTAGACTTTTCATTCTTCCAACAATTTCTCCGGTCACATCATCACAAACTACTTTATTTGTAGTACTCGCCTTCCAAAAACCAAAGTTCTTGATTCTTCTATTGGGGCGGTTTCCATTTGGGTAGTTTCGGTCCCTTGACGTCAGAAAGTACCATTTGTTTTCACAATGCCTATGATTTTCTGTTATCAACACAAGCACAACAATTTAGAAACAAAAAAACACTCAACATTTGAAAAGACAAACTAAACAAGAAACAATCAAATAAGATTATAAACATTACAGATAATATCAATGTTGTTCGATAGAAATTTACTTACCAGCAAGGTTATCGGGAGTGTCTCCATAAAAATCAGCAATGTAATACCGACAATTGGGGTGTTGCTCTCCAGTTTCAATCTTTGGTTGTAAGTAGTGAACTATGATCTCTGAGTGGGTTGGACAAAATCGATAACCATGTTTTAAGGAATCGGCGTAATCATTAAGAAGTTCAGATGCTTCTTCTTCAGTGAAGCAAAAATTATCTTCATTCGACTCAATGGATTGATTATCTTGGTATGTGCTCTGAACTTCTTGTTGAAAGACATGTGTTGAAGCACTCAGTTGATAACTGCTTCCTTGGTGATGCATTGATATTCTTTGTCTGCGTGAAAGTTCGTCTAAGTGTTGATTTCTTGCACTGAGAACTTCTTGTTCGCTATCATCTTTCTTCTTCTTGTAGATCTCACATAACACCCAATGAGTCAACTACATGAACATAACAAAAGTTGGTAAGAAATCATATCACATACAGCAAATATCAGTCACTACATCAACATACCAAAAGAATACTATATACCTTCATCTTATCTTCTATGCTTCCAACTGGAATATTAGGATTGATAGTAGTGTACTCATGCATCAACCATTGCGACTTCTTGTTACTTGCATCATAATAAACTAAACTTCTTTTCTTTCCAACTTTTAGTCCACTCGCATCATCACTAACTGTAGAATCTTTCTTAGTTGTCTTCCAGTATCCAAAATCCCTTGTCATTCTATTCGGTCTATCCCCATTAGGGGTCATTCGCATTCTTGGTGTTAAGAAATACCACTTATTTTCAAAAGGCCAATATAGTTATGCGTCGAACTATGTAACGGTCAAACTCCCTTCTCAACTGATCAAGGCCTCCAACATCTTCCCATTTGACATTTGGATTGCTCAAGAAGCCTTCTCTTCTAGACGAGGGTTGAACAAGTTTGGCTGCAACCTGTAAATAGTTATAAAATAGAATCACTGACAACAACAAATTGATCAAATTTGATAGGAATTAAACAAAATTGATAGTAGTTGAATTGTGATTGTCTTCTAATACCTCCAAATCAGACATTCTGATGCTAAGTTTTTCCATCTCTTCAGGAGTCCATGTTTTCCTCCACCGGTCTTCGTTTTATTCAGTCTCTGATTTTTATTTAGAAAGTTTAGACTTTCTTCCATCTATATTCTCTTCATAGCAAGATTACCAGCTTTGTTCACCAATGCTGCTAAATCAGCTCCAACAAAACCTGGAGTTGACCTAGAAATTTTCATCAGTTTGAAAGCACCTTCGAGTTTCAAGTTTTGCGTGAGAACAGTAAGAATCTTTATTCTTGCATTTTCATCTAAAACACCTAAAGCGATCTCTATAAGCTTTGGTAAACAGATCGCGTATGTTCTCTTCTGACGCACCTGATATGTCATAATAGTATTAGTTAGACCAAAAGACGGGGATGAGTCGTGATGCGTTGCAGACATTTCAGGTGTTCTACAAACGACATAATAATCATTGTCAAGTTGTGCTTCCTATGATTAGAAGATAAATTTTGTAGAAAACTAAAGAAAGTATACAACTGATCATAAGGAAAATAGCTTCACAAGAAGGGCATTTTCAGTTTCGAGGGAACTGTCTCACCGAAAAGTGGAGCCTCATTAGCCATCCAATACAACACTCGATGAAGAATTTCTCCCAAATACATACCCGAAACCATCTTCTCGAATGTCTAAAAATATCATATGACAAATATACATATCGTTATTATAGAGAGTAATTCGTCAAGAAAAGTTAAAAAGATATAGGCAAAACAATCACATGTTCCCCCGGGTTTAAACTATTAACATCCAGTGCGTTATTGTACTCCTTCAAAGCGAGATGTGAAGACTTAAAATGAATCGATGTCATCTGAGCTGTATCTATATTAAGTAAAAATCTCCTATGCTATTTTGTTTTTGCTAATATTTCTCAAATATAACAAAGCTTTAACAAACATGCTGTACTAAAATGATTATAAAACCATACATTTGGATAAAACAGAGGGGGATGGTTGTATCTCCTCTAACTGAACTCGTGACAATGACGTAACTTTCACATCTAAGCTATTGGATAATTTATAGCAGCACGTCACCCCCCACTTCATTCATTTTTATCATTTAAACACTTTTTTGCATTAAGAATATAATCCTCTGGAATTATGTTTAGCAATACCTCACTTAAAATTAACATAGATTAAATTATAAAAACCAACTAATTACAATTCTGTTAATTAATGATTCTAAAAATTCAAAAGTAACAAACCTGAATCTGAATGGAGCATCAAGTAATCAAACCAAATATTCCCAACCTTTTTTTTATTGTTTCTGTAGCAATGCACCTCGGTGCTTCCATAAAAATCCGTGATTCCTAAACGTTACACATGTTTAAGCCGCAAAATTAGTAAATTGTTTATAACATGCACAAATATAAATCTAAAGTTTAAGGTGTAAACTTTGTTAGCAACTATCACCGCCACTGTAACTGAGACCCGAAATCCATTAAACTAAACGGTCGTGAAAAGAGGATACACAAACCATGGATACAACTGTAATAAGCTGCATTGCCAAGATAAAGATGATCACACATTTATCGAGTTCAAGTAGACTCATGACAGGCTCACACACACTCTTTTCAAATCGATTTTTTTCATTCAGCTTCTTGCTAGATCGGATGGGAGAAGAGAAGACGAAGAGCTCACATAATTGTGTACATATGGTAGTTATTATACAAGATTCTTTATGTTGTGTGGCTGAAAGATATGTTGATGCTCGGATAAGCACATTGTTAGAGTTATTTGATCCTTAAAGGATTGAACGACTTTCCAACATCATACTTGGCATTTTGTTTCGAATAACCAGTGGTGGAAAATAGCTTGACATCGACATAGTATTGTGCCGCATTATTCTCGAGCCTCCCGGACCTGTTCACCTGTAATAAAAACAGACACAATCTAACTGATGGTACCAACCAACCATAAATTAAACTATTCTTAGAAGAAACTGAACCATGTTCATTACCACGAGTAGCCATGTTTAAGCAAGAGTATTTTTCTGTCACGAATTGAACAGGGGGCCGTCAGCTTCGACCGTTATTCCCTCCACAATACGCACTGATTTCAGACCAAAGTCGTGTTCCAGTGTCCCGACTTTTCTATCCCTCTCTCTCGTTCCCAACTGCATGAACCTACCCAGATGTATCGACCCTCAACCAACACAAACCATGACTAGAACCAGAAAAGAAACCAACAATGAATGAGAAAACGCTAGCAATTAGGGTTTAAAGAAACGACCACCAGCAAAACCTCAACCGATAATAATCAGAATTAAACCACATTGAGTTTAGGGTTTTTAGGGTTTTTTTTTATGGAAAAATATACGTATGATTAAATGATACAATGGTATATTAGGTTAAGAAATTGGTAAATTGTAATTATCTAAAAAAAAATGTGATATGTTCCCTAAATTATATGATAATAGTCGATATTTAGTTTTTTATTTTCAGTCAAATTTTATAAAATCCTTAAAAAATAAGTTAATTACCCGAAATAAATGTTTGCAGAGGCTTATATATTTGGTTTTGCAAGATATAATCCAAAAAATGAGTTGGTGTAGTGGTTATCATGTTTGTTTGTGGACTAATAGACCCATGTTCGAACCATGCATGTATCATTTTTTAAAATTTTCGAAATTTATGAATGATAAAAATTAATTATTCCGAATTTTAAAATTGAACATAAATTTAAAAAAAAATGCCACATGTCATTAAAAAAAATGCCACATAAATATAATGATGACATGGAAATATGACTTGGCATTATGGGATGCCAAGTGGCATTATGACGTGGCATGCCTCCTCTTATATATATATATATATATATATATATATATATATATATATATATATATATATATATATATAATGTATATATATATATATACATTATGGGCGTATAATAACTATCAAGAAGATAATTGTACACATTGCAATTATATTTTATACGAACTATATTGTCCACTACTGTTTTCAAACCTATGCGGTTTCTATCGTTTGTATTGACCGGTTAGGCAATCAAACGCACTATGGGCGTATAACAACGTAGCCCTCTGCTTTCCTAAACTTGATATCTTGTGATCAAACTGTTTTGCTTACAAACCTATGAACTCACTCAACCTTTGTGTTGACACTTTTTAGCATGTTATCTCAGGTTCGCAAGGAATTAGCTGGCATGGCATGTGAAGGCGCACGGGAAAATATTTTGAAGACAATGCATATATTATCATTCGAAAAACTTTACAACTTTTATGTTGTACTTTTTATGATTGTACAAAGTTGTGGAACCTCTTTTTGTAAACTCTGATATTTTAATCAAATGATATTTATTTCAAAACGTCTCATTTAGAGTCATTTTCTGTAACTTGATCTGTGAACCATGAAGTAATACCCCAGTGAAACAATCTTCCGCTACCATAATTTTGGGGGTGTATGGAATGAATGTTCACACTCATCTTAAAAGACAAGGAGTAAAATAATCAGATAAAATCGACATAGCGTTCAAAAGAGTCGCTGAGTTCATAGTTATGAAATAGTTTTCTCACAATGTTTGAGAAATACCAGTGAGACCATTGTGCAACACACAATGTCTGAGAAATAGATAAAACTATTGTGTATCTCTTAATGTCTGAGATATATTTAGGCCAATTGTGTATCCCACGATGTCTGAGATATGTCTAAGTCAACTGTGTATCTCACGATGTTTGAGATATATCTAAGTCAATTGTGTATCTCACGATGTTTGAGGTATAAGGAAGACCATTGCATACTTACAATGTCTTAATAATAATGAGACCATTGTACCAACTACAATGTCTGAGAAAGTTTCATAGATCACAAAATGTATATGATCGGGGATATCTAGTTGTACCATAACGCCTTAGAATAGGCATATGCAGTTATGTTTAGTCAATCATTTATATAAACAGTCTTTATATAAATAACATAGTATTGTGTTAAGGAGTAGGCATGGCGCAGGGAATGTTGAAGACAACAATGAGTGATACGAGTTTAACTGTAATATGTAGTTATAGCCTAGGTTCATATGCAACCTGGTTCTCTATAACTGAAGCTCTGATACCAATCTGTAACACCCCCAAAATTATCGCAGCGGAAGATTGTGTCACTGGGGTATTACTTCATAGTTCACAGATCAAGTTACAGAAAACGACTCTAAATGAGACGTTTTGAAATAAATATCATTCGATTAAAATATCAGAGTTTACAAACAGAGGTCCCACAAGTTTGTACAATCATAAAAAGTACAACATAAAAGTTGTAAAGTTTTTCGAATGATAATATATGCATTGTCTTCAAAATATTTTCCCGTGCGTCTTCACATGCCATGCCAGCTAATTCCTTTCGAACCTGAGATAACATGCTAAAAAGTGTCAACACAAAGGTTGAGTGAGTTCATAGGTTTGTAAGCAAAACAGTTGATCACAAGATATCAAGTTTATGAAAGTAGTGGGCTACGTTGTTATACGCCCATAGTGTGTTTGATTGCCTAACCGGTCAATACAAACGATAGAAACCACATAGGTTTGAAAACAGTAGTGGACAATATAGTTCGTATAAAATATAATTGCAATGTGTACAATTATCTTCTTGATAGTTATTATTGCTCTAAGCTCATGGCACTCACGACTGACTGTTGTATATATATCACCGGACGATATATACAGTAAATAACTTGCCCCGGGTAGGTATTTTGCCCTTTACCTAGATAACCTCAAATATAGTGCGCCTTGTTATTTCCGATAACAAAGACGGGTTCGTCAATTCCGATAGGCCTATCCACAATATTTGCGTTCACTCCCAGTGATTAGTGGTCCATGATGTTGGGGACTTTTGGCATAAACAACTTAGGCATGCAATAATACAGTCAAGGCATTCATTTTGCAAGTAATTGTCCATAATAAAGCATTTTAGCATGTAGTAAAAGCAATAGCATGTATCTCCCCCAAAGAGTTTATAAAACAGTTAAACAAAAGCTGGGGCTATGAAACTCACTGTAGTGATCAGCAGCGGAGTGTAACGATATAATGTTTATCAACGGTAGAGTATGACATGATCACGATCTTTAAATTTAACGATTACCTACGAAAGCATAGTAATCGCGTTTTAGTATGGTGTACGATATAAGTATACAAGTATATGTAGTTTGTTGGCTTATGATGTTGTACATAAATCTTAAGTTGATGTATCCCTTAAGTGTTGTTTGGCCTATAGCCCTTTTTTAAATAACCTCGTACCATCATTCGGGCTATCAAAATCAAGAGGTCATGTAGTGAACGCATGAGGAGCCAGGACACTTTAAATCGTAAATCCACAACTCGTCGATACGACACCCCGAAGAGGCCTCTTTATGATAATGAAATTCCCTACTATTGTAGTACTTATCATTCGCAGCGGAAGATTGTGTCACTGGGTTATTACTCACCATTTGTACTTTTGAACATGTATAAATCATTATTAAAGAATGTAAAGATTTACAGTGGAATATTCTAGTTGAGCGATAAATTTAACACTCCCTTCGGAAAATCTAGAGGCAACTGATTCAATAGAGTATGTATATAAATATTATTAGTAGCAAAGAAACCCACGAGAGAGGCAAAATGGTAATTTCACACTTAGGAAAATGCGAAACCCCCCAATTGGGTCACGGGAAGTCAAACCACCAAGAATACGTATATTACCGGAAGTAGGGAGACTCCCGGGTCGTTCTCCCAACGAGGTGTGCAATGGAAAATCGGATTCGTCATTTAAGATCGGTGGTTTGAATATTTGAAGAATTTTTGTATTTTGAAATTTAAATGACAAGACAATAATAAGTAATTAAGAAAATAAGCAATAATAAAGCAAATAAAACGAATAAGCAAGTAATAACTAAACCTAAGTGCAATTAAATTTAAAAACGTAAAAACTAGGAACGTAACATGAGCCTAAAAGCCTAAATTGAATCTAACCCTAAGAGTGCCAAACTAATTTTCCTAAGTTCTAAATGACAGAATATGATTTTAGAAAAAAGATTTGTATTTTTCTGATTTTTATTTTATTTATTATGAATTAAAAACACTTTTGGTCTAAAAATAATATTAAAAATAGAAAATGAATAGAGAAAAATCTGATATTTTTCCCTAAAAGTCTAACTAACTATCCTAAACCTAAGAAACTTAAGTTGGTCAAATAAGTTACCTTAGATAAGGAGAAAATAAGCAAACAATTTAAATAAGATATAAACCTAAAGTATCCTTAAGTAATTAATGTTGCAAAGAAAACATGCAAGTCCTTAGGGCGTGAGTGGTAGTGAGGTGTATGTGTTGAGGCTTAAGACTTGTTAAGGTCAGGGGTTCGAGTCCTACTCACCCATGGAGCAAATTGAATGTGTGAGGAAGATATTGAGTTTGCGGATGAAGGTGTAGCAGATTTGATGAAGATGATGAGTTTGGAGCTTGGCACGTTCTGAGAAGATTATTGTAAAAAAAATCATTTGGGTGACTCATTTTTGGAGATATGGTAAAACAGAGTAAAAATGAAAGTGAAAAACGAGTTTGTATGTCAAAATGATTATCCAAAAGGGGTTATATATAGTGAAAAATGTTTGTGTAAAATAGAGTTAAATGTTTATGTTTTTCAAAAAAAATGAAAATAGCCGTTGCATGCCCTAACGGTAAAAAAAATTGCAAAAAAATTTCTCTTGGCTCAAGCTAAGGAATTGCCGAGTGAAATGGCGAGGGGGAGGGGGAATGGGCGGCGGTGTCATGGCTTGAGTTTGGCTTGGTGACACGTTGAGTGACGCTAAAGGAGGAGCTTCTAAGGGACAATGAGGGGTGCCGACCCCGCTAAACCTTGAGTAATAGTGCTACACTTTGTGATATTGATGAAGAAACTTGTGTATTTTTAATTTATGGCCATCCCACAAATATGTTATCCCACTCTAGGCCCTCTCACAATATATTTACAGCAAAATATCACCCTCTAAAACTACAATTATATCATCAGTATAACAAGGCTGGAGGTCTAGAAAATGCCTTTTGTGTTTGTAATATGTTTGATGTCTCTCTTTTTTAGTGGCTAATACCAAGTTTGATTTTTCATCTTTTAATTAGTTATTAAGTTTTGGTTTTTAATTGTTCAGTCTTGATTTGAATTTAAAGTTATTAATTACTTCATGTTCTTTTTGTTTGGTATTCTTTAAATTGTTGCAAAACCATATTAGTTTTGGTTTCGATTCGTATAGGTTTACGTTCGGACAAAATTTAGAGTTAAAAGCTTTAAAAATAGTCAAGTGGAGTTTTTATTATAACTTTTGGCTTCATCACTTACGTTATGTACTTCTTTATATATCGTAACTACGTCAATGCTATTTTTAAGACTTGTAACTTAAACCTTTATAATTTCGGCCTCTTTAGAGAAAATCTTCAAGCTCCGCCACTGACGCATGAGTAAAACATAATAATAATAAATAAAAAATAAATGAGAAACAACTTCTTACTTCTATTCAAACGGGCATAAAAAGGAGGAAATTTTTTAAATGAACCAATTTCACTAGTGTTTTACGAATATGAACTTCGCGTTATTTGTTTACCAAAATGAACTTTTTGACTGGGCGAACCTTGGGCGAATTTCTGGGCTGGGCGAAATTCCGGGCGAGGTGGCTGCTGCAAGTCTACAAATCACTAGCTTCTGCTCTTTACCTTTCAATATTTGTACAAGACCTTTACCTTTTGGCTAACCCTTTTCTCAAGGTTCATGCTTCCTTGCCTTGCATACCATTCATTAGAAGGTATACATTTTGCTTGTGACCTATATGTATTGACCGACCATTTGTTTTGACTAGATTCTTTTTCAAAGTGTAAGCTTCATTGAATTATACAACATGTATTTTAGTTGCACATCTTGTGTGACAATTAAAAAATCTATGTCTGGTCCCATACAATAAACATGTTGATGTGACATTTTTTGTTCACTTTGGTAAACTATGAAAAAACGGTTTGTATTTGTAAAATGAGTATTGACATGGATTATTTGGGTAATTTGCTTTAGAGCATTCGGTATGGTAACATTTACCTCGCGTTAAGGGTGACGTGGAGGTTCTTTAACGTGCGTTAACCCACGTTATTACATTGTTCGTCCTACGTGTACAACAGCGTTAGAGTCGGCGTTGCCATTGCAATGTACGTTAACCCATGGTCTTTTTTTTTTTTTTTTTTTTTTTTTTTTTTTTAATGGGTTTTGGCGTGTCTATTTAATGTGTATCGATGTGTGTGTGTCTTTGAAGGTAAAACACGGTCATAGAATGAAGATGAGGTAAACTCAAATTGGGTTTTTTTTTTTGACCCGAGCATGGCCCAGCCCAAAATTTGAGATTGTAAATTTTTTTTTTTTTTCATTTTTTATCAACTATTATTATAACAAGGATTGCCCCGAACCCGCCGCGTTGCGGCGGGGCACTTGATATTTATCGGTATACCTGTTTAATATGAAACAGCTGCTGAGACCAGAAACCAACCCAAATTCCTTCGTAGCCTCTTTCAATGCGGTTTCAATATCGTCTGCATCCCCTCCATCAGTTCTACATCCGGTAAAGCCACGCGTCCAATGACAACAGTTACGAAGTTGGTATATGGTAATCTGAAATTCGAGTAGGTGTGATTCCAGATAAGTGATTACATTACCTCAAGTGACCGACCGTTGACGCCTATTATTCGTATGTAAGGTGCTAGAACCTGTTCCAGTTCGCATGGCAGCGCCTAAAATGATGCAAACGGCGATCTACAAGTTCCATGATGTTTAACAGAAGAATTACAGATTCATAGTACATCAGTTCAAAAGTTACTGAACCTGCAACGTGCCTTACCTGCTGGTAGTACCTTTGAGCGACCATTACATAAACGCGAAATGCCATCTACAGTTTTCAGCCGCGTCTCTGACGCAAAGCACCAGATACATTTTGCAATGGATCTACCGTACCTACAAAAATGACAAAATATAAAACTTTTGGCAACAAAAATAACAGCTTGCAGTACATTAGCAGTAATTCTAAATCATAAGAAAAGGATAAGCATATTATATCGACTCACAGGCTGCACTCCATCGGTGTTTGCCCCTGATGATGGCAAGGCGCCCACATTTTCAGCATTTACATCTGAATTGTCTATATTAAACCGGACAGTGTATGAGTATGGAAAACAACAATCTAAGCGTATACAATGGACCAGAAATAGTAAAGATGTATGAATACTTGAAGGCGTATCGCTGGCCGTACCAGTATGCACATTCGAGTGACAACGTAAACCCGCAACCCATAGATTTGGAACTGTCGAATCCCCTATACCTGCAAGTGCTACATGTTCTGTAACAACACCCACACTTGGCTGACCACACCCCGCAAAGGACTGCCCGTCTACACCTATAAAATCATAGCAACAGGATAAATAAGAAAGCTAAATGTAACAACATATGGAACAACGAAATTATGTAAACAGACTGAACCTCGGTATACATCATGGTGAAATGAGCAGCTGTTTTCGACTCCCAAATATCCTAAGCGCACCACGGATCACCAATGTCAAATAAACTCGCTAGTTCGATAGTCCATTAACCGCAAGAATATTCGTGCGTGTTAAATAGTTTAACCTAAAAGCCAATCACACCTTAAATAGTTTATAAAAGTTATAAATTTTCATAAACCACTTAACTTCACCCTTATTAATCCAACTAAATAACTTGGAAATGATAATGCATAGCAGTCAAAGTCACTGTAACTTTTGAATTTCTATATTTCTCCAAACAACAACTCTCTTTGTCGGTCCTCCAGCATCCCGGAGTATACTCACATATTGGACCCTGCCGATGTAATCTGCAAACAGCAAATGTTAGTACTATGACTGTTATCGGGGGCATGTTACAGTACTTGTCAAGCGTACATACACTTCTAAAACCTACAAAATTAAACACCCGCACAATCAGAAAACCCCTTAATTAACATAACCCAGAAAAAAACCCTAAATTAAAAAACTATTAATTATACAAAATAGTTACAACCCAAATTAAAAACCCAAATCTGACAAAACTAAACATAACACACAAAAACGAATCCACGGAAGATAGGGTTACCGTACATACAAGAGTCTTCCAGTTCTTACGGAAGAACGTGAGAGGATTTCACACACCTTCCCCGGACCGGGTGGATACACTTTTTGACTCTTCCCAGGATTGAACAACTGATCCTCCAAAAACCACATACCGCCTATGTTGTGAATTTGCGTTATACCACCACAGAAATCGCAAACCCAACGGTGAAGGAACCTGACCTTCGAGAAGAGTAGAAACCGCCATATGTTCTTTTTTGTTTCAGAATTATCCGGAAAACAATGAATAGCGACGTTAATATCAAACCAAGAAAAAAGAAACAAATGGGCTAATATTCCGGACCTAGACTAACACATTGGGCTGGTCCAGTGACAGTGAGATCAAAACGACAGAATTTGGTACCGTTTTGTATCCTCAAATTACTATATATATAATTTGTATATTAATTTAATTAATAAAATGTTTAGTTTGTTTAAATAAAAAGAAAAAAAGATTATAAAGTAGATCTAAAAAAATAGTATTATGGTTGGGTTATGATAAAGAGTATTTTTTGAGTGTTAAAGTTAAAATGTTAAAGCTGATGTGACACGTAACGTAAGGTTAATAACTGTAGGTTATTAGGGAGTCCAAGTTTCTTACCCTAATACCCTGAGGGTGCCACGTCACCTCCATCCAATAAAAACCTTCCAACTCAAAACTACCCCAATACTACCCTAACACTACCCTAATAAGACGGAGTGGTACCCGATCCTACCCTAACACTATATTTCATAAAAAGACAAAAAAAAAAAAAAAAAAAAAAAAAAAAAAAAAAAAAAAGAACAAAGCTTATTTCCCAACGTTCTTCTTCGGCTTCGGAGCTCGCAAATCCAACCCGAGACACCAACCCGAGCTCGGCGGAATGGTGTAGCCGCTCGGTTTCAAGTACCCGCCCCCCTACCCGAGAGCCACTCCGTGGTACCTTATACCCAATGCTCTTAGAAAAAGAGTTGTGATGGGTCCTGTCGGGTGTGCAAAGTAGCATGTACTTTAACATCACCTCAAGAACCAAAATCAAAAGTAGTAGATGACAACTTGACTGAACTACTAAACTCATGAATAATTGAGTTGAGTTGAAATGATAACAAACTTGTGTCACACCAATCTTATTTTATGTCAGAAGCCACTTTTTCGCTTGCAAATATACAGTGCTAAAAGTGTCTAGCATCCCAAAAGATCAAAAAAGCTAAAACCCTCTTTTTTAAAATAAAAAGTAGAACCCTTTTGTTAGAAAAAAGTGTAAATTTTGTAAAAATAAATAGAACCCAGAAATCAGATCAAGAAACTGTTCATTCTTGATCATTTGTCACTAATGCTAAATTGTCTTTGAGGTGAGAAATGTTTCTGTCTTGTTTTTATGCTTTTTTATATGATATGTTTTTTTTTTCTTATGGTAGATCTGACTGATACTGAATTATGCTGATTTTCTTGTAAATGCTGTATTTTATTATGTCTTTTTACTAGTTTAGCAATGTTTTTGATATCTTGTGGAAAGTAGACTCATATTGTAGGATGTGTCAGTTGTTAATTGAGTTAACTTATTTGTCGTGCTCATGAACTTATTGAAAATATGAAAAATTCTGAGGCTTGATGTCATGAACTTTATAATGGTATTTAAGCAATTTTTATAATTACGTTTGTGATTTTATGTGAAAGATGATATTCAGGGAGTGTTTGGATTAGCTTATTTGTCGGGCTCACGAGCTTATTGAAAATTTGAAAATCCAGATGGCTCAACTTTGATGGCTTATGAGTTAAGCTAATGACTTAAGTCATAAGCTCAAGTTGATAAGCTCATAAGCCATTTAGCTTACTGGATTTTCAAATCTTCCATAAGCTCGTAAGCCCAACAAATAAGCTAATCCAAACACCCCCTTAGATGTTATGTAATGGTTATGATTTTTAATGTATGGTTTTTCATGTTTATCATAAATACAGGTTTGCAGTTGGAAAGTTTTTGTCAGTGTATGTTGAGTGTCGTGAGTGTTGGCATTTGTGGTTCTGGTTCTGTCTAAAGATGGCTTCTGCCAGCTTAGGACATGGCGGAGTTGGCAGTTCAAGAACCGCAGGTGGTTTTGATGAATCGTCTAGTTCGGTTGATTGGTTGGGGCGGGAAATGCTTGGGATGAGACTTAGGGATAAGTCAGACAATGATGATGAAAGAGTGAGCGTAAGTTCTTTATCTTAGTATTGCCATTCGTGTTTTTATGTTAGGAGTTGTCTATTCATGTTGGATTGGTGTTTTCCGTTCTATGTTTGCGAATACATTTGACTATTATGTTTAATATTAACTTGTGGAAGTTATACCTCATCAGGAAAAGTATATTACAAAACAGATTTACGCCATGGCTAATTCAACATAATGATTTACGCATATAGCGATGAATGACTTAAGAGATCTGTCTGGATTTGCAACTAAATTAAAATCTAATGTGTGTTAAATGATCTGAATCGACTATCTGACTGAAACTTCCAATATTTCAGGATAGCGAGCCAGAAATTGTACACGGTGTGGGAGCAGAAGCAGGACATGTAATAAGAACAACACTTGGTGGTCGTAATGGTCAGTCTAAACAGGTTGGCTATACCTAATGTCTAATATATTTTTCGTGGTAATTATAAGTGGCAAAATGGGTGGGTTGGGTAACGGGTCAAAATGGGGCGGGTCGGATTCTGTTGACACCAAAACACTTTTCATTTTCCCTATCAATTTTTAGTTCTGTTATAGATATTCAGTATTACATCTTTACACAAACAATATTATTACAATATACGTGATTGACCCATTTTAGCCGGTTCCCTTTAGTCTAAATTTTTTGACTTAACCCGCTGGAGAATCAAACCAAAGCCAGATTACCCCATTCATGTGTAAACGGGTCGGGATTTATGCCTTTAATGCCAATAGATCAATTCCATAAGCGCTCTTCTTTTTATCTTACGTCATCTTTTAATGTTTTCCGTTAACTTTGATTTATGACAGACTGTCAGTTACATAGCTGAGCATGTCATTGGAACTGGTTCATTTGGTGTTGTTGTCCAAGTAAGTCGATTAGTTATTTAGTTTTTAATTTCTTATTGCCTTTTAGATTCTTCATGTGATATTTGTGTTGTTGGCGCAGGCTAAATGCAGAGAGACGGGAGAGATTGTTGCTATTAAGAAAGTTCTGCAGGACAAACGTTATAAGAACAGGGAGCTGCAGATAATGCAAATGCTCGATCACCCTAACGTTGTTGCACTGAAACATTATTTCTTTTCAACAACTGATAAAGAAGAGCTATATCTTAATCTTGTTCTTGATTTTGTTCCTGAAACGGTTAGCCGTACTGCTCGTCATTATACTAGGATGAACCAACGAATGCCCTTACTATATGTCAAGTTGTATACCTATCAGGCATGTGCAACTAAATCTTTTTAAGTGAATTTCCATTTTTATGAGTTTACGGTTATGACAAAAGTGATTACTTATTTGTTGATATTTGGTTTCAAAAGTACGACTTTGTTATGACCGTTTGTCTTATTATGTGATGTATGGTTGGTTGCAGATATGCAGAGCACTTGCTTATATTCATAATTCGATTGGTATTTGTCACCGTGACATCAAGCCTCAGAATTTGCTAGTAAGTTTCTTTCCTAAGATAAAGAATTGGTTTGATTACATACTAAACTTATTGATCTTGCACTTGTAGAATGGCCTAAACATATTATGTATTTCAATTATTTTGAGAACTGCTTAAAACTTTAAATATAGCAACAAGCCAAGAAAACTTGTAGAATCGTAAAGCCTTTGAACTGTTAATAACTAAAAAAGAAAACTTGTAGAAGTTAACAAGCCAAGAAATTTATCAACAACATGGTGACTAACATTTAGAGGGCACTTTCCATCTTTCCATTTCTTCAAGTTATTCATGTAAAATTGGTAAAACAGTTTATATTAGAAACTTGTATATCTTGTACGTAGGAGTACATCTATCGAAAATCTTTTCAGTATTTATGATCCCTAACATGGACATATTGGAGAACTTCCATAATTTAGTATTGCTATGCAACAGTAGGAGAATTATTCTCCAAATCAATTAAAAGTAAATTTCTATTATTTCTATAAGTGTGTATGATGTGTTACACTTATCGTCAAAAAAGCTGAGCCGCTTAGTTACTACGTTCAGGTAAATCCACACACACATCAGCTGAAAATTTGCGACTTTGGAAGTGCTAAAGTTCTGGTAAGTCATATGGGCATGTTCATGTCTGTTTTTTTTTGTGGTTACTAGTTGTCTTATTTACATTATGTGATTCCTTCTACAGATAAAAGGAGAACCTAATATTTCTTACATTTGTTCAAGATATTATCGTGCTCCAGAGCTCATATTTGGTGCCACAGAATACACAACAGCTATAGATATATGGTCAACAGGCTGTGTCATGGCTGAACTACTACTTGGACAGGTACCTAACCCTCAAAAATTTTGATGTAACGTAACATGCAACCTTGTTAGCAAATGAACGGCGTTGCCAGGAAAATTTGACATGATCAAACTTAACGAGATGTTGATGTCGTATTTGCTTAAATGGAAAATATTGAAAGTGTGAAGTTTCTTTTTATTTATTTTTTTGTTACCAAAATATTTGAAAATTGCGTGTCTAAAAAATTTTAGTTTAGAAGCTGGCTACTTTTTTATAAATGAAAACAATTATAGTCCAAGACACAAATCAAAGAAAAACTGGTTACGTTAATATGCAAAAGAAAATCCCTAAAAGTGCCAATTGAAGCAGCTGCTACTCAGTTCTATCATTCTTATACTCTATTTTATATGCAGCCGTTGTTTCCAGGAGAGAGTGGTGTTGATCAGCTAGTTGAGGTCATCAAAGTAAGTTATTTAAATTGCCTCATACTTTTTATTTATCTACACAATAATCTAGTTTTTACTGACGTTATGTAGTATGATTATTAAACAGGTCCTGGGAACACCTACACGAGAGGAGATAAAATGCATGAATCCAAACTATACTGAATTTAAGTTCCCACAAATAAAGCCTCATCCATGGCACAAGGTATAGCTTCTTTTAGAGATTTAAGTACGGGCGGGGCTGCTCTGATTGGTTGGGCAATGGTCAAATGAGGTGATTTTCATGTTGAAACGGGACAGGTCCGGCTGACCCTTTACATAATTTAAATATTACTTATTGTGTCATGTACGGTTATAAGATTTATATAATCAAATCATAAAATAGTGTAGGAGGTTTAAAATACACTTTGGCCAACGTTCGACCATTTGACCCGTTGTATATCTTATTATTCCCGTTGACCTATAGAGATAAACCTTGACCACATCAACCCATTCATTAGTGATTGAGTTGACATTGCCAATACTACTTTCTGTATCAGCATATTGCTGTTTGGGAAACTTATCATGAGTTTGTTTCTTCATCTTTTAGGTCTTCCAGAAGCGTTTGCCTCCAGAAGCAGTGGATTTAGTTTGTAGGTTTTTCCAATATTCACCCAACTTGCGGTGCACAGCTGTAAGTAAAATGTTATATACTGTCACCAAAAGTTTTAGCAACACTAGTGGAGTAGTGAATGATTTTCTTACTTTTTCTGAATTGCAGTTGGAAGCTTGCGTTCATCCCTTCTTTGATGAATTGAGAGATCCAGCTACTCGTCTTCCTAATGGTCGCCCACTTCCTCCACTTTTCAATTTTAAGCCCCAAGGTAAGTTGTCCACATTGGACTTCTCTGAAGAGGTGTCAAGAAGGGCAGGTTGGGATTGAAATAAGTATACTTTTAGCTTGGGTCAGAATGAGCCAGCGAGTTTCTTTGCCCCGTAACCACTTTTCTGCTCACTTTAAACCTTTAAAAAGTATAAAAAATAGTTAATGTGTTAGTTATGACTTATGATTAGAAAAAACAATATTACCATAATAGCAACTAAAATAGACTATAAGAGACTTACAATCCTGTTTGACGTATTCCCCTTTAGGTAGTTTTTACAAAAATCTACCCATTCATATGCAAATGGGTCATATTGCCACTAGGCCCCTTAAAACTGACGTAAATATTAAGATTTTACTCAACATTTTGAGAACTAAGTGAACTTATATAAAAATGTTAGAATCAAAAGAATTATGGAGCTAAAGAAAAACGCATTCCAATTTTGAATAACTCTGTAAAACAGCTATAAGTTTACTACTTTATGTAGTAAAAGAACATGAGCTTGGATATGCATACTTAAATGCTTTTTCGTGTCTGTACAATGTGTGATTTGAATTCTGCTTTTGTGTTGCAGAGCTTGCAGGAATCCCACCCGAGACTATCAAAAGGCTGATCCCAGAGCACGCTCGAAGACAGAACTTATTCATGGCTTTAAACACCCAATAATTTGATTCTTTAATATAGCCATATGCACCATCAGGTTAATAATTCTTATCGTGCTAGCTAATATCTATAATAGCTTACATAGACTATATGATTTTCGTGATGAAACCTTGAGTCCTTTGTGGAATGTCATGAAGCATGTTGCCAGCATGCAGAATGACAGTATATCTTGTAATTTTGTTTTATTAATCATGTCGAGAAATGTGAAATCTTTATCCCTATCCTACCCTCTCCACCCAAACAAAGTTTGAGAACCCAACTTCAGGATGTTAGAAGTTGTTATGATTCTTAGAAATTATTTCTGTATTTTGTTAATTCTTGATGGATGAACGCCTAGAAAAGAAAATGAACTTACTGTTTCAAGTTTCAACCAAAACTGTGAAACTTTGTGTGGCTTGGCAATGCTATAAGATTACAGCTTTATGATATGGCAGATTTGCGTGAAAACTCACTAAGAAGTTCAAAACAAAATAAAACTGAGAGCATGGAATGAGAATCATAATCTCCAACCATGCTCTCCTAACCACATTTTTATCCATATTTAAAGAAGGAAACATCAAAAATCATCTTCAACCATGCTTCAAATTTGAAGAAAATTTTGAAACGTAGCTCAAAATCCTTCATATTTTGAGGATCACTATTCACGTTCGGCAAAGGACCACAAAGTGTGACTAGAGTTTGTTGTATGAGGTAATGACACGTTGCGTTTGTTGTAACGACCCTGTAGAGTTTGTCAGTAGGGTCGGGTTGACCCAAACCAGATAAGGCTTATCGGGTCGGGTTAAATCGGGTTAAAAAAACTTATCGGTTGTTTTGACTCGAATCCGATAACCCGATAGTGTTATTGGGTCAGGTTAGGTTAGATAATTTATGCTATCGGGTTATCGGGTCAACCTGATAAGACACGAAAATTAATATTTAATTTTTTCTCTTATATATAATATGTATAATATTGTCAAATATATAAGATAAAAGAGGTACCCTTTTCTATTGATTTTTGCAATTCCTACTAATGTGTGCTAGACCACTGCTACAATACCTTTTTTTTTTTGTTTCACGCCTACTGCTGGAAGTTTGGTACTACTGTCTTTAACTTTTGTTGAACGTTATTGTTGTTAAATATTTGTGTGGTTTGTTTCATATGGCATTTGGTTTAATTCGCATATTTTTCATAAGCAGAATGTGTATTTGGTTATGCATTTAGTTTGTGTATTGCAATCAATCTGTATTTGGTTGTTTCATATGTCATTTGGTTTGTTTCAAATTGCAGAAACTGTATTTAGTTGTTTGTGTAGTGCATAATTTGTATTTGGTTGTGTACTGTCAAAAGGGGTGTTTGTTTAGTACTGAGTTGACTGCTGCAACATGAGTGTTTGGACCTGAGTTTACTGATGTATAACAGGAGTGTTTAGTACTGAGTTTACTGCTGCAGTAGGAGTATTGTTTATTTATTTACATTTGTGCGGTGTATATTGTGTGTGTTGAATAAAGAGAGGAGGACGCATAAATGAATGCTAGAAGAGAGCAACGTAACATAACTGAAAGCTTTTGATATTTTTATTTTTGAGTCTGTCTCGTTTCTAAGCCATGGATCGCCCCTTTTTCCCCATTTTCTTTCTCTATTTTGATGTTGGAGAAGACAATGGATAACCATTTTTGTGTTTGTTCTTCTCTAGATACAACTTTGATGAAGAAAGATGAACAATGAAGCCAACTTTATGTATAGTAGCTACCCTTGCCTTATTATTAAACCAAGCAATGATATAAAAGATAAACCATAACTCTTACTCACTGTCATTACCATTTTATAACTAAAGACTGAGTTATTGTTGTGCAAATGGTTTAGTTTAGTCATTGATGTGAAATATGATGCACAAGAGGTCAAATTTTTATTAAATACACGGACTTGTTTTAATATTAAAAGTTGTAATACAACGTATGATTCACATTGATGTATTCATGGACTTGTTTTAATATTCATGGACTTGTTTAATACAACATCTTATTCAGATTGATTGGCTCGAACAAGTCTTCGTCACATGGTATTAGATATATTGTTTTGAAATAAGCAATAGTTACTTTTCTAGTTAAATAACGAAAATATATATCAATAGCTGTCAAAAGTTAACTCCTCAAGCCTTTGTATGTCAAAAGTTATCTGCCAAAAGTTAACTGACCTATTAACCTTAATCAACCGATCCGACATAACCCAACCGGATTCTCACCCGAACCTGATAACCTTATTCTTAGTCGGGTCAGGTTGCGGGTCACTTTTTAAAAATCTAAAACCTTATTCAATCCGACCTGATAAAACCCTTGTTTGCCAAACGTGACTTAGCTTAAGTGTGGCCTGGAAAAGCATTTTTCTAGCCTCTCGTCAGGCCTTATCTCTAATGGGCTTGTGTTGGGCCGATATAACGTGTTTTAACCAGTCAGACTGAAGCTTTCATACGCTATCGAGCAGGGCCGTCTTTGAGGGTGTGCAAGGTGAGCGACCGCTCAAGGCTTCAGAATTTTTAGGGCCCCAAAATTTGTCCCGTTAATAATTATATGCATGTATAGATATATTTTTCACAAAGAAAAAAAGTATTTAGATAGGAAAATATCTTAAATGAGTAATATGTTAGAACATTGATAAATAATTGCATTATATCTTATAAACGGTGATGTTTTATATATAATATTGCTTAACAAAAGGCCTCGTTATATAATTTCGTACATGACCTTCAAAATTTTCGTCGATTCATGAGACGGCCCCTGATATCGAGTCTCAAATAGTTAAATAAACTACTCGCCTCATAAAAGGTAGTTAAAATTTGCAACCAAAATGATTGAACCGCCTCGTCAACACCCATGGTATAATCACAAGTAGGGGTGTCATTCGGGCTGGCCCGACCCAAACACGACCCGAGTTAATTCGGATCGGGTCAATCGGGTTCAAAATTATATTCGGGTCAATCGGGCCAACCCGAATTGACCTGAGTTCAAAACAAGTTCGGGTATGTTTTTTAGCCTTGACCCGACCCGAACCCGATTAACCCGGCTAAATAACACTTTTACAATGTAAAAAACTCGGGTTGACCCCGAACCCGAATTGACCCGACCCGAGTTTACCCAAACTCGAATTGACCCGACCCGAGTTGACTCGAGTTCTAAACAAAATCGGATTTGAGTATGTTTTTTAAAAGCTTGACCCGAACCTGACCGGATCAACCCGAATAACACCCGGTATAAACTAAAGGCATGTTTGGTTGGTGGGGTTACGTTGGGTTTTGGCTTAAAAATTATATATCAGTTGTTTATTGGCGTTTAGGGAATTTGGATTTAAAGATGAATACCGAATATTAGGGGCTATATAAAAGTTGGGTTGTTTAAGTGGATTTCTGACAAAATGGGGCCAGATTTTTTTTTTCCTATTTTTTCTTTGTCTCTATCTTATTAATGCATATAATTAAACAATAAATATTAACATAAATAATTTTTAAATTATATTTTAATATTATAATATATTTATAAATATTATTTTCTCTCTCGTACATCAAACCTAAAGCTAAATTCTAAACCAAATATAAATCCAAATCTAAATAGTCTATACTACTTTATAATGCATTTAGGCCTTCTAAAATTAGAAGGCTTAAAAATTCAGACTTTTTTACTTGCTTATTATGGAAAGAGTTTTTCTAACCAAAAATTAAGATAAGAAGCTCCAATCATGAGATGACATGTGTCACTTCTTAACAAACTCCAAGCCTAACTTCTAACAAACTCCAAACCTAACTCCTAATCACTAAAAATTAAGATAAAGAGCTCCAATTATAAAATGACATGTGTCATTTCTCAACTAAAAATTCATCTTTATTTTTAAATTAAAATATCTTTTTATCTACTTATTTTTTTTATAATCTAATTTCACCATATTTTCTAAAATTTTATGCTCTTTAATTCAACATCCATTTTGATATATTTTTATGAGTTTTTAGTTTTTATATTTTTAATGGGTTTATTTTATTTTAATTCAAATTTTTACAACTTTAACCTTTATTTCATTTATTTCAATCAATATAATCTTGATTCGTCAAAATCATATACTTTTGAGGTAGTGTTTGACGCGTAAGAGATTGCGAGGGTATTTCTATATGCGGGAATAATTATGTCGCGGGAAAGCTACGGGAAAGTTACGGGTAACCCAAACAAACACTTACAACTAACACATATACATTCGAAGTGTTGTGAAACGAATTTACTAAATGGGTAAGCAAACACATATAACTATACTTATCGCCGCCGCTGTGCGCGGGTACCCGGCTAGTAATCATAAACACATCTGCAAAACTAACGGATCCTAAACATATATTGTGTTTTTGGCATAGAAATCCCTAGAAGATATAGAAAGACAAAACAACCCCTTATCCAACCACACAAATTGCAAAAACAACAAGAAGATTCTAGACCCGTTCACGTGTACCCACCTAACCCTCTCCTCCCTATCTCCGTCCTCCTTTTATTATCCCCTCCCACCAAACCCTCACCATTTCACATTTCACATCCTCCCCAAATTCTCCCACAATTAGGGTTTATTATTCATCCAACCAATCACTCAAAACCCTAATCCCAAAATGGCTTCATCATCAACAGCAGCTCAAATCATCACACCGTTCCCTTCTTCAAAAACAAAATCAGTTTTCTTCGGCAAAGGCCTAACCAAATCCGTATCCTTCTCACACAAAAAAACCTTCGTAAAGCTCTCGAAAACACGCCCCCTACGAGTCGTGGCCGAAAAAGTGGTCGGAATCGACCTAGGTACCACAAACTCAGCAGTAGGAGCAATGGAAGGGGGTAAACCAGTCATCGTAACTAACGCGGAAGGACAACGGACTACTCCGTCAGTTGTGGCGTATACTAAAAGCGGAGATAGGTTGGTGGGGCAAATAGCGAAGAGACAGGCGGTTGTGAACCCTGAGAATACTTTTTTTTCGGTGAAGAGGTTTATTGGGAGGAAAATGAGTGAAGTTGATGAGGAGAGTAAGCAGGTTTCGTATAATGTTGTGAGAGATGAGAATGGGAATGTCAAGCTGGATTGTCCTGCTATTGGGAAGCAGTTTGCTGCTGAGGAGATTTCCGCGCAGGTTGTTTGCTTTTTTTTATTGTTGATATACTTGTGTTTTGTTTTGTTTTGTTGATGATTAATTGTTCGTTTTTTAGGCACGAAATGAAGTATTGTGAGGGTATATGTGGGCTCATGAGCTTAGGAGATGTTTGTTTAAGCTTATTTGTGGGCTTATTAGCTTATTTGATTTCGCCTTGTATTTCATAAGATCAAATTTTCTGGCTTTTTTCGAGACTTTATGGGCCTATATAAGCTTATTATGATATAATAAAATCATGTAAGCCCATAACGTCCCAAAATAAGCTGGAAAATTTGAGCTTTTGAAATATAAGCCGAAATCGAATAAGCTCATAAGCCCACAAATAAGCTTAAACAAACACCCCCTTATTTGATTTTGGCTTATGTTTCGTACGACTCAAATTTTGGGCTTATTTTGAGACTTATGTGCTTATATAAGTTTATCATACAGTTTGTTTTTTTCAGGCTTTTGGGCTTATTGAAATTTGGAGAAGTTAGTAAGCTCATATGTAATTGTTTACTTGCTTGTCAACCATTTGAGTTAAACTCAAGTTGATAAGCTAGTAATTAGCTGCATGCGAGTTTCTTAACTTGACCAAATGCAGGTAAGCGGATGAGCTTAGAAAATAAACTAACCCACATGAGATACCCTAAGTGTAACTAATTTGTTTATAAGGTAAACAGTTTCAATTAGCAGTATGTTGCTTTTGGGGATGTTTTGTTTAGCTTATTAAATTCGGATAGCTGGTAAGCTCATCTATATATGCTTACTAGCTTGTCAATTTGAGATTACATCTTATAATTAGTTGATAAGCTAGAAAGTACATATTTGGGCGTATCAGATTACATATCAGTAAGCGGATCAGCTTAGAAAATAAATTAAACCAGACCAAATAACCGTCGAGTGTAATAATATCAATGTGTGTGAAATATGATAGTTAGCTACCCAAAATGGTAGTTAGCTGAAAATATGATAGAAATAATAAGATAAGTGGCTATTCTTTGCAATGTTCTTGCTATAATGATTTTTGGCCACGTGTACGAGTGAAGTTCACTACTAAATGTGTGAAATTTATCGAAACTTGTTAGTAAAGGTTTGGTGTGTTTTGGAGTTTACGTAAGTTTGGTTGTGTATATTGATTAGTTGGGATTTTTCTTTAACGCTAATGTGCTATTGCTATTGTTATTAATCAGGTTTTGAGAAAGCTTACGGACGACGCCTCGAAATTTTTGAACGACAAGGTGACCAAAGCTGTTGTGACAGTTCCCGCTTATTTCAATGATTCTCAAAGAACAGCAACCAAGGATGCTGGTAGAATTGCTGGTTTGGATGTTCTGCGTATTATCAATGAACCTACAGCCGCGTCACTTGCCTATGGTTTCGAAAGGAAGAACAATGAGACCATATTGGTATTTGACCTTGGAGGTGGTACTTTTGATGTTTCAGGTGGGGGATTACGTCTGATTTATCTTCATAGCCATCTATTGCAGTATATGTGTCTAGTGTTAAAAATTAAATTAATGTTTTATGCCATTTGCAGTTCTTGAGGTTGGTGATGGAGTCTTTGAGGTGTTGTCTACTTCTGGAGACACACATCTTGGTGGTGATGATTTTGACAAGGTAGGTATATTGGTAATGGCACATTATTGTTAATTTAGTATTCGTTTTATCTTATTACTTGTGCAACGGGCGACTGATGGAATCTTCTTTCTTGCTCACTATTTATGTAGAGAGTTGTTGACTGGCTAGCTGCGAGCTTCAAGAAAGATGAAGGTATTGATCTATTGAAAGACAAGCAGGCTCTGCAGCGATTGACTGAGACAGCTGAGAAGGCTAAGATGGAGCTTTCTACTTTGACACAAGCAAATATTAGGTACATAAATTATTTGAAAAGTCATGATTGTGGTACAGCATATCTGTCAACATCGGTTTGCTGATTTGTTATTTTTCTTTCTTGCTCAGCTTGCCATTCATTACAGCCACTGCTGATGGTCCCAAGCACATCGATACTACCCTTACAAGGGCAAAGTTTGAGGAGCTATGCTCAGACCTGTTGGATAGGTACTTACTTTATTTAACGCCAGCTATGAGTTGTTACTTTTTAGGTTGCTGGGATTTATCCGCATTTTGTGCTCTATTCTTGTTTAAACGAGAAAAGATGTTGAAGTTAATAGTCATATTGCGTTTTGGTCTTCTTTTCAGGCTTAAAAGACCAGTTGAAAGTTCTTTGAGGGATGCCAAGTTATCCTTCTCAGATTTAGATGAGGTGATTCTTGTTGGTGGTTCAACACGTATTCCAGCTGTTCAGGAAGTTGTTAAGAGCCTTACTGGAAAGGAGCCAAATGTTACCGTCAACCCAGATGAAGTTGTTGCCTTGGGTGCAGCAGTTCAGGTAGATCATTCATGACATTTTTAGTTGATTAGATAGCGATTTTGGAAAGTTTCAGCACTTGGATAAACTGAAAAACAGGTTGAATGTGGCTGGAGTTACCTTAATTTTATACGAAAAGCATAAAATCTCTCAGTTATTTTAAGAAATCAGGTTGTCAGTGTTTTAGGCCGCATTAATGGTTTAAACTCTAAAATAGAAAATTTAGTGTAAATATTTGGAATTTGCTTGCATTTTATGTGGTCATAATTTTATCACCAGAGTATAACAATGGCGTTCAATTGTTTGTTCATTTCTAGGCTGGTGTGTTGGCTGGAGATGTGAGTGACATTGTTCTTCTAGATGTGACACCATTATCCATCGGGCTAGAAACTCTTGGTGGTGTGATGACAAAGATCATCCCAAGAAACACTACTCTGCCAACTTCAAAGTCAGAGGTTTTCTCTACCGCTGCTGATGGGCAAACCAGTGTTGAAATTAACGTTCTTCAGGGTGAGCGTGAGTTTGTTAGAGACAACAAGTCTCTCGGTAGCTTCCGTCTCGATGGAATTCCACCTGCTCCTCGTGGAGTCCCACAAATTGAGGTCAAGTTTGACATTGATGCAAACGGTATCTTGTCTGTTACCGCCAGTGACAAGGGTACAGGAAAGAAGCAAGATATCACCATCACCGGTGCTAGCACATTACCTAGTGATGAGGTACTTTTCTTGGCTATTCTCTTTATTATGATCTTGTGGAGGTTTTGGATTTGTATTTTGAAGTGCACAATCAGTAAAATGTTACCATTGGCTATTTTGTGTGTTAGTTTTCTAAATAATTGAATTTTGTCAAACACTTCGACTGCTTGTAAGATAATCACTGCCTGAAACAGCAAAAGCACAACCAAACAAATTAGAACCTGTTCTGCTACATTTGCTTCTTGTAGTTTGAGCCTAATGAAAAATTTGGAAGCCGATTATATATGTTCTTTACAGGTTGCCAGTGAAAGTAAACTGATACCTTGTTGCGTTATTAATTTACAGGTACAAAGAATGGTTAGCGAAGCCGAAAAGTTTGCAAAGGAAGACAAGGAAAAACGTGATGCCATTGACACAAAGAACCAAGCTGATTCAGTTGTGTACCAGACAGAGAAGCAGCTCAAGGAATTAGGAGACAAGGTTCCCACAGAAGTCAAAGAGAAGGTCGAGGCCAAACTCGGTGAGCTCAAGGAGGCTATCTCTGGTGGCGCAACACAAACCATAAAGGATGCCATGGCTGCTCTTAACCAAGAGGTCATGCAGCTCGGTCAGTCACTGTACAACCAGCCTGGTGCTCCTGGTGCCGGCCCAACACCCGGCGGTGCACCTGGTGCTGACTCATCAGAATCATCGTCAGGCAAGGGACCTGAAGGTGATGTCATTGATGCAGATTTTACCGACAGCAAATGAGTCACGCAACTCAAATAGCCGATTTTTTTGGGTATGTCGTCTCGTCTAAATGATTTATGGAAAAGGGGGATTCATATGGGATCGCTTTGTTCATTTTGTTTTAATGGCGAGTTTGAAAGAAGTATAGGATGATTGGTAATTGTAGGTAGAATTTGAGAAGTGATTTAAAACCCCTTGGAACAAAGTGGATGGTGAGAGTGACCATGCCATGGATTTTGTTTATTATTGCTTTACGTATACTTCTAAATGAATTCTTTGTTGGGAACATGTTTTATGTGTTGGTACAATCTTTTCTTACGTTCGGCTACTACACTAGTAAAAACCTTGTTAGTTCATGTGACGTATACTAGTAAAGGTAACAGGCGTGTTGCGAAGCAAGTTTTTCTGCAGCTTTTAACTTAAACATGTATCTGTCTTTGAAAGTAAAGGTAAAAGGCTTGTTGCGAAGCCTGTGTCTACTATCCTTGCTGGTATTGAAATGATAGCAACTTTCAATTGCGTTTGCCAGAAATCTGGTCAATTATAGTTATGATTAGGAAAGCCTGAGGTGACGACTTACCCATAGCTGATATCAACATAGATCGTCCTGTAAATAATTTTGATTGCAGTGTATAAAAAGTACGTTACATATGACATGTTTCTATACATATACAGTTAGTGGTTTAGACAAATAAATATTAAGAAGCGTAACTTACACAACAGACATTCTTCGCCACAGTGGCCCTAAGCAATATTTAAATGATCAAAGCAATATCTCGAATGATTTATAACATCGAAGTGATTAAATGCAGTAAACGTAAGAAGTGTAATGTTGAATGTCTGAAAACCGAACCACCATTTGGAAGTGTTGGGTACTCATAATATGGATGAGGCATCACGCATTCGTCACCGTTGAAAATAACCTTCCTTGGAAACACCCATCCTTCTTTAAAGGTAAAAGTCCCTGGTCTTTGTGGAACATCTCAGTTTGTACATTTCCTCCATCACCTGCTTGAAGCAACATGTCCTTGTAATGCTCGATTCCATAGAACACCCCTGAATCATCTGAAAGTGAATGTCATATCTTCATTTGGAATGTTTAATACAAAAAAGTATTGACAGTATAAATTTGGATGTAACACGACTAAATTCCATTGACTATAATTCTTGACAATGTTAAGGTTATTTATTGTGAGTTTAACTCGCCAATACTCTTTGTAACTTATCTTCACATGCCAATGAACCCTTATCGGACACATATGTTGTGAACATTGTACCATCGGAGGTGTTGCAATACTGGGAGTGGTTGACCATGCCTGGAGTTCTAACAATAATAAATCAACTAATTAGACATAGTCGTGGAAGAAGCAAACATTCCACAACAAGAGTTCCTACTATCGTGGGTGTTTTTTGCAGTAGAACGAAATAACATTGGAGAAGCTTTTAAAATAATTTCATGTACCTCACACAATTCGATCCTAGATTGCCTTGACAACCGCATCTACACATTGGACATGGCACAATCATCTTGCTATAGAATGAAGATAAAGAAACACAACATTTTGGAGCAGACGATGCAAGAAAGGGTGAATAACTACATGTTATGTTCCACGTCCCTACAAAAAAATCACAAACGTTGTTCAAAAACTTAAGTCACCCAACATGTCCGATCCATCTTTGAAAATTTGAACTCACCAAGAGCTTGTGTTTTCTATGCCCATTGTCAAAAATGAACTTTGTTGGTGGAACCTTAGTCGCATTCCCACAAGTGTACCCCGAGAGCCCGATTTTAAAGTCATATGGCATCGTTTCCACTGTATCAATGTTCATTTGAAAAGAGGCAAAAGATCAACAATCACGGGCTCCCTATCTCAACAATGTCGGAGCTGTGATCTGCCTAAGTACTAGGAACAGTTCCCTTGCTCGATCTCTTCCCTCATGTCCCAAATCACTTCTTTGCTGCTCCATTTCCAGCTTAGCTTCCATCCAGGGGGTTCAATGTGAGGATTCAGTTGATAATTGTAGATGGAAACTACTACCTACAAAAAAGGAAGAAAATAAATATATTGAAATAAACTAAAGAAAAATTTCAAATTCAAGAACTTATGTTTATCGGCACAAGGTATGACAATGACGAATACCAATGCACATTATTGGTATAGATATATAAAATGACAGTTATACCCTTATTTTTATTAATTAATTATTATTTTATTTTTTATTAAAATATCCTTTAACCAAATTTTAAGATAAGAAAGAGCAACAATGTTCGACGACTCAACCATGTTCAGTATCGATGAATCTTAAATAAGAATCAAGTACACTATTCGTCGTTCAATCTAAACGTAAACCAATAAAAGGAAATTTTGAAATTGTAAAAAAATAATAATAAGAATAAAGGTATAATCGTTATTTCATATATCAATTATAATTATTAGATATTTTTTTTCTATTTAATATGTACTTAAAATAATTATTTGGATATATATGACAATTGTGATGCTTTTGAATGATATACATGCAATTATGAGTTTTTGTTGAATTATGAGGCTTTGGAAGGATATATATGAAAATCCTCGTATAACTAAAACACCCTCCCCATAACATGTTATTGGGTCTCACATAATACCTCACTACAAATACTCACTCACACAGTCAAAATAATAATAATATAATAATAAAATAAAAAATAAAAAAAATGTGAGCCATTCAAATAGCTTGGAAACGTTTGGCTCATGAATGACACAAAGTGACGGTATAATTGACACAAGTTTAGCACGAAAAAATAATACATTTAGCGTGTTATCTTCTCCATACTGTGTGCTTTTACAAGAATATAATTCATTTGTGTATATCAATGGTTATTATCTACTTACTTATGATTAACTGCTATTACAATTTGAACCGTCAAATGATAGAATAATATTGGAATTATACATGCTGTGTTTTATCTTTTGGTTAAATTTTTGCATGTTCTGCTTTCTATACATCTTATCTTTTCATAAAACAAACCCATTTTTTCTAATCACTTGCTTACCATTTTCTTTTCCTTGTCTTTATAATTGTTATTGTAATATTATTATTGTTTAATCTTAACTAGAGGTGTACAAAATCGGGTTTGATCAAAAACTGGTTTGGTTCGGTTTGTAAATGGTTTAGGTTGAAAAAGTTGGTTGCAAACCCGATCCCACCTCCAGCGATTTCTTCATCGGAAAGTGAGATTGCAAAACCCGCTTTCACATCGACATCGTGTAATTCTTGTTCGATGTCTAGTTCACCTTCAAGACTTTGAAATGTGTTGTATACGTTCGGCCGCGTCTAAGTGATCCTTCAAGCAAATACACATTTTCAAATATGCCGGTGTGTCTTCGTATCGATAATACCCTGCCACTAATAAAAAAAGCGGATTGCGAAGCTACCGTAACAAAATATCAAATTTTGCGAATTCTTGGGGTCCCATAGTGGATAAAAAATCGGTTCCAATATATCTCCTAAATTCGTTTGTTGATGGTTGGTCACTCCTAGCCCGTTTATTGTTTTCTTGTCTTAAACTATGATATAAGCTATACATCAGTGAAACATTTGTTGAACCATATTTATTAAAATAAACTCCAAATCAATAGAAATCTAATCGATAAGTAGTTCCACCCCGCTAAATCATTTGTTAAAAGAATTTTTTGTATCTCTTGCAAAGAAAATGTTATCATTATGAAAATCCAAATCAATAGAAATCTTATCGATAAGTAGTTCCACCCTGCTAATTACCGGTGGAATTTCTTTGAAATATTTTCTAAGTTTTGCTTTCATAGTGAGTTTTATTTGCGTTTTGAGTGTTTCAAAAGTGTTTTGAGAATGTTTGAGTGTTGTGACTAAACCAAACTCAACATACCTATTTATAATAAGGGAGGTGGTTTGTACACTCATCAAATTGATTGGTACACTCCATTTTAGAGTTCTTTGACATTTATACCCTCACATCACTTTTACACATTTTTACTCTGTGAGGGTATAATTGTCAACACACTCTAAAGTGGAGTGTGCCAATCAATTTGTACATCCCTTATAATAAACTTAGGATAGCAAAATGGTAATTAAAAAAATGTAACAAACTGCAGCTCAACGAGCAAAAACAAAATTGACAGAAAGTTGTTTCCCATGTAACGGAAAAAACCGGTTTCAATCCAGTTTTTAATAACCGGTTTCATAAAACCTGAAGCGAATCGGTTTCAACAAGTTTTTAATAACCGGTTTCATAAAACCCGAAGCGAACCGGTTTCAACAGTAATATATTCAAACTGGTTTGAAACCGCCGGTTTTCGGGTATTTTACCCATTTGCCCATATTTATTTATTTATTTTTATTTTTTATTTTTTTTGGCATCTATAGGATCATGTTTTAGTTTTTAGGGCATTTAAGGAATTGGCTCATTTCCAAAATGGTGAGTCTAAATATACCAAACAATACACTAAACACACTAAGATTAGTGTCTTTTGCTTCTTTCTCATAATTCGGTAATCATTATTATTTTTTTAATTTTTGTTCGCTTTTACTTATTTGATTATATATACATATATGTAAAAAGGTAAGCAAATATTAAAATATAATTGATAAATAAACTGATATTACAATAAATAGAACGTTACATAATTAATTCGATAGATAAAAAAATCAAGAATACGATAATAATATTCAAGAAACTCTTCCTGACAACTAACATATAGGTCTTCCAAAGTAGATTAGTCATCGGCAAAAGGCAACCTTTGCGGATGCCACTTTAATATAATGGTTACCATTCAAATATACAAGGTTGATTTTTCCATGTGGCTCTTATTGTAGTGAACTGGACCAAAGTGGGAAAGTCGCAGTATAACTTATGACGTTTCCTCCATTAGTTAGACTTATAACAACTCTATTTGTAAGTTCCAAATATACACTTGTAGTTATGATGGTAAGCATCTAATTCCCGCGCCAAGCTGATCGAAATCGAGGCCACTGATCCTATATAGAATTATGGAATTTATGGAACTGTTACATAGTTCAAGTATGAATTATGTCTCGCCGTTTCAATATTTACCGGCTCCAAATTCAAGTCTATATGAAAAAATCTAGTTGAATAACTACTTTTACCAGCATCTTGATTTTTCGGATCAACACACTTCTTCTTTTTTTTGTTTCTTCAAGCTCGGCCGCCCGCGAGTATTTTTATTAACTACGGGTTCTCTAATAATATTTGTGATTGGATTGATTATTTTTGTTGAATTTTTCTTTTAAACTCTTCTTTTCAATGTTGGAGTACTTGTTGAATTTTTCTTTGAAAAATGTGCAGTTCATCGTCACAATGAATATATTCATGTTCCAAAGGTGTTGATAAAAATACTCGCGGGCGATTGTCAAAGTTGAAAAAAATGACTCGAAGTTAGTTAAACAATGGCTGTTATAAAGAAATGTTTGTGTCTATTTGGAGTCACCAGTCTTTCAACTTTGACAATCGCACAACCAACATAAAAAAAAGTACCTCCAAAAAAATGATCATACGATTTTAGTTAAATAAACTGACTCGAAGTTAAGTACGCAAGCAAATGATAGCCCACAACTCTTCAGAAGTTGACAACCACATGTTGAGTAGTTTAACTCAAGATCACTCAATTGATGTAGTTCTCCTAAAATCATATCAAGTGCCTCATTTGAAACAAAACCTCGTAATAAGTTGTAGGTTGACACATGATATGTTATGTTGATGATAACCATAAATTTTACTTCTTTCAAAGCTTTTATTTATTGTTGTAACCTGGGACTGCACGATTTAGTTGATTCAGCCCACAAATTGATCTGATAAATATTTTTTGGGTTTCAAGTACTTTTTTTTGTCGTGTTGGCTTTCAATTATGTTGGTTGTGCGATTGTCAAAGTTGAAAGACTGGTGACTCCAAATAGACACAAACATTTCTTTATAACAGCCATTGTTTATCCACATAACTTAAAATACATGAAAGGTTGAATAACATTAAAATAAAATTATTTAATGTAAAAAATAGTGTTAAATATGAAGTATAAACAATTAATATTAATTAAAATAAAATATGTCAAATATAAAAAAAAGTAATATTATGTGAAACATAAAAAATTACGTGGATATTTTCTCAATATTAAATGAAGTTGCTTGTGGTCTTTTGTATGTACAATATTCACGTCGAAAAATCTTCTAGTAACTTTCACCTCGAAAGAAAAGAGTCCCAATCACGTTGCGTCTTGATTGTTGGTCTGCAATTCTTCAAAGTATTTTGGCTAATGTGTCATCTACAAAGTAATCGAGTAGCATTCGGAAAAGAAATCGCATGCTTTCATAAGAGGCAACTCTATGTCAGTAATTATAACACGTGGAAGCATGTACTCATCTAGTGTCAACTTCAAATACTCTAATACCCACTTATAGTTTTCTGTCATTTTTCTTCATTTATAAAGGCAAAAGCTACGCAAAATATCTTTCTTGTAAAAGTTACACAATCAATCTCAACAAAAATGCATATTATACTTGTTTGTCTTAATAGATGTCGGATGAACAAAAAATAAAGCTTCTGGCTTGTTCGTAACATCATTTGTAGGAAAAGTCGTGAACATAACCATTGAAATGTAAAAGGGATATAAGAACATGCATTCAAATTTTCATAACTAAATTACAATTTGATTATTTAAAATTAAAAAAGTCAAAATATAAAAGAAAAAAAAAATGTGTAAATGTTTCACTTGCTTCGTACTTTTTCCAACTTCTAAGGCCTTTCGAATTTTATATTGTGCGTTATATATATCTTTAAAAGTTAGACACATTATTTTCATTTTGCGACTATAATATTGATAATGTCACGTAACGACACATTCTTTTTGTCATCTTCAACCAGTCGATATACATCTTTGGACATTCGCCTCGCATATGGATGCCCCTCCATATGTTGTGCAGGAAGAAGATTATGTTCATCACATATTACACTTATCAACCAATCATTATATATACTTGAATATTTTCCTACCAATTAGAACGGGTAAATAATTTTCTGGTAGCAGAATTTTACTTGATTCCTTTGGTTTATATTCACCACCAAGATCACACATAAGTGTGATTTCATACAGAAACTACTTGTATATGTGTATAATCTTTGAATTATTATGACTTGGTTACGTATGGAGGGCATCCATATGCGAAATCATTATCAAAAGATGAACATCGATTGGTTGAAGATATGACAAAGAAGAATGTGTTGTCACATGACATTCCATCAATATTAAAGTTGCAAAATAAAAATAATGTGTTAACACTTAAAGACATATATAACAGACAAAATAAAATTCGTAAGGGCTTACAAGTTGGAAAAAGTACGATGCAGGTGAAACATTACACGTATTTTTTTTCCTTTATATTTGACTTTTTTTATTTTCAAATAATCAAAGTGTAATTTAATTATGAAAATTTAAATGTGGGTTCTTTTACATTCCAATGGTTATGTTCACGACTTTTCTACAAATGATGTTACGAATGAGCTGTAAGCTTTATTTTTTGTTCATCCAACATCTTTATGGTGTGCATTCTCATATGCGTTGATGATAGATGCTACGAACGAATATAGTATGTCTTTTGTTGAGATTGTTGGTGTAACTTGTACAAGAAAGACATTTTGCATAGCTTTTGCCTTTATAAGTGAAGAAAAGATGGACAACTGTAAGTGGGTATTAGAGTGTTTAAAGTTGACATTAGATGAGTGAATGCTTCCATGTGTTATATCTACTGATAGAGAGTTGGCTCTCATGAAAGCATGCGAAAAATGTTTTTTCAAATGCTACTTGATTACTTTGTAGATGGCACATTAGCCAAAATATTTTGAAGAATTACTATTTTGAAGAATTACATGCCAACAATCAAGATGCAACGTGATTGAGACTTTTTTCTTTCAACATGGAAGTTACTAGAAGATTCTCTAACGTGAATATCGTACATGGGGAACTACAAGCAACTTCAATTAGTATTGAGAAAATATCCACGTAAAGTTTTATATTTCACATTTAATATTGCTTTTTCTATGCTTGACATACTTTTATTTTAATTAATATTATTTTTTTATATTTCATATTTAATACTCTTTTTTACCTCAAATAATTATATTTAATGTTATTTAACTTTCAGGTGTTAGGTGTTTTAAGTTATATGAATGAACAAAGGCTGAATAATTATAAAGAAAGGTTTGTGTCTATTTGCACCGACCGATCTTTCAACTTCCGTAACCGTATAACCAACAAAGTTGAAAGCTAACATGCCAAGTTAAAAAAGCACTTGAAATCCAAAATATATTCATTAGATCAAATTGTGAGCTATATCAATCAAATCATGCAGTCCCAGGTTACAGCAATAGATGAAAGCTTTAAAGAAGTAAAATTTATCGTTATCATCAACATAACATATCATGCTTCAACTTATTATGAGGTTTTGTTCCAAATGAGGCTCTTGATATGATTTTAGGAGAACTACATCGATTGAGCTGTCAACTTTGTAAGAGTTGTGGGCTAGTATGTGCTTGCTTACTTTTACCGTACTTAAATTCACGTTAGATTATTTAACTAAAATTGTTTGATTATTTTTTGGAGGTCTTGGTTTTTCAGAAACTTCAAACCTATTTTTCCCTGTGAGGAAATTTTTTGGATTCAATTGATATCTTTTGTAGGACGATAGATGTTTCATGGTCAACACCTTTAGAACATGAAGATATTCAATATGACGATGAACTACGCATTTTTAAAGAAAAGCTCAACAAGCATTCCATCGCTTGAAAGAAGAGTTTCTTAAGAAACTAGGCGATATAATCAATCCAAGCACAAATCTTACTAAAGAACCCGCAGTTAAAAAAATTCTCGCGGGCGGCCAAGCTTGAAGAAACAAAAAGAGAAGAAGTGTGTTGATCCTAAAAATAAGATCTTGGTATAGTAGTTATTCAACCAGATTTTTTTATATAGACTTGAATTTGAAACCGACAAATATTGAAATGGTGAGACATAGTTCATACTAGAACTTTGAAACATATGCACGCGACTTGTTTGGGGATTTAAACAAAGAACCCGCGAAACATAGTTCATATGGTTTATTTACGGTAATACGCGCTTTAGAAAGACTTTTGTAACAACTTCCGTAAACTTTTCGTACTTATCTTACAGTTTTACAATTGTAAGAGGTGACGAAAATTGTGGATTTCGATCGGTCGATGTCGCTCTTTGTCTATATGAGGATCAGTGGCGTATAATTCGATGAGACTTGGTGCGAGAGTTAGATGCTAACTAGCAAAACTACAAGTGTATCTTAAGAACGGCATGTTAAAAAAATACAATAGAGTTGTTATAAGTCTAACTGATGGAGGAAACGTTGAAGGTTGTACTACGAATTTCCCGCTTTGGTCGAGTCCACCACAATTAGAGTCACATGAGACAATCGTCATTGTACATTTGAATCATAACATCTATATTAAAGTGGCGTTACATGAAGGTTGAGCTTTGCCAATGACTCGTCCACTTTGGAGCATATACAAAATGTTTTTCGTCAGCAAGACTTTCGTGGATATTATTATTGTATTCTTGAAATTCTTGGCCAATCAAAATACTTATATAATGTTCTATTTATTTTAATTCTAGTTATCAATGAATGTTTAGTATTTGCTTACTTTTTTATATATGTATAAAAAAGAAAAAGAAAAAGATAACAAAAATTAAAAAATGTAATAATTCCACTAATCTTGATGAGTTTAGAGTGCGTTTGGTATGCTCATTAGTTTAGAATAGGATTTGAATTTGGTATAGATTGAAAAAAAAATGAGAGAAAAATATGGTGGAGACAAAAAAAAACATGTAATTATATATAAAATATTGATTTTTAATATTTCGAATTAATATTTAAAATATTATATTATTGGCTTTTAAAATATTTTGAATTATTATATAAAACATTATATTATTGATTTTTAATATTTTGAATTAATATATAAAATATTGAGCCCACATGAAAGAGAGAAAAAAGTAGTAAAATAAAACACTAAATTCTTATTGGTTGGTATCATCAAAAGATACCAATTTAGCATTCTATCATATGTATCATTCTTTACCATATGTAAGTAAAAAAAAATGTACCAAACACTTGAATTTAATTTTCTTTGAATCCAAACCCACTTATACCCATATAACAAACGGGCCCTTAGTTTATTGCTTGGTATACTTAGATTGGGATAGAATCCTTTCAAGTTACTTGACTTAAGTTGGTTTCTGAGCCAAAGAATTTCTTTTGATTTTGGCCATTGGATCAAATCCAATGGCTCATAATGCCCAAACTTGAGTCAAATTGTGCTTACAACTTGAGAAGATCTTTATGCACTTGGCCCTTTTCAGTATCGTCTTCGATCAATAGTACGTTATTTTATTTATTTTTTATAATGAACTACTTTGATTCTTAATTCATATCTATAATACATTACAAAGCATTTGTGACTTTCTATAAAAAAACAATCTTAAAATTTTAAGACGAAAAATATTATTATAAAAGGAAAAATAGAATATTAATGTAAATTTGAAAATATAAGTCGCAATTAAATCATATAATAACTCCTCCAATAATAATATATTTTAAAATAATTGTTTATGATGATATATTTTAATAAAATTGTTTATAAAAAAAGCTCGTCAAACTTATAACTACCAACTTAATCCTAAAATTTGAAAATTAAAAGTGCTAACTATTTACACTAATAACTTAGATATTCTCCTTTTGAAAAACATATATCTACTACGTTATAAAGTATTTAGGACATACTAAATAAGGAAAAATATTTACTCGTCATAAAAATAGTCACCGGGTACACGCCGCCGCATTGTGCGAGTACCATTCTAGTCAATATTTATGTGACTTCTTTAGTTCCTTCTAACATTCTAGCCAACCTTTATCACATTGTAGCTATCTCTCTTTTATATAAATTATACTCCTTCCATCACATAAAAAGTGTTCATATTATTATTTATGTTTGTCCCCAAAATAAGTGTCCAACTTTTATATATGGACAATAACTAGGACCGGTAATTAATGGTTTTTCTATTTTACACTTTTAATCAAAACTTGCATTAATTACTCATTTTTAATTTCTATATCTATACTACTTTATAATGGATTTGGGACATTCTATCAGATGAAGTATTAAAAAAAATAAGCATACACACTTACTATAAAAAGATAATTAATAAGCTTGCATACACATAATTAAAAGTTAATTAATTGTCTTAAATTGTTTGAACTTATAACATCAACCCATTTCAAAAACATGTAACAACCCACTTTATAATGGGTATTTATGTCTAGCTTTAGACTTTAAGTTGCAAACGTTCGTGATTTTAAAGTCAAAGTACTAACTTTCTTTTTAAAAAGTACATTAATGTTCAAAAAAGGTCTACCAAAAGTCCAATGATACTATGCATTGATACGGAAACACTTGATAGAAAAATATGTTCGATGTTTTGGTATAAGTGAGCTGGGTTGAATTGGACACGGCTTGACCCGACCCCGACCCGACTCGTTAACCATTTGAGTTGTTGAATTTTTGCTAAAGATGGGAACCACTTTAGATTTACGGCTGAAATATTGTGCCATCGTAAAAAGGTACTTTGAAAAAGATTATCGCCAAAAAATATATAATCACACGGGTACCCGCCGCTGCAACGTGCGGGTACCCGGCTAGTTAACTATGAAGGTAAAAATGATTTTTTATCGATCAAAGCCGGCATTAATTACGCATATCATAATTTGTCCATTTTTTATTTGTGGACACTTTGGGACAGAAGGAGGAATATCTTTTCTTGCAGAACATTTAGATACATATTTGACTTGTAGAAATTTTCGGGATTTTAGTTGAAAAATCAGCATTTACACATTCCAACAAGAAGTACTACTCAATAGTGAATCAAATTTATCATATGCATACTTGTAGATTTAACTTAAAACATACACACAATGATTTTTCCCACAAACACAGTCATCTAAGAAATCCATAAGAAAAAAGAAACTTACATCTTGTGTTCCTTCATTATTCTGCTACATAAGATCCCATTTAATGGTGATATTTCCATTTGGATCTAAAGGATCATACCCATCTGCATTAATTAAATATGAACAAAGCCCATAAAAACACAAACATAAGTCACAAAACAAAAGGTTTACATACAAATACAAAAATATGTTCTTTAGTCAACAAATTGTTGTAAGTATCCAAAAACATCATGAAGCAGAAATATGTGATTTGTACACCTTAAGCAGAATACAGCAATATATGCATAACACATATAATAGTGCATGGAAAATGTAAATGGTATATAATTATATATACATATTACTGAAAACGGTTGCATGTTCCATTCGCTAACATAAATAACAAGACAATGATATTGCCGTTCAAAAAACTATAAAATGAAATAAACGACGAAAGGATTCTTACATGTTGGCGACATAAGATCATAGATGAATAAAGATTGAATGAAAATCCATATCCAAATCAAACTGAAATGGAAAGCCATTAGTTGTTATGAACTGAATATAACAATAATGTGAAAAGTGTATCAAGTATTAATATTAGCAATGAATATGTGAATTGAAGTGTGAATTTGTTGGGAGTTTTAGTATGGGTTTAATCTTCCATTAATTAACCCATTAATTAACTTTGGTAAATGCATTGAATGCGTACTTTGAGAAAATAAGAAAACTCAATCGTCTGATTGGCTACCGTTTTGAGCATTCTCTTCTTGTCTATAGTTGTTAGAGAGGAGGGAGTGGAGTCGGGTTCAAGGTCTGTGCCGATTGGGTAGGACGGTAACACCGTCCCTTCCCCATCGGGTAAGGCCAATTGGGTAGGTGTTTGGGTTGGGAAACCGAACTGGTGTTCATGGTCCAAGTGATGTGTGTGTGATATATATATATTTTTTTGTATATGTATTTTAAATTGGGTAGTTTGGGTACCACTCCTTCCAATTTGGGTAGTTTTTTGGTAGAGTTGTGTAGTTTTGAGTTGGAGAGTTTTTATTTGATAGATGTGATGTGGCAATTTGGGTAGTGTTGGTTATTTAAGTTGTAAATATAGGCAAACTATAAATTAACAAGTTCCAATAAAGGTAATTAAGTTGTAAATATAGGCATGTTGGAACTTATATTTTATCAAGATTGAGATGAAGTATGTTGGATATGTTCTAATACGTTTTTGGTAATAAATTAATACGGATATAAAGGTGTTCTATCATAATTCTTGAATACTCATTAAGTTAATGATCGAACTAAACAACCATTAGGTCACTGGTCATTGCTCTAGTCAGAGCCGTCTTGTGGTTTCGGTGGCCTTAGGCAATAACAACAAAGAGGCCCTATTACACTTGTAAACTAAAAAGAAATCGCATATAAACATGAATTATATGATTCATATATTATTATACGTATTTATATGCAAAACTAGTAAAAATGTGGCCCTTTTTAAATGGAGGTCATGTGCGACGGCACCTATTGCGCACCCCTCCGAGACCCTTCTGGCTCTAGTGATTTCATGAATCACTTACATCCAAAAAATCACTAAAATAAGTGCTTATTGCTCGATAGGTTTTTTTGAAAAAGATCAACCCACATCCAAAAAAGATGTATGAATAAAAGTTTCTTAGCCGATCTAAATCTTTTGATGAATGGTCGAACCATAGTTAAAAACCTTGTACGTGTGTAGAAAGCATTAACAATGTGTTTAATGGAGTAAAGAAAGTACAAAATAATATTTTCAATGTCTGTTTATTATGGAGTAACAAAAGTAAAAATGTAATGTGGTGTTACTTGACGGCATAATATATATGCTTGGTTAATGGTTTTCTTTTTCTAAACGAAATTTTTATTAATTTCGGGATTCGACCAAACAAATATAACGGGATTCGACCTATTGTAGTAGGAACTATTTGGAGACGTTTGGTTCCCAAGGTTGCTATGAAAGGCGTGTGTAAAGAAATGTCGAAGTACCTTAGTGATTTTCAATTTGGAGTTGGAGTGTCGGGTGGTGTTGAAGCTGTTTTACATAGCGTCAATAGGGTGTTGAGTGAATATCACAATGATGGGTCTCTTGCAATGCTTACATTGGACTTCTCGAATGCATTCAACCTTGTGGATAGATCAACATTACTCCACGAGGTTAGGATGAGGCGTCCCTCCATTTTTTGTGGGTGGATTTCTTATACGGGCAGGCAACGAGGTTATATAGGACCTCTTCTTTTTGCACTTGTATTGCACCCGCTAGTACATAAGATCCGAGACAATTGCAAGCTTCTTCTCCATGTTTGGTATCTTGATGATGGGACAGTTATTGGAGATGCGGAAGAGGTGGCCAGGGTGTTAGACATTGTAAAGGTAAGTGGTCCAAGTTTGGGTCTTGAACTTAATATCAAGAAAACAGAGATATTTTGGCCCTCGTGTGATGGTACGAAGCTTCATGATGGTTTATTCCCTGTTGATATTCGAAGGCCGTCATTGGGTGTGAAGCTTCTTGGGGGAGCTGTTAGTAGAGATGCAAATTTTATTAGTGGGTTGGCTATAAGAAGAGCTGCGAATGTTGTTGACTTAATGAGTCTTCTTCCACAGTTACGTGACCCGCAGAGTGAGCTCCTTTTTCTTTGATCATGTATGGGTATTGCGAAACTTTTTTTTGGTTTAAGGACTTGTCAACCTGTACACATGGAAGCGACGACCTTGTTCTTTAACAAAGGTTTGCGTGGGTCGATTGAGAACATAGTGGTTAGTGGAGGGCCTTTCTTTGGAGACTTACAGTGGCGACTCGCTTCTTTACCCATTCGATTTGGTGGTTTGGGTTTGTACTCGACAAAAGTGGTTTCCTCTTGTGCTTTTGTGGCCTCACGTGCTCAATCTTGGGTGCTACAAGACCACATCTTACGGGATAGTGGCATATGTGGTATGGATGATGACTATGTTTGTGCTTTGGCTTATCTTCATGACACGATTCCAAGATTTGATTTTAGTGGTTTCACTAATAAGGACACCGCCCCCTCAAAACCCCAATAAACATTGGCGAGTGCACTTTTTAGTGAAATCATCAAGGATATGAAAGTTAACTTTGACATAATTGTGAGATAGAAAGCCGTTTTTGAGTGTCTACGAGCTCCACATGTCTAAGATTTCCTACTAGCTATCCCCATAGACGGGCTTGATCAACATATGTCACCGGTGGAATATCATACTATCCTTAAGTATCACCTTATGATTTCTTTATTTCCGGTCGATGTGACATGTCCAGTTTTTCGGAAGGCATGTTTGGATTCTTTTGGGGAGCATGCGGTTCATTGCAAAGAGCTCCCGGGCTTCAAATACAGACACAATATGGTTAGGGATGTCCTTTTTGACTTTTGTAGGCGCGCTGGGATCTCCGCCAAGAAAGAAGCACCTGTGAACTTTTTGACCGACCCGTTGGATGGAAGATCCACACTCAGGGGGCATATGTTCTGGTGTTTGGATGGGTTAGAGGGAAACATGCGTGTGTGGATCTGACTGGGGTTTCTCCTCTCGTGGGTTTGAGCAGCCGGGGTTTTACAGTAGGGCAGGCTCCTTTGAAAGCCGGTTCGTACAAAGTGGCAAAACACGAGAAAGCGTGAATTGAAAATCAACATGTTTTTATCCCTTTCGCGTTTCATACTTTTGGTTTCCTTGCACCTGAGGCAGTAGAGTTCCTCAAGAGAGTTCAACGGTTATGCATAGTAATATTATGACACCTAGATCCATAGATCTAGTTTTCAAAATGATTAGTTTTGCTATTCAAAGTGGGCTAGCGGCGCAGCTTGTTGCCCGTTTGCCGTCCACTTCTTTGTAAATGTCATAAATGATTAATCCAAATGAAAGCAAAAAAACTTATTAAAAAAATAAAAAATAATAATTTCAATACGCTAGAAAAGTGGAAGATTTACAAGTATTTGTTATAAGAGGCTAAAGGGTTGCAAGGTTGGGGATCTATTGCAAAGTGGGTAAAATTAAAAAGTGTAGAAAGCCATTCATAGTGTGACACGTGGCCTTCACTTTAAATTATACATAAAATCCGTCCAGGGGTAATATGGTCTTTTGACCCATTTTTTCTTTTCCACCTCAAATTTCAAACGCACATATCTCTTAAACCACAAACTTTTAGAAAAAACCGATTTCACCATAATTTTTAAAATTCGATTCTCTTTAATTTGGTATAAATATTTTTAATTATTTCGAAACTTTTTTTTTGACATATTCATTTGGTCATGATTTTCTTGATGGTTTTACTATTTTCGATCCTATTTTTTACCTTAAGAATTGTCGAATCATAAAATGCCTAAAACACAAAAGTTTTAGATTTTGATTCACTCTTTACCCAGGAATTTGAATCACTCAAATCCGATATGATATGAGTGAGATATCGCACGTTAAAAATGACGTTTTAGTCATATTTGTTGCACACAAGGTGTTTGATGAAATGTCTAACTTAGATTTTTAGTGTTAAAATTGAGCTAAATGAACTAACTTTTGTCCCACAACGCATTATTAATCATTTTATTAATGTAAAACTCAAAAGGTGATGTTTTTTAATAGTTAAAGTTTTAAACTATTAAAACTGATGAACTGATAAACCAAACCAAAACTGATGAACCAAATCAAACATAGTTCATCAGTTTATTTGGTTTATCAATCATAGTTTCAGCTTAACATGTTGGTGTTTGTTTTGTTTTGTTCATCAGTTTATTTTGGTTCATCAATCATAGTTTCAGTTTTGGTTTGGTTCATCAGTTTTGGTTTGTTCATCAGTTTTGGTTTTATGCTTTTTTTTAAACAGTTTGGTTTGGTTCATCAGTTCATCAGTTTGGTTCATTAGTTTTAATAGTTAAAAACATTAACTATTAAAAAACATCACTTTTTGAATCTTACATTAATAAAATGATTAATAATGCGTTGTGGGACAAAAAGTAGTGCATTTAGCTCAACTTTAACACTAAAATCTAAGCTAGACATTTCATCAAACACCTTGTATGCAACAAATATGAGTAAAACACCATCTTTAACGTGTGATATCTTACCCATATGACATCGAATTTGAGTGATTTAAATTTCTGGGTAAAGAGTGAACAAAAATCTATAACTTTCATGTTTTAAGTTTTTCACAATTCGACATTTATGAAGGTAAAAAATAGGGCCGAAAATGCCAAAAAATAAAGAAAATCAAGAACTATTTGATATGTAAAAAAAAGTTTGAAATATTTATCAATATTTATACCAGATTAAAAAGAGTCAAATTTTAAAAATTATGGTGAAATCGGTTTTTCATAAAAGTTTTTCGTTTGAAAGTTATTTGCGTTTGAAGTTTGGGGTGGAATATAAAAAACGGGTTAAAATGACAAAAATACCCTCTAACCAAATTTAATAAGAAAAAAAGGATGGAGTGAATGAGTGACACTTATCACATTGTGTGTGGCTTTCTAGCCTTTTTAATTTTACTTACTTTGTAAAGGATCGCATCTCAGGGTTGCAAACCTATTCAAGCCTTTCAGGTCGAATGATTTAGACATATGAACAATCCAATTAAAAGATACTAGCATTTTTACATCTTTTATGAGGGTGTTTTTCCTTGGTTTCTTTAACGCAAATCGCAAAGCCAAACCAAATGCTTATTTTTTTTGTTTTTATTTATTTAACTGATCCTATACGCCGTATAAAGATAACCTATACGTCGTATAATGTTATCCCTATACGCCCGTATAGGGTTCTATAACTCCAAAAACACATTTTCCGGAAAAGGTACTTGCACGACTCAATATTCACGAGACTCTTAAAACATGCTTCAACCATCATATATAGTATGTTTATACAAAGTTTTGACATTAAGAACGCGGGGAAGTCTAATATGCCCAAAATGCAGGTGTTGTTCCAAACATCCCTTTTTACCCATTTTCAAAATGTACACTTAACATCATCATATACATAACCAAATCAGAAAGCCTGAACTTGAAAGCGTAAAAGTACCAAACTACAACATTTACAAACACTTGGGGAGTTGAACTTCTACCGTGGTACTAAGTTCACTACTTGCCTACTAATACAAAACGACAAGTAACTTCCAACATGCTTCATTTCTTAAGCTTTCTTTATGCAAATAAGTAGATTAGGGTTGAGGCTAAACTACCAACATGGACGTGACGCGAATTTGTACCCTTATGGAAAAGGCCGTGGGTATAGAACCGACCCGACCAAGAATCGAAATGTTCCAGGCTATGGAACTAATAGCCGAACCACGGGTCTAAACTTCGGTTTGTTTTGGATCTGTTTGGCTTCGTTCTTGGTTTTGGTTTTGGTTCGGGTTTCCAACGCATAGTTCTACTTGTGGGTACGAACTTAGGTATTAAGTGAAAAATCGCAATAGTTTAATTTGGTCCAAAGATTTCTTTTGAGTCGATAGAACTTTACCTATTTAAACTGGCATTTGAATAAGAGAAATGCTATATCCACTGAGGCCATCCGGAGTGGTGGGTGACCGGCTCACCATTAGTGTCAAATGGATGGTGCTCACCAAAACAGTTGTGAGATGTCACGCTCAAATTGCATAAGTTTGGTGATCGGCTCACCAAAGTGACGTGCAAAAAAAGTGAGGCTCAATTCCAAGAAGTAAATGTTTTTTATTTGTTTTGTGAGTGTGTGGGATATTTAGTGAGGTATATTTGTATAAAGTGGGTATTTTAATGAAAGGTGAGTGCAAGGTGACCAAAACGGGTGAAATATGAGAGGGATCGAGTGGAAGTAAGAAGAGAGAAAGCTGATGTGGATAGTGAGTCGGTCACCACCACTCCCTTTAGCCCAAGGCTAATGATTTGCACACTCCAATTTCTTATTTGGACACTAAATATGTGCATTTAACAGTTGTACATTTATTATATGTTGCTTTACCGGTTTGTACATTTAAGTGTGCAAATAACAAATGAGAGTGTGTCAATCAATTCCCTTAGCCTAAAAGTTTACAAAACTTTGGCCACACAATGACATGTCAAGTAAATGTAGTGGGTGAGAAAGATGAAAGAGAAAAAATCGTATAAGATGATTGGTTCAAATCACTTATCATGTTTGTGAACAAACTTGTAAACTTTTAGTGGACATACCATTTCTCTTTAAATAAATAAAGTTTCAACTTGACATATAATAATATCTAGCTAGAAGATAGCAAATCACAAAGAGATGAAAAAGAAAAAAGATCAAAATGAAGGCGTCGTACCGCTCACTTGGGGCATTCTTACTCGAGCCGTTAGTTTTGCGGAAAAAAAATGACTAGTCCAAACACTTTGGTCTGTCTAAACACGTTTTTGCATGTCATTCTGGTAAAAAGTTAAAAGCTTGAGCTAAAACTTTGAGACATATACAATTATGATATCGAACTGGTATTACGCGTGTACACGATTCAGTTTTGATACTCATATTTTCATAATATTGGTACTTATACTGTTGTTGCACCTGTAGCTTTCGATTCTAGTTCATTTGTTAAGGTGAAGTTCGAGTAAGGTAGCTGATAAAGTAATTACTACAGTATTTGAATATCATAAGAAAAAGACTAGAGATTTGTCAGAAGAAATGAAGCAAACTACAAAATGTAAGTACTGAAACATAACGTTACAAAGAAGTTAATTGGACTCAGATACAAATAAAATTATTTCTAAGGTCATATAATATTTATTTTTGTATCTTCTAAAGCTAATTATCGCTCAAGGTAGGCAATGAGTCTCCCAACAATAATGTCGCATTTTTTGTACACTCCATAAGTTCTGCAACTTCAGGGGGTGTTTCATTTACATATTGCAACAACTCTATAACTCGTTTAGATAATTTGTGATCATTGCGTCATCGTTAAGATTTCATGAAAGCAACACATTATAGTTTGGCTTTGGCAGTTACAATGAAGAAAGCAACTGTCTTGGTGGCTCTTGATTTGGTAACGCGCTGGGTCGGTTGAGTGGACCGCCAACACTTTTTTCTGGCTTTTTGGATTTTGTAGAAAACGCCCATTCGCTTAATAAGGTCACAGCCCACAGGCCCGGAGCTAAGAGCACATCTAACATTATCAGCATCAAGGATGTATCTCAGGTTTTTAACATCAATATAACCCACTTGTTATTATTCTCAAACTCAAACTCAATTTTATCCATTTGACCAGAAGAGTCTAACCAAAGTCAGTAAGCTTGACCTTGGATTCCTATTTTCCCTTGAACCATTTGACCATTGCTGCATACCCTGTAATGTATATAAGATGTTTTGGATTGTGCTATTTTAACAACAGTCAGGGTCGATTAATATAATAGTAGGTTCATATTACTCGCTTATGTTTATATTCAATCTTATATTCTAATTAACTTTGGATGCTTTGGAGACATATCAAACGATCGTGCCAGGGTACATGCAATAGAATTTGTCGATAGCTCTCTGTAGGAAACATAACTGCATCACAAAATGGTAGTATGCCAAGTTGCTTAGCTAAGCGCTTATGAGCTTATTTTTTTAGCAGATAGGCAATTTTCAGTGTTTGAATGGAACTCCACAGTTGCTTAATTATAGGCAACAACCAAACCGCGCCAAGTTCATCCAGTTGCGAGGTGCAGGAGTGAACAAAATGCTATAAATTGTAATTCAGACACGGAAAGATGAAAACAATGTAACCTGTATTTGATGAAGAATATCTCATGTCTAATATAAAAGTGGATATATTTATAGTACTCCGTAATATTCGGCAACTACATAATCAGATTTCAGTTACCTACATCCATGTAAGATAATCTCATCATTCTATCTTCTAAGACAATCATGTCACTACATTCAAAATTAACTACACTAATCTACTATACCATGAGCAACCATATTCAACTCCCGATTAACAGCAAGACCAACTAAAGAAACTAACCACCATAGCAAGTAAGGTAATAAGCTACCATCATAGGAAAAACGCCTTACTACCTTCAAAAATCAAAGCAGAATCGTAGTGGTCGTCGTACCCACCCAAACAAAAAGCACGAAATAAAACAACAAAGTAAAACCTTGACCTCCAACCTTATCACCATAACCGCCATCCACATAACCACATACTTCATAATCACGATGCGCCACCCTACACTGCACATACAAAACCGTATACATAACCACATACTGCGTAATCACCAACGACAACAACAAATAACCGGCACAACGATTCACAACCAACACCCAATCTTCAAAACGCGCCACATGTGTTGAATCCTTAGCAGCCACACTCATCCACAACAACAACGGACCAACGCGAAAAACCCCAAACAACACCATAAAAAACGAACGCCCCCGAAACTTAACCATTCGCCTCTCACTCTCGCGCAAGGCCGCAAACCCATACCTCCCTTCGAAAACCGCAACCGGGGCGCTAAATCCCCAAATGACCATCATATAGACCACACTAACCACCAAAACAAACACAATCCCTACCTTTACTAAACTCGCATCAAACCCTAACCCTAACCCTAACAATTCGGTTACTGCAAAAGGCGAAAAGGCGATAGCTAGTGTCGACAAAAGGAGAGGGTGGTTTCGGTAATGATTGTGGTGAAAAGAGGCGGGAAAGATTTAACGGCTGAGATGAGAGTGAGACGAGGATGTGTTGTACGGATGATGATGAGTGACGTGGCGGTGGTGAAGGTGGGGATGATGATGGTGATGACGTCAGCAGGGGTTAGGGTTTTTGGAGTGATGACGTCATGGATGGTGAGGGTGAGAGGGAGGAATAAGAGGGAGAGTGTGAAGAAAAGGAGTGGGCTGGAGTTGAGGATGGTTTCTGATAGGAGCCAGAGGTTCAGGTGCTGGTTTATGGCGGTTATGGAAGCCATTGTTGAAACGGTGAAATGAATGAAGATGAATGAAGATGGGTTATAAATGGGAAAGGTGTCTCGGTTTATATAGTCCGGGATGTTTGGCGTAATGGGTTTTGGGGCTTTTATTATAAGCTGAAGTTGAAATTTGTATTTTTGTAAACTTGTTTTGCAAATGGGCTTAAGCTTAGCCTTATTATTGTAAAATTACCAAAAAATGACATAATTAAATGAGTTTTTGTATACGTTAGATATTTTTGTGAGTAAATAAATAATTTATTGTTCAAAAGCTTCGGCCTAAAGTTTTTAGTCCCTTTTATGAGACTAAAGTAAAGTTTTAAACTATTTTTTAGGGGCTTATGCTTTCATAAGTCCATATGACAAACGAGACTTATTTTATAAGTCAACTTATATTAAAAGCCCAAGCCCCATAAGCTCCCCACAAGCCCTTCGCCAAACACAACCTTAATATGGTTTAGGGCTTATGTTTCATAAAGTCGCTTTTTGTGGATTATTTTCGGCTCGTATAAGTTTATTATGTCATAAACTTATACAAGCAGAAAATTTTCAAATAAGCTACAAAAAATAGCTTATAAAATTTAAGCTCAAAATCAAATAAACCGTAAACCGGGTACAAAAGCTGAAACAAACACACCCTTATTAGTATTTTACTCCTTTACCTTTATGAAGTTAACCGAGAATACATGATTTGATTTAGATGTACACAACTTTATTAAGATATTTTCACGTGAATGGTTTTAATTTGGGGTAATTTCATATCTCCCCTCCTTTTTGTTGAAAATTTCATATATACCCAAACATGCATAAAAAAACATTGTACATTATGCATTTAATACTTGCACTTTAGGTATATATGAAATTTATCTTGAAAGTAGGGTGATATATGAAATTAGTCATTTAAATTTTTTTTCTATGACCCCTTTTAGTACCTAGTGATGCTTAAACCTTTCATTTTTCTGTAAAAAATCATAATATTACCTGCTTTGGTTTATAATTTATTAAGTTAAAAATATTGTTTGCCTCAAAAACATTCACATACATCTGTAAAAAAAATAAAAATAAAAAACAGAAACTAACCAAAAAAATGTTTGAGGGATAGTATAACGAATCATTATTAAAGTTGTAAGCTCATAAACCGAAAGATCGACTTGTGCTTTTAACACAAACACCTTCCTAATTACTGTATTACATAAAATTACAATGTGAGAAATGTGCTTCTACAATAATTATATGATTATTGTGTTTGTAAGTACACGGCAATTGATTATCGAAATGAAATCAATTGATTAGTAATGATGATGTTGAAAACTTATCAGATCCACATATATGCATAATTACAAACATGGTTTCTTCTAACAAATGTGACATCATAATTTGCGGAGATCTTCAAAACAATCATGGTCATATACATCGTCAAACCATGCTAAACTAGACTTTATGAAGTCAGTGAGCTGGTTAAGACTTAAGATTAAGAGTTAATTGCATTTTTGGTCCCTGTGGTTTGGCCAAATTGCAGATTTGGTCCCCAAAAGTTTGAAAGTGCACCAGAGGTCCCCATTTTCAAGTTTCCGTTGCAAATTTGGTCCCTGGACCCACACGCCGTTACATTTGGTCCGTTACCCATCCCACGTGGGTTGCACACGAGGGTGTTTAAGTCTTTTCACCCACTAAAATCCACCCACCCCCTTTATAACCCCACAATATCTGTACTTATCCCAACCCCACTCATTTTCCCGCAAAATTTACCCAACCCCACAAATCCACCCACCCTTTGACACGAACCCTAATTTGAGATCCTAAAACAAGTCCTAAATGTTCTAAAGCATTGCAAAGATCGTCCCTGAAGATTGGCATTGTAATATGGTTAGGGGAGTTCAAGTTTGGCGTTTTCGACCTGATCATGCAATTCACACGTATGATCCATATGTAGTTTATGGTAAGAAGTTGTGATTGCAATTTTGTTTAGTTTGTCATTATTTTGATTAGCATAAAATCTGACAATGTGGATGGTTTGTGAAACAGCTGATTATCCAAACATCTTTTCAATGAAGGTGCACCATGGTGGAGTTTTTACAAGCAGTCCTAATAGGAAGTATGTAAATGGCAAGGTACAATTTGTGGATTTTGTAGATAGTGAAAACTTTATGGTTGAGGTGATTCATAACATTGTTAAAATGTTAAAATATGATCCACAACAAATAATGTTTTATCACTTTAGAACACCTAAGAAAAACTTGGATTGGGGACTTAGAGCATTGGCAAGTGATGATGATATTGTGAGCTTGATTAGTTATGTTTCAAAGCATAAGGTTATAGAAGTTTACATTGAACACAATGAGACCAGAGTTGAGTCATTTTATAAGCCTTTATTTAGGAAAGGAATGGAGATTAGGGAGATAGATGACAGTAATGAAATTGTTAATTTGGATGAAGATGATGTTGTGAATAAATCATTGCCTAGGTCTAGTAAGCAGTTGGCCATTGAGTGGTTAAAAGACCATGTTACTGCAGAAGTGGATGTGGTAGAGCAGGTTAGGACAAATGTGGATATGGTAGAGCAGGGTAGTACAGATGTGGATATGGTAGAGCATGTTAGGACAGATATGGATATGGTAGAGCAGGCTAATACAGATGTGGATAATGGGCAGGGTAGTACAGATGTACATGGCATGGGTAATGACATAGGTATTGACAACTTCATTGATAGTGATCATGAGCAGGGTAGTGAGGAAGAGCAGGGTAGTGAGGAAGAGCAGGATAGTGAGGAAGATCATGGGAGTGATGAAGAGCAGGCTATTGATCATGAGCAGGCTAGTGATCATGAGGATAATGAGCAGGGTAGGGATAATGTGGAGGATATAGTGGATGAGGAACACATCATAGAGGATATAGTGGATGAGGGATAATGGGTTAGATTTGTATGAAGCTAAAGGACCTCATGGTGATCAGTGTGTTGTAAACCTTACTCATAGGACTTGTTCTTGTAGAAAATGGGAAGTGTCTGGTATCCCTTGTAAACATGCAGTAGCATGCATTCATGATATGGCAGATCATGGAATGGATGTGGGTTTGCCAGAAGATTGGGTCCATTCATCTTATAGGCTAGACACTTGGAAAAAGCAATACTCTTTTAAGATTAATCCTGTGGTTGGTAGACACTTATGGGTGAAGAATGAGTGGCCAACTACATTGCTTCCACCTAAGGTTCATGTGCAGATTGGTAGGCCATCTAAGAAAAGAAAGAAGAGTGCTGGTGAGGTTGAAAGTATGGTGCAGTCAGGGAAGATAGGTAGGAAAGGGATACAAGTCACTTGTAAGATTTGCAAAGGCAAGGGACACAATAAAAGAGGCTGCAAGGTAGCTCAAGCTGCAGCAACTCAACCAAGTCCAGCCCAACCAAGAGATGCAAGCCAACCAAGTCAAGGGCAAGCTTCTGCAAGCCAACCTCAGTCTGCAACCCAACCTCAGTCTGCAAGCCAACCTCAGTCTGCAAGCCAACCTCAGTCTGCAAGCCAACCAAGTGCAGTCTCTGCAAGTCAGTCAAGCCCATCTACACCTCAAAGAAGGACAAAGATGACTGCAAATAGGCGTTTGACTCCCAACTAGACTGTTTGATTTGTGTTTGCTACTTTGTGTCTTAAGTTTATGTCTTTTGAGTTCTTAACTTTATGTCTTTGAACCTTAGTCTGTTATGTACAAGTTTATGTCTTATGTTTATGACTTTGAACCTTGGTCATTATGACTTGTGTATCTTTTGCTATTATGTCTGTTATGTACACTTGCAGTTATGTCTGTTATGTATCTTTTGCTATTATGACTCTATCACTTAAGCTTATGACTTTGTGTATCTTTTGCTATTATGTCTGTTATGTACACTTGCAGTTTAGGCAAATCTTGTTTACCACTTGTTTATAACACTTGCATTTATGTACACTTACAAGTACCTGTTTAACACTTGCAGTTTAGTACCTGTTTTTGGTCATTATGACTAGAGTATAAGTGTATGACTCTATCACTTAAGCTTATGACTTTGTGTATCTTTTGCTATTATGTCTATTATGTACACTTGCAGTTTTAGTACCTGTTTTGCAATCATGTTTCACACTTGCAGTTTATACATGCTTGTTTACCACTTGCACAATTAACCATTACACTTGCACAATTAACAATAACATTCTTCATTGAAATACATAATCTAATACAAAAGGGCAAAATTAACCATTACATATTTTGGTCAATTTTTTCAAGTCAGCACACAAAAAAACTACATACACAAATACACTAAAAATATGATCCAACTGAAAACCAACAATTTCTTCAATCTTCCATTTTGAGCAACCAATGCATTGTTTGCTACTTCAAGATCATTCCGTGCCCTTAGCAAACCAGGAATAATGGTCACGGCTCTAGCACACATTGGAGGATCAAACCAATCAAAAAACCCACAATCATCCTACAATCAATGATTGTTTCAATTATTCACTGTTAAAAAGGAGAAATTAATCAATCATTGAAAAACTTACTTGTTTGGGGCAACAGTAAAACCGACGCCCAGGGTTCAATGGAGTCCATGATGTGCGAATTCGGGCACGCAAACCACAGTGACAGAACACCATTTCTTATATTGAAGCAACTAGGTTTAGGGTTTATATTTTCTGGGATTGCAATTTGGGGGGATGGATTTTCTGGGTAAGTGGGTTTTTTTGGGGGTTGAGATAATTTTTGGGGTGGGAGATAAGTACAGATATTGGATATTGTGGGGTTATAAAGGGGGTGGGTGGATTTTAGTGGGTGAAAAGACTTAAACACCCTCGTGTGCAACCCACGTGGGATGGGTAACGGACCAAATGTAACGGCGTGTGGGTCCAGGGACCAAATTTGCAACGGAAACTTGAAAATGGGGACCTCTGGTGCACTTTCAAACTTTTGGGGACCAAATCTGCAATTTGGCCAAACCACAGGGACCAAAAATGCAATTAACTCTAAGATTAATATGTTCAAGAATAATGTGGACTCAAAGACTTAAGAACACTCTATTTCTCCATATGTGTTAATACAATTCTGGGCGCTCCCTTGATGAAGATTAGTGTAGGCTAACTTCTCAGGAAATAGATCTTGTATTAAGTGAGATTCTTGATTGTAAGCTGCTAAGAAAACTAACACCGTTAGTCTCACCGCGGAACGGGGTTCCGCGGTCAACCTCCGGCGTGAGAGTAAGTAATAGTTTTAGAGAGATAAAGTTTGGTTCTAGAGAGAGAGTATGTAAATGTTACCCTTTGAATAGTGGCGAGGCCTCTATTTATATGGTTGACCTCTCTGTCGTGTTCTCAAGGTCACGAGCCATGAAAGTGACAGTTTGCGAGTGTGGAGTGACGTAGGTCAACTCCAGAGTTTGTCCCGTTGCTGTGACAGCGACGTTTTTGGGCGGGAGTTGTCCCGCTTTCCCTTTTTGGGGACTGCAGGCTGTGGTACGCCCAGCCTGAGCGAGATTCCCTACCTTTAATGTTGGGCGCGGTTGGATTCTCTTTCGGACGTATCTACTGTCCGCGGAATGATTTAGTGACCATTGTCGGGCTACGTATCTAGTCCGCGACCGACCTATGTGGGTGCCGGGAGTGTTCACGCCATCATAGTTAGTCCGCGCCCGGCCCGTATGGGTGCCGGGGAGGTCATACGCGATCAAGTCCCCCCAGTCTAGTTGTGCTTGTTAGTCTTAGTACAAGCGCTGCTAGACTAAGTTATTCCGTTTATCCGCGGTTGGGTGTGTCGTAGGAAATCCTAGTCACTGCTGACTGTGTTTTCCATTTACGCCAAGGGTGTGCGTTACAACTGTCCCTTGGGATTCGCGAACCGCCCCTAGCCGCGTATTTTCTGACTGACAAGACGTTTTGGTTGCTTCCATCTCGTCCGTTGATTTAGGCAGATCTGGGTCGTTGGTTACGAGCCGGAGACGTGGCGTTTTTTCGGCCATTCGATTGACCCGTTGGTTTTACTTCTAGGAGGGTATAAATACCCCTCTTTTTTACTTTCTTGGCTACTGTTGCCATTTCATCTTCGCAAGTAAAAAAGAAAAACGTCTTCCAAGTTCTGTGTGTGCGTCCCTACTTTATCCGGTTAGGTTTTTCTTCTCTCATTGTAGTTCCATGGCTAAAAAACTTCTAAGCGACTTTACCTGTAAGTTATCACAGAAAGATTTGAGTGATTTTTGCTCTAAATAACATATCCCTTCTACTGTGCACCCTCTTCTTCCTGGTCCTGAGAATACCATAAAGGATGCCCCTAAGGATAAGATAGGAGTATACACTAGATTTTTTGAGTTTTGCAACTTTAGGATACCCCTTTCCGCGTTCCTGTGTAGGGTTTTGGAATATTTTCAGATCCATTTGTCTCAGTTATCTGTGTTAGCCACCGCTAGGATTAGTCACTTTAAAATCCTTTGCTGCGTTCATGGTGGAACCCCCACTGTACCTTTGTTTAGGAAATTTTACTATTCCGGGATGAAAGATGGGTGGATGACCCTAGAGAAACGTAAGGGTCCTAAGTCTTTAATTGTGCCGGTTTGTTACACCGCTCCCCTAGATTCCGTAAAGAATTGGAAGGAGTATTTCTTTTGGGTTGACGCGACTGTGTTCCCCTTGGCCATCTCATGGAATGAGAAGGTCTCCGTTGACCGTGACCCACCCCCGGCCAACGATGATATTGACCTGGAGTTACTGCTTCTTCTTGATACGCAATGTGCTCCGTTTAAGAAGTTTCCGGAGCCATTCATGTCCGTGATTGGCCTTAGCCGTGCCTGGGATGATGCAACAGCGCGACCTACTTTTAAGTCTTCGGATACTGAGGGTGGGTAACTTTTTTAGGGTTTGTCGCGTCTCATTGTCTTCCCCCTTATGTCTTGTTACTAATTTGTGCATTTTTGTTTGCAGATATGTCTCTTTTTGCTTTTATTAACCAACCGGATCCTTTTGAGGTGACATCCGGAGAGAGGACTCTGCAAGAAGGTGAGAAGACGTTGCAAGATGAGACTGCTAGTCGTGTTATCGAGCCTTCTGAGAATATTATCACATTAGTCCAAGAGACTATTGTGGATAATGTAAAGGCGGCTAAGGCTAATAAAGCGATTGGGAAAAAGAGGGTTAGGCTCGATGTTCCTTCCAAGCAGCCAGAGAAGAAGAGAGTTACTCCTTTCACGGAGAAGGGTTCTGGATCCGCGGCGGGTACAGCCTTTTCTCTTTTTTTTTATATATATTTTTTCTCTTTTTTTTTTAGATAACTCAGATGTTATATGTTATGTTGGGGATGCGGCCGCGGGGTCTACTCTTGTTATGGAGCTTCGCGACGAGTCTGATTCTGGACCTCGTCCGCAGGAGGAAACCAATATTTCTTCTGAGGCTACTCCGGACGCTCAGGCAGATCCGGATTCTACCTCAAAAACATCCACCACCGCCCATCAAGAGAACTTGGATGTGGATATGTCCGGTCCTTCTCAGCCACCACCCCTTCACCAGGAGAGCTCTTTTGGGGTTGGATCCCCACTGCAGGACCCATCCGGCCACCGTCCCGCGGCATCCGACGACGATTTCTATGAATCTTTGTCTGTGGATACTGCGGAGGCGAAAAATACTTATTTTCCGAAGTGGTTGCCTACTAATGAGTTCCGGATGAATGACCCTTGGATTTGCCAGAGTATCTTGGACAATCTTGCAACTCCTGGATACTTGTCTACGTTGCGCAACATGCCACACACGGATTTTCTTGAGCAGTATAACATGATGACTGTTCAGCAGGCGTGTATGTCCTCCGAGGTCCGTTTGCGGCTGCAATTTGAGCTCAACCAAACTAACAAGTTGAACAGAAGGCTTGAAAGAAATGAGAAAAGAATTGAAGCTCTTAAGGGGAAGGTTCAGGCGTTGGAGTCCGATGCCGCGGAGGCTAGGGGTCTCCGCGAGCGTGTTGGCTTGCTTGAGTCTGAGTCAGAGGAAGTGAAGAGATTACGGGAGCGGGTGGCGCAATTGGAGGGCATGATTGCGCCCAAAGATGAGCAACTGGCCAACTTAACCGTTGAAAACGCGGAATTGAAGGGTAAAGTTGTCGGGCTTACTTCTGTTTGTGATGAGCTTAAGAAGCAGGTGAAGGATACAGGTTTTCTGGGGGGAAAATTGAAAGAGTGTGAAGAGAAAGTCCGCAGTGAGTATGACAGTCAACTCGCTCAGTTGGATCAGAGGTTGGCGGAACTAAACCGCGATTTTGATGAGGACTTATTTCCGAGCACTCTTTTTGCCATTGAAGGAAAGCGTTGGGTGATTGGGCATGGTTTCCGCAGAGCGTGGATGACATTTAAACAATCTGAGGAGCTGCAGACGCGGTTAGGGGATTGCATAAGTAAGGCCATTGCGGAGGGTCTAAGGCAGGGTTTAGAGGCAGGGATTGTTCATGGCTCCAAGGGTTTAAAGTTGGAGCAGATCAAGGCCTACAATCCGCGGGCGAAAGAGGTTTACCGCGAGGCTGTCCTTCGCCTTAGCGACGTTCCTTTCCCCCTTCTGGATTCCTTGGAGGCGTGCAAGGACTCCTCTTTGGAATACCTTATGTCCCAGCTGGTGTTGCAGGAGGAGCGACCCAGTGGTTCGGGGGAGTTCGTTTTTAATGCCCCGGTAGCGGAAGAGGTTGCCCTTCCTAGTTCTTTGCTTCAGACCATCACCCGGCGTCCACGTGCTATTGCCGCATACAAGGAGAGGAAAAGTCGGGTGTATGGTAAGAAGTTTGACGTTTGGAACCCTGAGCTAATTGTTTCCGAGGTTGAGCACCAGGTTACTTCTACCGGAGAGCCCTCAATGGTGATCGCTTCCTCTGGTCCCACCCCATCTGCCGCAATCACCGGTCCTACCGGGGAAGACAAGAAGGAGGAAGAGGAAAAGTCCGCCCATGATGACATGTTTGATACAAGTGTGCTTGAGGGGGGACTTGACCGTGCTGGGGATCACGCTGGAGGTGCTTGAAGTAGCCCTTTTTATGGGCGGTATTTAGACTATGCCGCCTTTTCAATCCATAGTGAAGCTTGGTAATATTGTTAGTTTGGTTAGGGTCGTGGTTATCACGATGCCTTTTTTTTGTAAGCCGGGGGTATGCCCCCGTGTACTTGTAAAGAATTTTTGCGTACTTAATGGGAATATTTGAATTGGTCGTACACATGTTCTTTTATTTGCTTGCCGAAGTTAGTTGATCCGGGCTTTGAGTTGTACCCTTGGCCGTACTTTGGGAGTCCGGGGGTAATAAAGAATGGTCAATGGGCTTGCAATACCACTTATATGCCTGAGTCAATTTTGAGGTTGCTCGTCCTTTATGTGCGACACTGTTTGTCGCGGATGTGAGAATCATGCAAAAGATGTAAAAGTAAAAATGTGATTGAATCTTTATTTTGGAAAATTTGTAGAGCGGGCCAGGCATCTACGTTTCATTACTTAGAAAACATTACAATAGAAATAAGAAACATGTAAATTTAAAGTTCCCCTGTTGTCCGGACCTGATCCGCGATCAACTTACAAGAGACGGGGAAAACCTACTTACACTTAGATGTAACATTTCTTCAAGTTGCGGATGTTCCATGTTCTTGGGAGTATCTCCCCATCCACGCCTCTGAGCTTGTACGTTCCATTCCCTATTGCTTCCATCACTTCATATGGCCCTTCCCACTTTGGTCCAAGCTTTCCAGTGTCTTCCGCTCTACTAGCTTCGTTGCTGCGGTAGACAAATTCTCCGGGTCTGAAGGTCGTGCTTCGTACTTTGGCGTTGTAGTACCCCTCCATCATTGCTTTGCTGCGCGCTTCTTCAATGGCCGCGGCTTCTCTTTTTTCTTCCAAGATGTCCAAATTTAGGCGAAGCTTCTGGTCGTTAGAGATTTGGTTTACGGCTGTACATCGGAGACTTGGCATTCCAATCTCAACTGGAATAACTGCCTTGGTGCCATATGTAATAGAAAATGGGGTTTCCCCGTTGCTTGTTTTGATCATGGTTCTGTGTGCCCAGAGCACATGCGGCACTTCTTCCACCCAGCCTTTGCTTACTTTCTCCAGCCTTGCTTTGATGCCTTCTCCCAGACTTTTGTTCGCGCTTTCGACCAGCCCATTTGCCTGTGGATGTTTCACCGACGCAAACCGTTGTTTGATGTTGAGCTTCTGGCACCAATCCTTGAATGGGTTGTCGCGGAACTGCTTTCCGTTGTCCGACACTATCTCTCCTGGCAAGCCGAAGCGATAGACTATGTTGTCCCAAACAAACTTCTTCACTTGTCTTCCGGTGATGAAGGCCAAGGGTTTGGCTTCGATCCATTTGGTGAAGTAGTCTATCGCTACAATCATAAACTTCACCCGGCCGGGTCCTTCTGGGAAAGGTCCGCATATGTCTATACCCCACTTGAAAAAGGCCAAGGAGAGGTGATTGGGGTCAGATTTTGCTGCGGATTCTTCGGTACCGGGCGGTGGACTTGGCAATCTTCGCACTTCTGTATTAGCTCTCGTGCGTCCCTGTGCATCGTCGGCCAGTAATATCCGGATCTAATTGCTTTAGCTACCACCGCTCTTGGGCCTGAGTGCATGCTACATGACCCTTCGTGGATCTCTCGCAGCACGTAGTTGGCTTGGGTGGGGCCTACACATCGGAGCCATGGTTCTAGGAAAGATTTCCGGAATAGGATTCCGTCTCTCAACGTGTACTGCCTCGCCTTGATCCGTAGTTTTCTTGCCTTGTTGTCATCCGCCGGTAGTATTTCATCCCTCAGATACTCGATCAGGGGTGTCATCCACGTATCCCCGTCTTCTTCCACAATTGCCAGTACCTCCTTTTCTTCGATGGATTTTTCTTTTAAGACTTCCACAAGGACCTGTTTTGTCAGGTGGGCAAAGCTGGTGGATGCAATTTTGCTTAGCGCGTCTGCTTGTTTGTTTTGGCTCCGGGGAATCTGTCTGATGGAGAACGTCCGGAACCCTTCAATCAATGCTTTGGCCTTTGCCAAGTAGCGCGCCATGCTTTCCTCCTTCGCTTCGTATGCTCCGTTTATCTGATTTGCCACGAGACGGGAGTCAACATTTGCTGATAAATCTTTTACCCGCATTTGTTCAGCAATCCTTAGTCCTGCGATTAGTGCCTCCTACTCAGCTTCGTTGTTGGATGCCTCAAATTCAAAACGGAGGGCGTAGGTGAACTCTTGCCCCTCTGGGTTTGTCAGGATTAAACCTGCTCCGGACCCTTCCATGCACGAAGATCCGTCCGTGAATAGTTTCCACGGCTCCGAGTATTGTTGCTGGTCCTTTTTCTTGTCAAGAGTTTCTTCTTCTGGAATCTCAGCAATGAAGTCCGCTAGCACTTGTCCTTTTATGGCTGTCCGGGGTCGAAAGGTGATGTCATGTTCGTCCAGCTCTATTGCCCATCCGGTCATTCTTCCGCTCTTTTCTGTCTTAGTCAAGACTTGCTTCAGTGGCTGGTCCGTGATGACCGCCACTGGATGTGCTTGGAAGTATCGCCGCAACCTGCGGGATGCATATACTAGCGCCAGGACAAGCTTCTCAATTGGAGTGTAATTCACCTCCGGGCCCTTTAGGGCGCGGCTGACGAAGTACACTGGATGTTGTCTCGACTCCCTCTGTGCCAACAAAACCGCACTCACAGCTTCTTGGGACGCGGCTAAGTACATAAGTAATTCCTCCTTTGGCTGTGGTGCGATGACCATTGGCAAGTTGGCAATGTGCTCCTTCATTTCTTTGAACGCTTGCTCCGCCTCAGTCGTCAAGTAAAAGTCGCTCTTTTTAATGCATTTCTTGAGTGTCTTAAAGAACGGGAGGGACTTCTCTGCTGACTTGGACATGAACCGACTGAGACTGGCTAACTTCCCATTCAAAGATTGTACTTCCTTTTTGGTTGTCGGGGATTTGAGGGTAGCTACAGCCGCAGATTTGTCTGGGCAAGCTCTGATGCCCTCCTTGCTCACCACATGACCCAGAAACATCCCTTGCTCCGCTCCAAACGTGCATTTTTTGGGGTTAAGTTTCATGTTGATATTCCTCAGGGTCGTGAAGGTTTCCTTGATATCCCTAAGTACTTCCTCTTCCAAGTGGCTCTTGATGACTAGATCATCCACGTACACTTCCAAATTTCTTCCAATCTGCTTCTCAAACGCTTTGTCCACGAGCCTTTGGTATGTGGCGCCAGCATTCTTTAGACCGGAAGGCATTTTGGTGTAGCAGAAGATGCCCTGGTTTGTGTGAAATGCTGTTTTCTCCTCATCCCCGGCTGCCATTTGTATCTGGTGATACCCTTTGTATGCATCAAGGAAGCATTTAAATGGGTATCCGCAGAGGGATTCGACCTTCCAGTCGATCTCCGGCAGGGGATAGCAATCTTTTGGACATGCTTTGTTCATGTCTTTGAAGTCTACACACATTCTCCAGCTTCCGTCACTCCCTTATTGACGCGTCTGTCGCGGTATTAGGGTGGTATTGTTCTGTGTCTTGCACTTTTTCATTCCCTCCCGTGTTTCTGACTGTGGACGGCTCAGGAGAAGGGGAGGGGTTTTCTGCCAAATTGCTCATTAGAGTTTTTTTTTTTTTTTTTTTTTTGGAAACGCAGTTATGTCACTGGTCCCACGGATGGCGCCAACTTGTTAATACAATTCTGGGCGCTCCCCTGATGAAGATTAGTGTAGGCTAACTTCCCAGTAAATAGATCTTGTATTAAGTGAGATTCTTGATTGTAAGCTGCTAAGAAAACTAACACCGTTAGTCTTACCGCGGAACGGGGTTCCGCGGTCAACCTCTGGCGTGAGAGTAAGTAATAGTTTTAGAGAGATAAAGTTGGTTCTAGAGAGAGAGTATGTAAATGTTACCCTTTGAATAGTGGCGAGGCCTCTATTTATATGGTTGACCTCTCTGTCGTGTTCTCAAGGTCACGAGCCATGAAAGTGACAGTTTGCGAGTGTGGAGTGACGTAGATCAACTCCAGAGTTTGTCCCGTTGCTGTGACAACGACGTTTTTGGGCGGGAGTTGTCCCGCTTTCCCTTTTTGGGGACTGCAGGCTGTGGTAGCCCCAGCCTGAGCGAGATTCCCTACCTTTAATGTTGGGCGCGGTTGGATTCTCTTTCGGACGTATCTACTGTCCGCGGAATGATTTAGTGACCATTGTCAGGCTACGTATCTAGTCCGCGACCGACCCATGTGGGTGCCGGGAGTGTTCACGCCATCATAGTTAGTCCGCGCCCGGCCCGTATGGGTGCCGGGGAGGTCATACGCGATCAATATGCAAATATATGAGCGTAGGAAAATGATTTGTAGGCTTAAATAATAATATACCTGTAGGTAAACCTACGGTTGTGATTAGAGCAATTGTAAAATTGATTGGTGGATATGAGCGGAGAGAATGAATGTTTAGTAGTACTTGTTAAAAGAGAAAATTTTGAAAATAGACCAGTCGCTCGAGTGCATATCACTTTTCTATCATTCTTTTTTTCAAAAGTTCAAAATAGACAGAGGGCCTTTTTTTGAGGCAACCTTTATCTACGTTTAACACGTGTTATAGTCAACCAAATTTAAAGTTTAGAAAGTGATATGCACCATGGGTACTGATCTACTTTCGCAATTTTTCCTTATTAAAATGTGAATGAAATAAACCTACTTAAATGTTTATATATAGCAAGTCTATTTTTTTTTTTTTTTGGTAAAAAGGTTTAAACCCTGGTAAATATTATAGCAAGTCTATTTATCAACAATCATCGTATATAAGTCAAATAAAAGAAAGTATGCTCAAAGAGACAAGCATAACATATTTTCATGAATTTTGTATCCACTTATCAGTTAAAACGAAGATACGTGAACTTGTCCATAAAATCGTCTTCAATCTAGTTATTGACAACTCGTAAGCTTGATATTTGAAAAATGTTGGGTACACGTTGAATTAAGCGAGGAACATTACACGCGCTACATCATCTATCTAGTTATTGACAACTCGCATCTAACTAGTTGGTCACGTAAACTAAAGGTGTTCATTCGTTCATTTTTTTTATTAAGCGAGAAACGTTATACGCGTTTCAACATCTATTTTGTTGTTGACAACTCGCGTCTAACTAGTTAACCATACAAACTAGGGGTGTTCATTTGTTTGGTTATTCACGTTGGTCGGAGAATTCAATTCGAGTTTCTAGATTTAAAAAATTGTAAAGGTAAAACCAAAACCGATCCAATTTTAGTTCGGATAAAACCAAAACAAAAAAAGCAAATTCCTATAGATTTCATAACATGATCTTCTACTAATTCGTTATTCAAAATTTAACTAATTAATACAGTGTATTAAAACCCGAGTTGACTCGGTTGGTTGAATTAAAAACCCGTTTTGTCACCAAAAGCCAGGTTGTGAGAAAAAAACTACCGTCAAACCAGTTAAACCGGAAACGGGGGCCAATTAGACAACCGAGTTTGAAAACATTTATTATTCTAAACCGAAACATTCTAATTAGATTATGCGTTTTGTTATTAAAAAAAGCATAACAACAACATTTACGACATAGTACTAGTTTATTGTATTATTACTTGGCAACGAAGATATACGCGTTTGCTATGTATGTGTTTTTCCAACCATCATCTCCACCACTTCCCTCCCACTAAACCTACAAAATATGGAAACTACCAACATGGCCTTACCTTATCCACATAAACCTACAAAATATGAAAACTGATAAGTTTATCTAAATCTTTATTATTTATTTTAAAATTTAACAACTAAAGTTTTATTAATTGGCCCATCACTTCTTTTTTTCTCTCTCTTTTTTTTTAATATTAAATTAACTGTTTTTATACATATTTTTTATGATATTTAAATAGATTTGACAAAACTAAAATCAATTTTGACTTATATTAGCAAATTAGAAGGCTTGATTTTAATATAGTCTTATTAAAATTTCGCATAAAAAAATAATTAAAAAAAATGGTGCCAACATTAATGCAATAAAAACCCCATATCAAACCCATTACCCAATACCAAACATAGGTGATAAGTCCCGTACCGATTCCCTTCGACCCAAACCTCCATCCATTAAAAAAATGGTGCCAACATTAATGCAATAAAAACCCCATATCAAACCCATTACCCGATACCAAACATAGGTGATAAGTCCCATACCGATTCCCTTCGACCCAAACCTCCATCCAAACATGCCCTAAGGGTATTTATCTCTTTATTTTCTTTACACCCCCAAATTAAATCTTGAAAACATATGGGTATACGTTATCATCATAAACAACACTCCCTTTATTTCCCTTCATATTAATTCCCTAACGTATCAAATACACATACCTACATACATTCCTGATATATTCCTGCATTTATATACAACACGTTATACGTTACATTGACACCATACATACATACATACATCCAACAACAAGAATTAACAACAACATGTCGACGTCAGGTGACGTTGAATCAACGTCGAGTTCCGCACCCAATTCGTCTGCTGGATCACCAAGAACCTCCAAGATCAAGTTTGTTTGCAGCCATGGTGGCAAGATTCTTCCTAGTCCTGCTGACGGGTCTCTTAAGTACGTGGGTGGCGAGACTCGTATCATTTCGGTTCATCGTGATATTACGTTTAATGGTATTGTTATTATTTAACGCTCATATATATTATCATGCATGCATGTTTATATTGATATACTGTTATGGTATTAGGGTTTTTGGTGGCGTGTTAGTTATTTGAATTGGTTGTTTTTACGTGATTTATAAGAGATAAACGATCGGTTAATTAATAAATGTGGGGAATTATGATGAAATTTGTGAATTACAGGTCGATTTTGTTATATGATTATTGTGAAGGATGGCCAGTTTTTTTGTGAAAATTAGGGGTGTTTGGTTAATAGGAACTGAATAGCGATGATTTCCACGAAAATATATTTGGCTGTAAGGCTCGGGTTTAGGATATGCAGGGAAATGGAACTCGATCAGAATCTTGGGTTTCGTCTAAACGACACTATTATACCCTGCATATTGATTATCAATTTTTTCTTGCAAATACATTACCTAGAGATCAGTTTCATGTTTGTTTTTTCGATTGGTCATTTTTATAAATTACAAGCCATATAGAAGACTGAAACATTTTCTGTTATTGTGTGATGTCATCTGCTAATTTCGAGCCATGGAAAATGAAAATCTGGTAAATTTGAACCATTTTAAAGATTCAGGTTCAGGTTATTATCCTGCATTTCCTATTGCGTACTTAAATCTGGAAAACCATAGAATAGAGACACTCGATTGATCTTGTGAGAATATGGGCTTGATTTATATTAAGACTACTGTTTATACGAATGAAGAAGCAAAAATTATTCTCAGAAATTAGACTTTTGTTCACTAATTGATCGAGGGTTAGTTCCACTACCGGTTTACCTTGTGGTGACTTGTAAGGTTTCTTTTAGCAGTAGCACTTTTAACAAGATAGATTGCGTGTTTATATAGTTGTTTTGGAGCCACAGTACTTGAAAGTATCTCTGTACGCTATCTAATGTATTCCAAATCCGATCGACTGAATATTCATATGATCATTTTTTATTTCAAATAAACCGTTTTAAGTCATCCCACTATAAGCTACCAAAATAATAATAATGACATCATATTCCGTTTCTGCGTTGAAGGGAAATTCTGTTAGTTCAGGCAAATGTTACTAAATATGAAAATAGCCTACTTATGTCCTGTTATGTAAAACTATTGAGACAGTCTCAGTTAGCTATTTTCCCGTGTCATTAGTTTTATGCAGTTGTGAGGACATGTAAGCTATGTAACATAATGAGCATATTACATTCGTGCAAATTAAATCATGAAGTTTGAGCAGTAATGGAGAGTTTGTTTAACCAATGTGTAACAATGGAAAATCTGGTTATTTCTTACTGAGATTTGCTGGTGTTCATCTTAGTTACATAGACTTTTCAGCTTATAAAGTAACATTCAGAAGTTCTTATAGTTCTATTTGGATGTTCTTAACAGTTCTTTGTAAAAATTCTTGTAGACCTTATGAAGAAGCTTAGCAGCAGCCTAACAGATGGCGATGTGACCCTTAAGTACAAGTTGATGCCTGAGGACCTTGATGCATTAATTAGTGTAAAATCAGACGAAGATCTTCCCCACATGTTTGAGGAATATGATCGCCATGAGCTCATGGGAACACAAAAGCTCCGAGCCTTCCTTTTCCCTTCTAAACCAATCATTATCAAAAGCCATATGCGATCAACTGACCGCGGCTATCATGAGCAGCGGTACTTCAATACCCTCAATGGCATTATCATGCAACCAACACCAACATATAAAAGCAACTTCAAACCACCCACATTGAACACTAGCCAAACAAGTTTCAGTATTTCCTCTGCTTGTTCTTCCCCTGGAACACCACCCGAAACAACCATTCCAACTGTCGGTCCTGATGTTATAAACCCTGAAATCAGTGGCTTTCGCAACTTTAATACAATGACAAGAGCCCGTAGTACGCCTAATTTGTGCAATCTTGGTGCCACTTCACAGACGAATCTTAGAAACCCAACGCCAATCTTACCCAACCAGCAATATCCTTATCACACACAACCACAACCACAGTTCCAGTACATCTACTATCCACACCCGCAGCAGCATTCACAGTCATCTCCCAGGCCACTACCATTACCTCACCCTCACAAGAGTTCTGGTACTACTGACCATCTTATGCGAGTAAGGTCTGCTGGACTAGTTGATTACCATAGGCACCCGATGGAACATAGCCAACACGTGCAAACTCGACAAAGTAGGGGTGGGCATATGGTTTACCAAAGAGGTTCAGCTTATGATGAGTACTATGGGAATAACAGGTCTGATCGAGAAAGCCCTCCAGGAAGTCCGTTGGCTCCAAGTCCACATCAAAACAGCTATGTTTCCAAGTGGGATTCTATTGGTGGACGTTGAATCAAGAAGAAAAAGGTTTTATAAAGAATCCAGACATTTTCCTCTCTTCGCTTGTTATTTGTAACGAATGGTGTTATGCAAAAATGATTGGACTCTTCTGCAAGTGTATATAGAAATGAAGTACAATGTAGTATGTAAATGATCTCTGCGTGAACATATACTTGTTTCGAATGTGGATGCAATGGCTGTTGGTTTGCTTGCCTTTTTGTGTGTTTTGGTTATACATGAAACTAGCCCTTTTGGTTGGTAGATTGGAGGCGTTAAATACATATTTATGTCTTGCTGAACCAAGCTAAACAAGATTGGAGGCGTTAAATACATATTATGTCTTGCTGAACCAAGCTAAACAAGATTGGAGGCGTTAAATACATATTATGTCTTGCTGAACCAAGCTAAACAAGATAAATGGAAGAGTAATGAAATCAGTTAGTTTTTTTGTTTTGAAAAATAAAGTGGTCACTGAATATCCGAAGCAAACCCACAAGGCTGATTGAATTGCAGCATCCATGCAAGAAACAGAGTCGCCAGGGACATAATCTGCAATATATGGACGGCCCGACGTACAATACTCCATTATTTAAGTCAATACTCTCCGCTATGAAGATATACCAGGGCACCAAACATGCAAGCAATTGGACCTTAAACGCGCATACATTCAAATACTATTCTGACACCTTTAGTTTTATTCTTCCCCGAGTATCTTTATCTTTGCGCGGTGGCTTGAGATCGAAGCAAAATCTATTCTGGTACCTCCAAACCAAATAACCCGAATGGCTGTTTGAACAACAACATAAAAAGAAATCTTTGCCTTTGGACTAATATTGACTGAGTCAACCTAAGTGATTAACCCGGCGATTTCCTCCGGATAGTCACCGAGACCGTGCCATGATGAAATAGAGTTCTAAAGTTGGTTAGCAACCGAAAAGCTTATATAAGCTTGAAAAAAACTTGAAAATGCCATGTTCTTTTGAAACCCGGAGAAACAATTCCAGCCAGCCGGGTTTGTCACTTTTTCACTTGTTTCTTTTCGTACCAGAATGTTTCCGCCAAAATATAACGACTATGAAGGCAATTTTGTATCAAATGTGATATATCACATGTTATATGTTCTGCATCATATTTTATAGTTACTAGTTAGTTAAACTTGTTAACATGATTTTATTTGTATATTAGTTGTTACAAGTTAGTTACTTTCTTTTTCTTTTTCTTTCTTCATATTTCCAGCTTCTAAATTTCTGAAAACACCATCATCATTTTATTGATACTTCGGGTGGATCGCTTTATTGGGTTCCTAAAGTTACTGGCTAGTGTTTTACAAGTGTTGGAGATTGTTTATGATTCGATTGATGCTTGCATTAGTATGTATAGGAAATACGGTACGTATATGAAATACGCTTCAGAGGCAGGTTTTGGTGTTAGACTTTCTGATGCGGGCCCAAGCTTATATGAACAAGCGTTATTGTTTATGGAGGCCCAAGACCGTGTAAGAAAAAAGGGTTCGCTAAAATCAGCATAACTTGGGCTACGGGGCTCCGTTTCAAGCCCATGACCAATCAAATCGAATCTTGTAACGAGAAGAACGCCGTGGTAAACAGACTTTGTCGGTTTACGAAACTTTCGGGCCTCTATTTTTGAGTTATGTACATTTTTATGTTTTTTTCTCGGATTATTGGACTTTGTTAGTGGGCTATTTTTCGGCCCGTTTGTCTTTTGAGGCCCATTTCAGTTTTGTGACCCTATTTAACAATTGTATTATATTGTAGGCTGATCAGTTCCCAGATATATGAAAAGTCTATTTTTTGCAGTAAGCTCAAAATTGCCTTGATTATTGATATTCGTTGAATCAACGATAATTGGAAGAATTGTTATTGGTATTTGTGTGAATCAACAAGTTCGATTTGTGTTTATCACGTTTTTAGACTACATCTTTATTCTCAGAAACGATTAAGGGGTGGTTCTGGAAACAAAAGTATGTAGTGTGCAATAGGGAAAGGTGTCCGAAGCAAATATATGTTAACACTTTAGATTCAAAGAAATGTAAAAAAACAAATTAGGACTTCGAACATTAGCTACACCGACTGTAAAGCACGGGTTATATTTTATATGATTCCTGGTACGACGAAGTTTAAGCTTATGTTTGATGCTATACACAATCATAAACTTGATTGGATTGAGTATAAGCATTTTTCAAAAAGTGAGAGGCAGTTAACTTATCCTGAGCAGATGTTTATTATTAAAGCCGTAAATTCAAACCTTGGTGTTGTTAAAAGCGCATAATTTGTATGCTGGTTTGAAAGTGTCTTCTTCACTCATTCATGGTACCGAAACAAAGTTTAAGAACTTCGTACGTGGGATAAACTGTTTTATAAGAGAGTGATGCTCAAATGTTTATTAATCGGATGGAAGATAGGCAAAAGTATACAACAAACTTTTATTTTGATTATCTACTTCAGAATGCGGAGTTGTGTGGTATGTTTTGGGTTGACGAGTTGCAAAGTGCAACTACAAGGAGTTTGGTGATATTGTATCTTTTGATGTCACATACAAAACAAACGAGTATGCTTTTTAACATTTAATTTCACCTAAGATATTTCATTGTTTTTTATATTTTGTATTTATTATTAGCTGTGTTTTTTTCTAATATTTTTACATTTTTCACGTACAATATGGGTTTTGTGCCTTCCACCGCAATAAACAACCACATGAAGTGTGTTACTGTTGGTTCCGGTATGCTTAAGAATGAAACTGCGAAATCTTATGGATGGTTACTCCAAACCTTCAAAAAAAAGCTTTTATATGTGCACCGAATATTATTATAAATGATCAAGATGGAACGATGTGAAAGGCAATAGCAGTCAAGGTTCTTGATTCTAAGCATTTGCATTAAATGTGACAATCATGCAAAAGATTCTAGCAAAGGTATTCGTTTGAATTTATTTTTTTTACATTTAAGTGTCTTAAATTACAGTTGTTTCATCACATGTGATATATCATTTTTTTTCTTTACAAAAAAATGTAATATCACTTCTAATATTGCACTGATGGATACATTTATTGTAATCTGTCCAAAGCATCATTTTATGCATCATTTTTTTTGTTACAAATTATTTCTAGAAGCTATGATGATACTGGTTTTAAGAGTAAATTGTATAAGTTTGTTTGGAATATGTATATTGGGCCCGATGAGTTTGAGCATAAATGGAAGTTAATGGAAGAGTTTGATCTTGTAAATAACAAATGGTTGTCAAAGATGTTTAGGATTAGATCAAAAATATGGAAAATTGTTGCTACAGTGCCTGACGTCGTCAGGTTGTAAATTTGACGCTGTCAGGAATGACCGGACATAATTTTAAGTTTCGTTTTCTGGAAAAAAATTGTATTTCAAAACCTGTAGTTTTCTGCAAAACATTCATTATGACTCGATACAAGCATTTGACTCAAACAAACACACAAACATGATAAAATATATGTTCATCGTCTATTGTAAATTTTCATGTTCGATTTTCGTTCTATTAAACAAATGTGAACTTCCTTACACCTATCTTTTTGTAAAATACCTTTATATGTAATTTAGAAGAGGTTAAAAACAAAATAACATATTTTCACAAATTTATTCGAAACATGAAAATTAAACAATAATGTTGAAACAGATATATGACACAAACAAATATAAATTAAAAACAAACAAGCAAACAATTAAAAACATGGATTGCCTCTTAAGAAACGTTTTTCTTTATTTACGAGTCTTGTAGCTAGACTCAAAGTCATAACGTACTAGCCTATGTGAGTAAGCTCCTCATCGAGGATATCTTTTGGATCAAAATTTTCTTTTAATTTTTTATTAGTACGTTTTGTTCGGTATGACTTTTCAAAGTTCTCTCGACCGGGATCATATATTGTCATCTTTATGTGCCATGATCCATTTTTTCTTTAAACTCTCCTTCTTTCACCTATTCATCCCTAAGTTAATTGGCAAGACTCCTAGGAATTCAATCGTCTTTCTAAATACTAAAGGGTCCTCAAATGGGTCCATCTTGGTGTCCCTAGTTATTGTTCAATGGAGTGTGTTTTATTTATAAATTCTTCTTCTAGATAGAATGGCCGTTGAGGTCCTATAAAATCTCCATTAATCCAATGTCCATATCTCGATGATTTTCTATCCAAAGATATCCCATGAGGTGTTTATTCCTCATCATTGTCATAAGCATGCTTCTTGACATCGTAGATCGACCTAGTGTATCCTTCTTCTACCGTTATTTTGGACATCTTACAATCAATTATAGCACTAGCGATAGCTAAGAATCCTCTTCCAGTTAATAATGGGCATGTAGTGTCACTAGCCATATCAAGGACATGTAAATCCGTCAATATAGTTAAATTACTTATATGCCCTATCATGTCTTTTAGTATCCTTACCAGATATGCTAAACTTCCATATGCTAAACCAATTACTGCTTCCGTTTTTTCTAACTTCCCTAAGTTGAGACTTTTATAAAAGGGTAACAGGAGTAAGTTAATGCTTGATCCTAGGTCGGCTAATGTATCAAAAGCTTTGGAACCTCCAATGCTACAAAGTAGAACGAATAAGCCCGGATCATTTAACTTTTTAGATAACTTGTTTTGAACAAAAGCGGATCCATTTTTACCCAACTTAAATATTTTATCATATTTATCCATTAAAGCATTATAGTAAGGTGCATGAGTTAAGAAATCAAGAAGGGTCGTTCAATGTAGAGATCTTTGAATTCATCACCTAAAGTTAATTTGGATTATTGATTGGTTGGTGTTTCAAGAGTTTGATTGATCGACACTTTGTTTGGTGTATTTTCCATGTGTTTTTTGGTCTTTTAAAACACTTTGAGTTTGCTTGAAACATGTATTGATTGTATTAACCGAGTGAAATTGACGTTAAGGGCACGAATATGCACCTTCTTTTTTAGGGCAAGAACAAGAAGACGAAACCTATGAAATAGAACTAACGCTTAGTTTCGGGTTTTTGATGGTGTCACTTGGGAGTGCTCCCATTACTCGATCAATTAGAACCTTTAAAAGAGTATCAATTTTATTTGTCATCTCGCTTTGTTGTTGTTTGAAATCAGCTTCAAATTTTGACAAGCGAGCTTCTTGAGATGACATAAAATTGGATATCAATCATTCAAGATTGTTTGAATTGTTGAAAACAGAAGGATTATAAAGGGACAATTCGAGGATGAACCGTTTGGTTGAAAACGATTAGGCTGATTTGAAAAATTGTTTTGAGAGGAATTTTGATTTTGTTTCCACATAAAGTTTGGGTGATTTTTCCAATAGGGGTTATATGAATCAACTAGATTATTTGGCTCGGGTTTGAAAGTGAACCACTTATCTCCCGCTCCATCGGTACGCGAAGATGCATAGTCCGCAAAAGCTTGTTCGGGGAGTTTCATTCAATCATGAGTGTCATGAGGACCACTACACAATTCACATGAAGAAGTGATTTTACTCACTTGACGTGAATGAGTAGGAGCTTCGTAGGAACTCATCAAGAGTTTTACTTGATCTTCAAGTTCAATGATCCTACGATCGGGAATGCTTGAGACATTATAAGGAAAGGATATTGCATTGACGGTTTTGCTCAATTCACGAGGGTCATTCCAACTTTTGGTGTCATATAGGGCGAGATCCTCTATAATACCCCACGACTCTTCCGCATTCTTATCATGAAGCTTACCACCGGCCGCATGGTCAATGGTTTACATTGTGGAGGGATTGACATGATCATAAAATTTGGACTTGGAGCCAAAGATCAATGCCATGATGAGGGACTTTTTGAAGTAACTCCTTGAAACGAGTCACGCTTCGTAAAGAGTTTCACCTTAACGTTGTTGGAACATCAAAATGTCATTCCTTAACTTGGTAGTTCTCTCTGTTGGGAAAATTTGAGCGAGGAAACGGGAAGTAAGATCATCCCATGTTGAGATAGATCCTTCGGGTAGACGCTCAAGCCAATTGCTACCTTGATCACGTAGAGAGAATTGGAAGAGACGCAATCGCGTTGTCTCCCGAGTGCCAACATCAAGATCAATTTAGTCAACAATTTTAACGAAATCCTTGAGATGATGGTTAGGATCTTCGGAACGAAGACCATAGAATGCACATCCGTTTTGCACCATCCGGATTGTGTCAGATCGCAAGGGGGTTACATTGGCTTTTTGTGTGAGCTCAATGGTGTTTCGATTGCCTTGGTGGCTTGGTCTAGAGCACTCACCTAGAGGTTTGTTACAGATAAACCACTAGCGGAAGAGCTCCATCAGTTTTTGGAATTCCAGCTACCTAGACAATGGGCCCCGGTGTTTAGCGATTGGCCTCTTGGCCCACAACGCAAGCAGCAAAGTACACCCTCATTACAATTCAACTTTTTTGGGCCCAGGCTCTACGTCAACACCAGTCCGGTAATTTTCCCTTGTAATGTAGAGGGTGTTTGGATAGATTTCGTATGCATTTGGGGGTCAAATAATCTTTCATACCAGCTGCAATAAAAATGATTATCTAATGAGTTACTACAAGTACTTTTTAACCCCGTAGTTAGCCTAATTTGAAAGTTTATATATCATTTCACAAAAGGTTTTTATTTACAAAATATCGTCTTTAGTCACTTTATGTATTCATAACATTAAAACTAAACCTTGACAAACTTTCAGACATATAATATGTGAATATTGTACAACTTTGAAGTCTAAACATTTTATTATTAACACGTATAAACGTAAATGTGGTAACTGCGACACAATTGACATTTGTTGTAAATTTTAAATAGGTTGATGTGGGTAAGAGACCTGTAACGGGTCTGCGGCTTTATCTAGAAGGTAAAAGAAGCAACCGCTTAGCAATCCACCTTCAACACCTTTCCTCTCTCCCAAAAGTCTTCGAATTACAAGACCCTATAAATGTAAACACCAATGAGGAACCTCATGACCGCAAATACTACGAGAAAGTCCAGTGGAAACACTTCTCTCATGTCTGCACTGCTCCGGTCGAATCCGAAGACGAATTATCGATCGTAACCGGTGCCTCTTTACATGTTGGTGATTACGGGTTTAAAAAACTCCTCTTTTTAAGACTCAAGTTCTAAACAGTACTTGGTACTAGATTATTTGGCTCGGGTTTGAAAGTGAACCACTTATCTCCCGCTCCATCGGTACACGAAGATGCATAGTCCGCAAAAGCTTGTTCGGGGAGTTTCATTCAATCATGAGTGTCATGAGGACCCTACACAATTCACATGAAGAAGTGATTTTACTCACTTGACGTGAAGGAGTAGGAGCTTCGTAGGAACTCATCAAGAGTTTTACTTGATCTTCAAGTTCAATGATCCTACGATCGGGAATGCTTGAGACATTAGAAGGAAAGGATATTGCATTGACGGTTTTGCTCAATTCACGAGGGTCATTCCAACTTTTGGTGTGATATAGGGCGAGATCCTCTATAATACCCCACGACTCTTCCGCATTCTTATCATGAAGCTTACCACCGGCCGCATGGTCAATGGTTTACATTGTGGAGGGATTGACATGATCATAAAATTTGGACTTGGAGCCAAAGATCAATGCCATGATGAGGGACTTTTTGAAGTAACTCCTTGAAATGAGTCACGCTTCGTAAAGAGTTTCACCTTAACGTTGTTGGAACATCAAAATGTCATTCCTTAACTTGGTAGTTCTCTCTGTTGGGAAAATTTGAGCGAGGAAACGGGAAGTAAGATCATCCCATGTTGAGATAGATCCTTCGGGTAGACGCTCAAGCCAATTGCTTCCTTGATCACGTAGAGAGAATTGGAAGAGACGCAATCGCGTTGTCTCCCGAGTGCCAACATCAAGATCAATTTAGTCAACAATTTTAAAGAAATCCTTGAGATGCTGGTTAGGATCTTCGGAACGAAGACCATAGAATGCACATCCGTTTTGCACCATCCGGATTGTGTCAGATCGCAAGGGGGTTACATTGGCTTTTTGTGTGAGCTCAATGGTGTTTCGATTGCCTTGGTGGCTTGGTCTAGAGCACTCACCTAGAGGTTTGTTACAGATAAACCACCAGCGGAAGAGCTCCATCAGTTTTTGGAATTCCAGCTACCTAGACAATGGGCCCCGGTGTTTAGCGATTGGCCTCTTGGCCCACAACGCAAGCAGCAAAGTACACCCTCATTACAATTCAGCTTTTTTGGGCCCAGGCTCTACGTCAACACCAGTCCGGTAATTTTCCCTTGTAATGTAGAGGGTGTTTGGATAGATTTCGTATGCATTTGGGGGTCAAATAATCTTTCATACCAGCTGCAATAAAAATGATTATCTAATGAGTTACTACAAGTACTTTTTTACCCCGTAGTTAGCCTAATTTGAAAGTTTATATATCATTTCACAAAAGGTTTTTATTTACAAAATATCGTCTTTAGTCACTTTATGTATTCATAACATTAAAACTAAACCTTGACAAACTTTCAGACATATAATATGTGAATATTGTACAACTTTGAAGTCTAAACATTTTATTATTAACACGTATAAACGTAAATGTGGTAACTGCGACACAATTGACATTTGTTGTAAATTTTAAATAGGTTGATGTGGGTAAGAGACCTGTAATGGGTATGCGGCTTTATCTAGATGGTAAAAGAAGCAACCGCTTAGCAATCCACCTTCAACACCTTTCCTCTCTCCCAAAAGTCTTCGAATTACAAGACCCTATAAATGTAAACACCAATGAGGAACCTCATGACCGCAAATACTACGAGAAAGTCCAGTGGAAACACTTCTCTCATGTCTGCACTGCTCCGGTCGAATCCGAAGACGAATTATCGATCGTAACCGGTGCCTCTTTACATATCGGTGATTACGGGTTTAAAAAAGTCCTCTTTTTAAGACTCAAGTTCTCAACAGTACTTGGTACTAGATTATTTGGCTAGGGTTTGAAAGTGAACCACTTATCTCCCGCTCCATCGGTACACGAAGATGCATAGTCCGCAAAAGCTTGTTCGGGGAGTTTCATTCAATCATGAGTGTCATGAGGACCCTACACAATTCACATGAAGAAGTGATTTTACTCACTTGACGTGAAGGAGTAGGAGCTTCGTAGGAACTCATCAAGAGTTTTACTTGATCTTCAAGTTCAATGATCCTACGATCGGGAATGCTTGAGACATTAGAAGGAAAGGATATTGCATTGACGGTTTTGCTCAATTCACGAGGGTCATTCCAACTTTGGTGTCATATAGGGCGAGATCCTCTATAATACCCCACGACTCTTCCGCATTCTTATCATGAAGCTTACCACCGGCCGCATGGTCAATGGTTTACATTGTGGAGGGATTGACATGATCATAAAATTTAGACTTGGAGCCAAAGATCAATGCCATGATGAGGGACTTTTTGAAGTAACTCCTTGAAACGAGTCACGCTTCGTAAAGAGTTTCACCTTAACGTTGTTGGAACATCAAAATGTCATTCCTTAACTTGGTAGTTCTCTCTGGTGGGAAAATTTGATCGAGGAAACGGGAAGTAAGATCATCCCATGTTGAGATAGATCCTTCGGGTAGACGCTCAAGCCAATTGCTACCTTGATCACGTAGAGAGAATTGGAAGAGACGCAATCGCGTTGTCTTCCGAGTGCCAACATCAAGATCAATTGAGTCAACAAATTTAAAGAAATCCTTGAGATGCTGGTTAGGATCTTCGGAACGAAGACCATAGAATGCACATCCGTTTTGCACCAACCGGATTGTGTCAGATCGCAAGGGGTTTACATTGGCTTTTTGTGGGAGCTCAATGGTGTTTCGATTGCCTTGGTGGCTTGGTATAGAGCACTCACCTAGAGTAGGGGCTCGAGGTGGTATTTGTGGGTTTTGTGGTGGTAGGTTTAGGTGTGATGGTGGGTCTTGGTGAAAGGGTTCAAAGATATTATCATCCACCATGATAGCGAATGATATGAGTTACGGACAGAGAGAACAAAAAAAGATAGACTATGAGAAATTTAATAAAAAGAAAATAAAAATCTCACTTGATAGGAATCTAATGAGTAGACCTAAACGAAATAGAAATCGAAACCTAAACTATTCACGGGCAGCTACGCCAAAAATTTGATAGCGGAATTTTGCAAAACCACAAAAGGCTTACAATCCTCCTAGGCAGTGTACCTAATCGTTGTAGTGTAGTATATATAGGACATGATAGATTGATCGTTCTCTAGGGGAATAGTGTTGTGAAGGCCGAAGTGTATGTCGAGATAGGTCTAAAGGTGAGGGATGAGTGTATTTTTATATTTTTTATAAAGCAATTTAAAATCTCGAAGTTTGAATAGTGGGCGTTTTAACTACTAACCAGCCAAAATAAAACTAAACTAATTAAAATTAAACTACGTGCAAGAAAAGTAAATTGGTGGTAATTCTTATGATAGGAAAATGTGTTTACTTATATTTCTTTATTACCTAGTTATCTCTTATTGATTAGTCAAATTGTCACGTCCTTGTTTTAATTGGAGCGTTGTGTTCCTTATTATTAGTCGTAGGGAGATGCCAAATGCCCTAACTCTATGAACGTATAAGTCTCCTATAAGAAACTTTAAAGTCTATTAAGTCTTCTAAGATCTACAAACAGCAATTCATGCAATAAATACAACGAGAAAAACCACTAGTGCACTCTAAGGTTACGTTTAATAAGATGAACAAGCTAGTTACATATAAGAATTAAGCTAGTTCTTTTACCCTAATGTGAGACAACCAATTAAACAAAAGACGATAATAAATAATTAATAACTTGATTTCATTAAATCTAAGTAAACACTAATTCTGATTTATTGAATTGATTTTTTTTATTTTTTTTATTTTTTTTTTCTCACAAAAATAACTCGCCTCCAAATATGTATTGTGAATTGATTCTCATACCCCAACAACTACATGACCCACACTAATCAATATTCAAATAATCACTACACAACTCACTCATATTTCTATTCTTCATTAACACCACCTTTTAATACTCCAGTCAAAATCACTTTCAACTTTAGTCAACCAACCTCACCCCTCCACCTCCACTTTTCCTCACCACCCAAAATCCCCAATCACACACACACACAGATCTCACACACACACACACACTAAACCACCACTCAAATCACCAATCCCTCACAAACCCACTTCCCAAACCACCTCAATTTCACAATGCAACTCGCAATTTGAAAAAAGACCCAAAAAAGAAAAAAATGGCTTTGAAGCTGCCAGCAAATGAAGCAGCAAAAGTGGCAATAGAGTCTATAGGATGTGGGTATGACATATCTTTAGATCTAAGATTAAAGTATAGAAAAAGCTTGTTGATTGATAATGGTAATATTGATGATGGAGATGAAGGTGGCAGAGATATTGTTCTGCCAGGTGGATTGTTGATTAGTAATGTTGGTAAGAGTATTAAGTGTGATAAAGGTGAAAGGACTAGGTTTAGGTCTGATGTTCTTTCTTTTCAGCAGGTATCATTTTTTTTAGTTTCTTGTAATGTTTGTTCAATTTAGGAAAAAGGGTAACCTTTTTTTTTTTTTTTTTTGATTAAATGGTGAAGTTTTATACATGTGCTAATTTTACTGTTTGTGTTATTTAAGGGGGGTGTTTGTTTAAGCTTATATAGCTTGCTTATAGCTTATTTGGTTTTTGGCTTATGTTTTATAAACCCAAACTTTTTGGCTTTTTTTGGGACATATGGGGTTATATAAGCTTATCATGTCATAATAAGCTTGTATAAGCCGGAAAGTTTTAAAATAAGCCAAAAAGTTTGGGTTTATAAAACATAAGCCGAAAACCAAATAAGCCATAAGCCCGCTATATAAGCTTTAAACAAACACCCCCTAAGAAAAAAGGTAACTTTTTGTTTTTTGATTTGATAGTGAAATGAAATTTTATGCATTTGCTGATTTAATTGTTTCGCTGTTTTTAGTTTTATATATTTTTGATGTGTTTGTATTATTTAGGAAAATGTTTTCTTAATTCTATGTAATTGTGATGTTTTGATGGTGAAATTTGCATGTGTTAATTTGATGTTATGTAATTATGATGTTTGTGTTATCTTTTGTTTGTTTGGATACTTGGATTAATGGTGATTGTTGTGCATGTGCTAATTTGGTTTGTTTTTACTGTTTTTGGTGCTTTAATTATCAGTAATTATGAGTGTGATGTTTTGTTGTTTGATGTTTGTCTTATTTAGGAAAAAGGGTAAATTTGTGTTTATTGGATTGATGGTGAGATGTTATCGTAATGCATGTGCTAATTTTATTTTCGTACTGTTTTTAGTTTTATGTAATTATGATGTTTTGTGCTATTTGGGATAAGGGTAAACTTTTGTATGTTAAATCAATGGTTAAATGTGATGCATGTGCTAATTTGGTTTGTTTGTTTTAAATATTTACGGGATGTTTGGGCTGTGCTTTATATTTCTGTTTAGCTGCTTATTTTTAAGCAGGTAAGGAGTTTGCGTCATCCAAATGTTTCTGTTTATTTTTGGGCAAATTAGGCCGTTTTCAATAACGAGTTGGAACATGCTTATTGCTAAGTGTTTCGAAACCAGAATTACTTTTTTGACATCATATCTAACCGCATGATAAATGTATTAGATTGGAATTTCTTAAAAGTAAACATTTTTTGCTCTTATTGCATTTTGTTACAGAATAAGCAATATCTATTGAAGTGCTTATTACTAGTATAAAGCTTATAGGTGCTTATTTAGAAGCATAAACATAAGCAGTAAGAAGCAATTCCAAACACCCTCTTATTTATTAAATGCATCAAATTTGTTGTTGAAATGATGGTGATATGTTATGCATGTGGTACTGTATTTTGTTTTAATGATTGTGGGGTTTCTTTGTTTTGTTTTGGTTGTTATATATTTGTTTTATTTGCTGTTTTTTGGTTTGCATGATTAGGTGGGGAGCTAAAGGGGATATAAATGTGGATATATATTTTTTTTGGTCTCTCTAGATGTTGTACACAATTATTGTGCACAGTATGTAGTTTCTTTGTTTTGATTGGTTAGACATAATGAATATTTAATTTAAGCTGTGTTTGGCATTTGGGTTTGAAAGTGATTGTTTGATATAAAATTATCAATATCGGTAGTCTGATGTTTAAATAATTAGCTTTTTACGTGTTTCAATAAAACAAATTATTTAAGTAACTACATTAGATGATTAGAATGACCTTAAGTAATCAGTTTTGAGGCAGCTACTCGTAAACTGATTATCAGACACTGATTATAATCAGAATCAGTTTCAGTATAAAGGCTAAAAACTGACTATCTGAAACTTGAAAATGCTATAATTAATAACCATTTTCAACAGAGCAATGCTAAACACCCCCTTATTTATGGTAAAATGTGGAACGTGAAGAAGATGAAGTCTTTTGCCATGTGTATATATTTTAATCCGAAGTTGACGACAAAATAATTTATAATGTTGACCTAGAATATAATAAATGGTTGGTATATATCACTCTGGTGTTTGATCTGGTTGTCATTTTTGTTTATATATTTATAAGTTAAACAATTAAAACTTTTTGACATATGGCCTTTAGTAAATTGAGTCCCTAATCTCTTTAACTTATAAATTACCTCAGTGTCACATTGTATTTTCCCCTCCACACCCTGGTAGGCTTAGATTTGCTGTCGTTGTGAGAGAACATACCTCTTAAAAGCAAGTCATTCTGGAACAACGACTGCCTATTACCTTATCCAGACCTATTTTTAATTGTCATTCGTATTTCATTCCCAAATTTATTATTTGTGTCTGATCATCAAGAATGTTGTTGCTTCTTAAGTCCATGGTTTATCTTGCAAGTATAACGGTTGTATATAATCAATGGAAATAAGTTTCAGACTTTTTGTGTCTGCAGATGTCGGAGCAGTTCAACCAGGAAATATCATTAACGGGAAAAATTCCTTCAGGCCTCTTTAATGCCATGTTTGAATTTTCAGGAAGTTGGCAAAAAGATGCATCAAGTACTAAAACACTTGCATTTGATGGTGTTTTCATCTCGTTGTACACTGTAGCGTTAGAAAAATCTCAGATGGTACTCTGTGATCATGTCAAGAAAGCTGTTCCATCCTCATGGGAGCCTGCTTTATTAGCAAAGTGAGGTTTCACACTATTCAACCCATTTGACATGTTTAACTATTAGCTACTTTTCTACATTCCCGTTTGACCTGTTATCAGTTACAGTACAATTGACCATATTTCAAATTGGTTTAAGTTGCCACCTTTAAAACTAATATGAAATTAGAGGGTTCACTGCATTCGACAATGTATTATTCTGCGACAAATATATGCGTAAAACTTATTGTTCTGTTTATTCTGTTTAGGTTTATTGAAAAATATGGTACTCATGTAATCGTGGGTGTAAAGATGGGCGGAAAAGACGTAATATATATGAAACAGCAGCATGCATCATCCCTGCAGCCAGCTGATGTACAGAATAAGTTGAAGGCAATGGCAGACAAAAGATTTTTAGACACTGATGGACAATATGTAGTCGGCTCCGAACACATTTCTCAAAATGACAAGGTATTTTTGTAGTTTTTATTGAGATAGTAAATTTTCTGTAGAAACATATGTACAACACATTCATGTGACGTTTTCAGCTTCAGGAGATTAATTTGCAGACTCATCTTAGCTCTTAGATCTTGACAAGTAGTCAGAGACTGGCTTGTCATTTTTGTTTTCTTCTTTTATATTATGCTCAAATTAAGTATACAAATCAAAGCTTTGCATTTATTTTATTTATGAGATTTCACCTTGTTTACATGTCTCCAGTGTCACCAGTCTTTGATTACATAAGAGAGGAGCAAAAACGTACTCATATGTGTTATTTTTATCCTAGCTGTCGCGGTTTGGCTGTGTTCTCTTAATTGCTTTAATTTATAAAATATACAACTAGTGGCTGGCTTGTGTTCTTCTGCGGACAATGAAATTAAAACGTGATTATGTTATATCAGATAATCGGAATCAGATAATCAGTTGTAGTTAAATTGTTGTAAAACATGGCGTTTGGATGCCTTTAGATGCTTGAGGTTGTAATAAGATGTTCGAGTTTTTGGCATATTCTTATTACTTGTGAAATTAGTTCATAAACAAGCTAAGGACATTTTTGTGAAAAAGTAAGAGCCGTTTTGTGAAATGGATGTATAGTATCATCACAATAGTTTAGAGACAAGGTAAACTGTTTATTTATTTTACTGCTTAATAACTTCCCTCCTCTTGTTATTTTTGTTTCAGTATGATGTTAGAGAACATCGACTAAGGTTTGCAGATGCCGACCCTTCTAGCTCTTATTCTTATAAAGAGGTATCTTTTTACAAACTCTTTTTGTTAAATGGCATGATCTATGTTGTGTGTTTTGTATATAACTATTAATTGGTTTCTTCACATGATTGCAGGATCTTACAGTCATTTGCAAAAGAAGAGGTGGGAGCGATAACAGAAGCCTAAATCATAACGAGTGGTTGCATAGTGTACAATTAGAGCCTGACGTCATTACAATGTCCTTCATTCCAATAACCTCATTACTGAATGGTGTTTCGGGAAGTGGATACTTGAGTCATGCCATAAATCTATATTTACGCTGTGAGCCACATTTCTCATTTTATTGCACTTTGTTTTTTAATGGGCCAATTTTAGTCAAGTTTAACGTGTAACATGTAAACTAGGTATACTAAAGGATTTAAATAAAAGAGAATTGAGTCAAACGGGTTGACAGTAATCCTAACTGTATTTAAATATATAAGGGCCTCCTAAACCCTTTCATTTAAAAAATATTGTTTTTGACCTGATCCAAACAGGCTCAAACCTGTTGTAACTTGCTATTAGTTTGTAAATAGAAATAAAATTTAGTGCTTTAATAACGTAATTTATTAAAAACGGATATTTATATGGCTTGGCAAGTCAAATTGTCAGTCTTAACATGTCAAACTGATTAATATATCTAGTTTTGTCTTAACATGTCACATTATCAACTTAATCTAAAACTTATAAATTTCGAAATTTATTACAGATAAACCACCAGTGGAAGAGCTCCATCAGTTTTTGGAATTCCAGCTACCTAGACAATGGGCCCCGGTGTTTAGTGATTTGCCTCTTGGTCCACAACGCAAGCAGCAAAGTACACCCTCATTACAGTTCAGCTTTTTCGGGCCCAGACTCTACGTCAACACCAGTCCGGTAATTTTCCCTTGTAATTTAGAGGGTGTTTGGATAGATTTTGTATGCATTTGGGGGTCAAATAATCTTTCATACCAGCTGAAATAAAAATGATTATCTAATGACTAACTACAAGTACTTTTTTTACCCCGTAGTTTAGCCTAATTTGAAAGATTATATATCAATTCACAAAATATCATCTTTTAGTCACTTTATGTATTCATAATGTTAAAATTCGACCTTGACAATGAATACTGTACAACTTTGACGCCTAAACATTTATCATTAAACACGTTTTATTACACATTGATTAATTATCTGATTTCAGTAATTCATTATCGTATAAACGTAAATGTGATAACGGCGACACAATTGACATTTGTTGTAAATTTTAAATAGGTTGATGTGGGTAAGAGACCTGTAACGGGTCTGCGGCTTTATCTAGAAGGTAAAAGAAGCAACCGCTTAGCAATCCACCTTCAACACCTTTCCTCTCTCCCAAAAGTCTTCGAATTACAAGACCCTATAAATGTAAACACCAATGAGGAACCTCATGACCGCAGATACTACGAGAAAGTCCAGTGGAAACACTTCTCTCATGTCTGCACTGCTCCGGTCGAATCCGAAGACGAATTATCGATCGTAACCGGTGCCTCTTTACATGTCGGTGATTACGGGTTTAAAAAAGTCCTCTTTTTAAGACTCAAGTTCTCAACAGTAATTGGCGCAGCAGCTATAAAAAATCCTGAGTGGGATGGGTCTCCAGGATTAGCCCGGAAATCAGGACTCATATCGACCCTAATAAGTCACCATTTCACAGCAGCTCTAAAGCCGCCACCTCAGCCAGCTGAGGTCAACATAAACTCCGCTGTATACCCAGGTGGCCCACCTACTCCGACTCAAGCACCCAAGCTGCTGAAGTTTGTGGACACGACAGAGATGACAAGGGGCCCACAAGAGACACCCGGGTATTGGGTTGTCTCAGGTGCTAGACTTGTAGTCGACAAGGGAAAAATATCGCTTAGAGTTAAGTACTCTCTGCTAACTGTAATATTACCCGATGATGATGAAGATGAAGTGGAGGAACCATTTTAGAATGTCGTGACTGGATATATATTTATTAGATCGTTTTGAACTCGCATTTAGAGATAGGCTCGGAAATATAATGTTTTGCTTGTGTAATGTCCCTTATCTGGCTCTATATTGATTTCGGGTTTTGCCCTCTTGGATGTGTAAAGAAAAGAATGCACATTGATGATGGGGTTGGTTTATTTAGCTAGTTGCATATTTATATATAAACATTCATAGTTTCTTACAAGTTACAACTTTGATATTTATGCAAGAAACGAGTGATGAGCATTAAACATACATAAAACATGGGAGGTGATACTCACACCACATCTTTTAATGCTAGCACCAAAATTTATGCATTACAGTATTGTACGGTACAAACTGTAATGCACAAATTATGGTGCATTCATCAAAAAATATGGTGTAAGTATCAATTCCCATAAAACATGAACTAATTTTTACTAGAAACACTTCTTTTAAATTGTATTTAGAACCAGCTGCTAAACAGGAGATGATACATACTTTTATTTTTGGCAGAAAAAATGTTAATAACCGGTAATGCTTGTAAAGACAACAAAAACAATATGTAAAAGACAATTTAGAAACACAAAGTTCCAATGAATCTTAATAAAATATTGTTATATGCTCCAAAACATTCATTGATCTGCCTATTAATGTCGTTTATCTTTATTACTAGTACTTATTTTTGTCACACAAAATAAAGAGTATGCTTAATTACCATCTTGTATTACAATGATCTTTAAATATCTTTGTATCATGTACTAGTCAACAAGGGATCTGTGGCGCAATGGTAGCGCGTCTGACTCCAGATCAGAAGGTTGCGTGTTCGATTCACGTCAGGTTCAAATCCTCAAAGATATCCCATTCTTTTTTTCTTAGTTTTATTTTGGACACTTTCTTCACAAATTATTATTCTTCATATATACCCTCATACTATTGCGTATATGTTTTGTTCATAAAAAAATCACATGGTTATTGGCATTCACATTACTTTTTTTTTGCCAAAACATGGTGGCAACTTTTCTTTTCCTAGGGGTTATTTAGTTTAGCTTATTTTCGGCTTACGAGCTTACGTTTCACAACCTTATTTCTTGCTTATTATAAAACTTGTGAGTTTATATGCATTTATTATGTCATAATAAGCTTATATAAGTTCATAAGATTCAAAATAAGCCGGAAAACTTGGGCTTATGAAATACAAGACAAAAACACATAAGCTATAAGCCTAAAAATAAGCTTAAACAAACAACCCCTTAGAATAAAGATTGCTACAAATGAAATGAAATTAGATAAGTTATGATACTTTAAAATGTCTCATCTGCATAAGGCGAAAAACACGCCTCAAGATATTTGTCACAAACTAAGATCGTTAATGATTAAAGTAGTCAAATTGCACTAATTGTGATTGCCTATGCCAAACTTAACCGCACTATCTTGTAGTTAATTATATCAAAATCTTAACAACATCTAGTTCGAGAAGTACTTGATAACAATTTGTAAGACAAAAAAGGTCATAAGTATAAAGAAGAGAAATTATACATGTTTAAACTTTATGCCTTGCACACTAAGCCCATCAATCTTAGTATGATCTACATCGGTCAACTTAATGTGCATTAAAATCAATTCGGCAGTAGTACCCATTTGAATTCCCTACTTGTACGTCCATCCAACCATCGTTCCTTCGTTGTAGAGGGCCTTTTTCCATTGGTTTAGCTCGGGAACCATAAAAACAAAAGTGACTATGAGAAGGAAAAATGATTACCTTGAATATAAGGATCACATGTGTAAGTAAATTTACTTGAAGATGGAAGCAAACATGCTTTTGCAGATCTCAATATATCATCTGATAATGTACTCCATTCATATCTAATGAATACATATATGCAATTAGTAAAATACATGTTAGTTTGGCAACGGTATCACGCCATGTGATCTTAACAGATTGTCAGATCATTTCATCTAACTTCTGTTGTTTGTAGCTTCATTTTCATATTCGCACTAAACTCCCAAACCTACAATTGTTATTCTCAAAGCATAAGCACGCACATAATACTTCAAGTAAAACCACACCAAAAGAGTACACGCTTGACTCTTTTGTTAGGATGCCCATCTTCATTTAATGCATATCTAAGGCAACCAAAGGTACTGAAAACATTGGAGAAAACAGCTGTGTGTATTTTCGACAACCCTAATTAAGTCGGAAACTTTAGCATTCCAATTCTCATCTAACACGATGTTGTAACTCTTTATATCACGGAGGAGAACTCTTTGTTGTGTACCCGTAGGATTATGAAGATAGCTTAGTACTTGCACAACATCAAGACATATCTAAATGTTGGTTCCATGATAAAAATGCCGCCATATAAAATGCTAAATGGAAGAAAGTGTCGTACTCCTATTCATTGGGTTGAAATTGGACAAACGGAGTTGGGTAGTTCAGATGTTATACAAATAACAAATGAGAAGATTGATCAAATTCAGGAAAGACAACTCAAAGTGGGTCATGATCGACAAAATTCATATGTTGATAAAAAAAGGCATCCAATAGAGTTTCAAGTCGAGGATAGAGTGATGCTAAAAGCACCCCATTGGAAAGGAGGGATTCATTTCACGAAGCGTGGTGTAACAGCCCAAATTTCGTGAACGTAGCTGAATTCAAATTGGGTGTTACTCGTTGGTATGAAAGTTATAATGGTAGAAATGATCTCTAATTGAGTCGTTAGAAGGCTTATCATTTGATTAAAATATGAGAGTTTACAAAGACACGTCTCAGTTGGTTCCATGTTTACAAAATTAATCAATATAAAGTATTTTATGTTTATCGAATGATAAAATAAGTTATAGTCATCTTGATTGATTTTGTGCCCTTCCTTGCCAGCCTCGTTCATTATGGACCTAAGAAGGCTTAAATTGTCTAGACTAGCCTAGTCTAGTGCCGATTGATGTTGAATGTTCGTTAACCCTAAAACCGGAAGCGTTAAATAGCGTTACGCGTAAATCAGAAAACGTAAAATTCCAAAAATTGTGGAAATGTTGTAATATATGAAAAACACATATTTTTCTCGTTTATAATGTTGTATGGAAATTTCGGGATGTTTAAATGACATTTAGTCCTAAACGAAAATCTGAGACACGGTTTTACGAAACCGGTTCTTAGTTAATTCAATATACGTTGTAAATATGACCCGACGAGTAACAAACTCTATTATCATTATGAATGTAGGTAAATTATGAGAATAAAAATACGGGAATGAATAGTAAATATGAATATTGCGAATTGTTACAGTCTTACCACCTTAAAGGGAATTTCGTCCCGGAATTCAATTATTGATATCCATTGGTGTTGCACCACCTTGGCTAGTGCTACGAGTTACTCTCTTTGGTCCCATGATTTCTAAAAGGAAGGACATTTCTCGACGTCAGATATGTGGTAAATTCCTGGACTACTTAATCTTAAACTGTTACTAACTTGAGTCAACGCTGATTAATGCAAGCATGGTCACATATGTCCATGTGGGTCGTGATGCATTATAATTATGCTCGCCACCATAATTATAACTGCCTCCTTTCACACGTGTACATATTACCAGGCACACATATCTCAGCGATTGATGCTACATAATTGGGTATACATTCTATCATTCGTTTCCAAGTGATGAAGGGGTAACATAGTGTGTGTATCTAGAGAGGGTGACATGATTGAAAGGACCAGTCACGTTGGTAGAAGCAGGCCCAGGCCTGGCTATGGGCGGTGCGGGCGACGACCCAGGGCATCCAACAAAGAGAGGGCATCATTTATATTGTTTTGTGTATAAGTTTTATTTATACTTTCAGTGATAACTGGCCTGGTTTTTGGGTTTCTCATCCATGAAGGAAAATGATGTGACAACCCGTACTTTCAGGTCATTTCTCGACACCATTCATGTCTCACTATTTCAACATTTTTAGTAAACTTGGTTTACTTGTTTCAAATTCGCGTAACCTTGGAGGTTTAGCGGTGAATTCATGATCATGACATCACGTACATTTCATATGGACTATGATTAGTCTACATTTCATTGACACCATGTGCATCTCATTGATTCATTCACGACATTTCATTTCACCTCCAACGCGTGATTTTTATATTTATTAATCTTTATCGCGTGAGTTTCTATTTTTAAATATTTAACCCGTTACTTTCAAAAATGATCCCGAGGTATTTTTAAACTTACATTCAGTTCATAAAAACTAAATTTTTAGTTTTTCCTAGTGTTTCAAATTTATTTGGTACTTAAATCATTAAAGTTTAATTATTACGTCGTTTTCTTAAAAATTTCACGATAATTATTTTAGCACTCAATTTTCACAAGGAAAGTATTTTTACAATTTTTATCAACTCAATACAATCTATTTTGACCCAATAAAAACTTACTTGCACCAAAAATTCCCATTTACCTTATAAATTGATTAATACTTACACAATTACTACATTTTTATTAAAGTCTTACAAAATATCTACAAGTAAAGATTTAAAAAAAAAATATAATAATTGAGGAACAAGATCCCCAAAAATTCGGCTAGGGGAGTGATAGCATTTATGTGTTGGTAATTTTTCTTCCTTGATAACTTAAGTCTACACTCCAACTTCATATCTAATTCTTCACTTCATTTTTCAAATATTCACATAGTTAAGAAAGTTTCTCTCTTCCTTTTGGCTCTCACAAGGACCGGCCACAACAAAGAAATCCAAGGGATCCAAAAATTTTTGCAAGATCAAGAGTTTTTACAACCTAGTTATATCCTTTATATGGTTTTGAAATAAAAACCAAGGATATTTAAGTTAATCCTTGTTACCTACACCTCTTCATTTTCACTAGTAAGCATATTTTTATCATTTTCAAGTTTCCTTATCATTTTCATATGTTTCTTATCATTTTTGGAGCTTATATGCATGCTATGTAGTTTATACCATTTATTTCTTGATTTTTAAGGTTTTATATACTTAATAGTCATCCTATAATTATTCCCAAGTTATTCTTTGGTCTTGATGGTGATTAGGAACCCATGACACCCTAAGAAGGTGTATGGTAGGGTTAGATTAGTTTTGGAGTTGATTTGAAGGGATTAGAATAGGTTTTGTCCGAGAAAAACTATTTTCGTAAACTCTATTTTAGGGTCTGTCCTTAAAACGAATTTCTGGAAAAACCCACTGATGGTACGACATTTTGGCCTTGATTTTTAGAAAATATACTTTAAAACGAATCCGTGGCCGCTTGAACGGATAAAAACGGAGTTATAACGAAGCCGTGGTGAATTTTTAAAGTTTGACGACGAAACGTATTATTTTCTGAAAAAGACAGCATGCAGTTTTTACATATTTCGGGTCAAAAACGAGCCTTAAGCTTCACAAATTATTTCGACTTCTCAAAAATATATTAGTTTACTTCGATACGAAGCTAAGGACATATTTTACGAAGAAAACGGATTTAAAACGACAAAGACATGGCCGTTTTCATAAAGTTGCCGTAAATATTATTTTCTGAAAAACTATATTATTTTTGACGTAACAAGTATTTCATTGGCTATATCGTCCATGTTTGCGGCAGTTTTTAACCATGATGCAAAACTTTTTATAACAAAGTGTCTTCTAGTAAAATCAAGTTCATCGGCCATATTTTTCAAAACAAAAAGCCGTTTGTCAAGCGGAGTCATAGTGAATTATTTACGGATGTTCAAACATTGGCCGAAACTCATTTTCTGCACACAATTCACAAAAACCACCATCTTTAGCCTTTGATATCTTAATGATCGAGACCTTTTGGACGAAAACTCCTGAACTGAAACTTTTAGATATCGATACAAACTTTCCAAAACAGTCGAGTTCGTTCTCTAACGATCGACGTACACTATTTTACGACTACTTTTCTGGAGCCATTTTTGTTGATTTCATGGTTTTTCCGACGACATTGTTTTGCGACGAAAAATGGTAATTTCACCAAAAATCATTATAAAACCATTGTAGGATGACATTTTGACGTAAAAACATGTAAAGTCATTTTTGAAGGGTCGAGACGTCAAAAGAGTATTTTTCGACGACGAGTAATATTTTTAAAAAAACTCGCAAATGGTATAAATAACATACGAAGTGCATGCATAACATTACATTGCAACTCATGACATATCATATCATTCGTCATAGGTCGCGGATAACGCATCTCATTATACCTCAGTGTACTCACTCTTGTCATCTCGTCAGTTTACCAAGTGAGTTTCGTAGCCCCTACTTTTACTTGTTTTCATAACTGTTTTGGGGGAGATACATGCTCAAACTGTTTTCATTTGCGTTCATAAGTACTTTAACTTTATCATGAGTACCATTGTTTCTAAATCAAAGGTTATACTATATAAATTGTTCTTGTTTGCGTGCTACGGTACTTCGTCGTATAACGTTCTAAATCAGTTGACTACTGATATACATTGAGTTAGGTGCTATTGATTATGTGCTATGGTCCTATTGATTAAGTGCTATTGTTCTAGGTCGTGTTAGGTACTATTGTGAATTCATTTGACATCATATGTTTGGAACATAAACTACACACATTCTGGCAGTGGGTTGTGAACACACAGGTTGCAAGTTTTGTATGGGCGGGACTTGGAACTGAGTGGATTTACAATGCCTTTGCTACATAAACGATTTTGAAAGTCTGTACATTTCAACGATTTACAATGCCTTAGCTGCATAAACGATTTTGGAAGGCTTTACATTTCAAAACAAACTCTATGAACTCACTCAACCTTTGTGTTGACACTTTTAGCATGTTTTCATCTCAGGTATCTAAGGCATTCACATCATGGCATGCATTTGGACACATCATGGAGTCGCGATGACGACGCGTCTCACTTGGGTTTTGCGTACTTTAAAACATCGTTTGAATTGTAACAAACTTATTTCCGCACAAGTTGATTTACATTTGGGACCTACTTTGTAAACTCTGATTATTTTAATAAATCAAACGATGTATTTTTCCAAACGACACTTTAGGTCGTTCAATATAACTGTGATTGTGATGCTATGACAGTCAATCCCCAGGAATTCCATTCCGCTGCAAAACAGGTAATTTGGGGGTGTGACAGATTGGCATCAGAGCTTCAGTTATAGAGAACTAGGTTGCATCATTGACCCTAGACTATAACTACATTATCATAGCATCTCATCATTTCATCACAAGTACATGTTCACTTCACATGCGGTCACTACGTACATTTTTCGAGTTATTTACTTTCATTTCACAACGATTGTCACATAGATGCCCTTAAATGCCCATCCCATTATTTTTTTCCCCATACTCTAACGTGGAGAATTCCTTGTCATTCCCTATCACAATTTTTATATCAATTGACTCATCACCGATAACGTCGAATACCGAGATAAACCTTTAAATAGGGCGAAGTCACTCTCACTCCTTTGTTTCACCGCTAACATGTCGAGTTACACTTTATTCACACATTAAGTCTCTAAACCATCATACATTGAAGCACTTACAACACCTCATAACCCATTTTTTCGGAACCCATCGATCATTTTTGAAACATAACCTAAAATTTATCATTTCTTATCGCATTTCTTTGGAGCGTTTATTATTAACATCGGATTTTGCTACGTCTCACATTTCCTCTTGTTTTGAAGAAGATATGGCACCGAAGAAAGCCACAGCTGAAATGACCCAAGCGGCTATTCAAAAGTTGGTGAATGATAGCATAGCCGATGCTTTAAGAACTGTAAGGGAAACGGTGGCTGCTGCTGCTGTTGAGGCCGCGACTGCTGCTGTAACCGCAAGGCTTGCTACTACTACTGGAAATGCCGGAGGATCCGGAGTTAAGAAATGTTCGTACAAAGATTTCAAAAGTGGTGAACCCACTAAGTTCCGAGGTACCGAGGGAGCTACAGCTATGGTTAGATGGTTTGAAAAGTTGGAATCGGTATTCTTGCTTTGTAACTGTCCGGATGACAGTAAGGTTAAGTATGCTACGAGTACTTTACTCGATGGAGCGTTGTCATGGTGGAATTCTTACGCTCAACCGATTGGTATGGAGAATGCTTTTAAGCTTACGTGGGAGGAATTTAAAGGCTTGGTGACTAAGAAGTTTTGTCCTCGAACAGAAATCAAAAAGTTGGAGACGGAGTTCTATGAATTGGTCACGATTGGGTACGACATTGACACATACATTCGGAGATTCCAGGAATTAGCCGCGTTATGCCCGTCGATGGTTTCTGATAATGAAAAGTTGCTAGAGGCTTTTATTGGAGGACTTCCCGAGGTCATTCAAGGAGATGTGACATCTTTTGATCCACAAACAATCGAGGAAGCTATTCGAGTTACTCAGAAGTTGATGGCACAAGTGGTGAAGCGAGGTAAGTACACCAACACCAACCGAAACAACAACAACCCCAACAACCGTACCAACTACAACAATGACCAAAACAACAACAACAACGACGATAACCAAATCAACAACAACAAAAGAAAATGGGAAAATGACCAGGAAGGTTATGATAACGACAACCAAAACCATAACACTAACCATCACCAACAACATAATAGAAGACAAGAAGTCGCCAGGGTCTATGTTGCTGCACCAACCAGGGGAAGAGCTTATGCAGGAAACTTACCGCGATGCCACCAATGCACGCTACATCATAATGGTCCATGTGGTGTATGTTTTAGCTGTCACAAAGTAGGACACCTTGCTAAGGACTGTAAGGGCAAGACCATAGTTACGTGCTTCGGATGTGGGGAACAAGGACACTATCGGAATCAATGTCCTCAAAACCAAGGTCAACAAGTCGAAGGTGCTCATGGGAATGTATATATGTTAGAAGGAGCTCGTCAAGGTATCAACGACGAGGAAGACTGAAGAAGTTCGGAAACTAATAGTCTTATTTCTCCTTATGTATTATGTCGTACTAAGTTTATGTCTTTCATCGTATTCGAAACTTTATAACCTAAGATGTACTACTTTTGCTAAACCACTTGTTGTAATATATTCTCATCTATCGTACTTTATTTCCTTTCGATTCGATATCATTTACGAGGATTTTAATTCTTTTTACCTTAATTATCATTTTAACGACACTTCTCCATGTCTTTTCTCCTCGATGTTCATCACAATTTTAACAACAGTTGACCCAACACCAAACAAACATATGAGTCGATTAGTCCAAGCATTGCATAGTTACTCCTAAATTATACATAGCCTGATCACCTATGTCTAATTCAGGAAGAATCATGCAATGAAGGGAGTAGTAGTCTTATATGAGTAAGCAATTCCGTAATCGAGCCAAATTTTCAAAAGATTTTCTTCAAAACCACTTGTTTCCAGTTTGATCCGCGTGACAGTTCTTGTTTGATGAGTTGCAAAGATCGAGCTAAAAACAAGTTGTTACTTAAACCGATTTAGCCTAATCTCATGACAGTTCTTGTTTGATGAGTTGTGAGATTAAGTAAAAATCGGTTACCAAAAAGTCTTTTGAGGGTTTTGCTCGGGAATGGGAAAGTTTGCTACATCAAACCCTAAACCAGTTAGACCTAACAACGATTGAATTCAGGGACTGAATTCCTTTCTGGATGGGCGAATGTGACAACCCGTACTTTCAGGTCATTTCTCGACACCATTCATGTCTCACTATTTCAACATTTTTAGTAAACTTGGTTTACTTGTTTCAAATTCGCGTAACCTTGGAGGTTTAGCGGCGAATTCATGATCATGACATCACGTACATTTCATATGGACTATGATTAGTCTACATTTCATTGACACCATGTGCATCTCATTGATTCATTCACGACATTTCATTTCACCTCCAACGCGTGATTTTTATATTTATTAATCTTTATCGCGTGAGTTTCTATTTTTAAATATTTAACCCGTTACTTTCAAAAATGATCCCGAGGTATTTTTAAACTTACATTCAGTTCATAAAAACTAAATTTTTAGTTTTTCCTAGTGTTTCAAATTTATTTGGTACTTAAATCATTAAAGTTTAATTATTACGTCGTTTTCTTAAAAATTTCACGATAATTATTTTAGCACTCAATTTTCACAAGGAAAGTATTTTTACAATTTTTATCAACTCAATACAATCTATTTTGACCCAATAAAAACTTACTTGCACCAAAAATTCCCATTTACCTTATAAATTGATTAATACTTACACAATTACTACATTTTTATTAAAGTCTTACAAAATATCTACAAGTAAAGATTTAAAAAAAAAAATATAATAATTGAGGAACAAGATCCCCAAAAATTCGGCTAGGGGAGTGATAGCATTTATGTGTTGGTAATTTTTCTTCCTTGATAACTTAAGTCTACACTCCAACTTCATATCTAATTCTTCACTTCATTTTTCAAATATTCACATAGTTAAGAAAGTTTCTCTCTTCCTTTTGGCTCTCACAAGGACCGGCCACAACAAAGAAATCCAAGGGATCCAAAAATTTTTGCAAGATCAAGAGTTTTTACAACCTAGTTATATCCTTTATATGGTTTTGAAATAAAAACCAAGGATATTTAAGTTAATCCTTGTTACCTACACCTCTTCATTTTCACTAGTAAGCATATTTTTATCATTTTCAAGTTTCCTTATCATTTTCATATGTTTCTTATCATTTTTGGAGCTTATATGCATGCTATGTAGTTTATACCATTTATTTCTTGATTTTTAAGGTTTTATATACTTAATAGTCATCCTATAATTATTCCCAAGTTATTCTTTGGTCTTGATGGTGATTAGGAACCCATGACACCCTAAGAAGGTGTATGGTAGGGTTAGATTAGTTTTGGAGTTGATTTGAAGGGATTAGAATAGGTTTTGTCCGAGAAAAACTATTTTCGTAAACTCTATTTTAGGGTCTGTCCTTAAAACGAATTTCTGGAAAAACCCACTGATGGTACGACATTTTGGCCTTGATTTTTAGAAAATATACTTTAAAACGAATCCGTGGCCGCTTGAACGGATAAAAACGGAGTTATAACGAAGCCGTGGTGAATTTTTAAAGTTTGACGACGAAACGTATTATTTTCTGAAAAAGACAGCATGCAGTTTTTACATATTTCGGGTCAAAAACGAGCCTTAAGCTTCACAAATTATTTCGACTTCTCAAAAATATATTAGTTTACTTCGATACGAAGCTAAGGACATATTTTACGAAGAAAACGGATTTAAAACGACAAAGACATGGCCGTTTTCATAAAGTTGCCGTAAATATTATTTTCTGAAAAACTATATTATTTTTGACGTAACAAGTATTTCATTGGCTATATCGTCCATGTTTGCGGCAGTTTTTAACCATGATGCAAAACTTTTTATAACAAAGTGTCTTCTAGTAAAATCAAGTTCATCGGCCATATTTTTCAAAACAAAAAGCCGTTTGTCAAGCGGAGTCATAGTGAATTATTTACGGATGTTCAAACATTGGCCGAAACTCATTTTCTGCACACAATTCACAAAAACCACCATCTTTAGCCTTTGATATCTTAATGATCGAGACCTTTTGGACGAAAACTCCTGAACTGAAACTTTTAGATATCGATACAAACTTTCCAAAACAGTCGAGTTCGTTCTCTAACGATCGACGTACACTATTTTACGACTACTTTTCTGGAGCCATTTTTGTTGATTTCATGGTTTTTCCGACGACATTGTTTTGCGACGAAAAATGGTAATTTCACCAAAAATCATTATAAAACCATTGTAGGATGACATTTTGACGTAAAAACATGTAAAGTCATTTTTGAAGGGTCGAGACGTCAAAAGAGTATTTTTCGACGACGAGTAATATTTTTAAAAAAACTCGCAAATGGTATAAATAACATACGAAGTGCATGCATAACATTACATTGCAACTCATGACATATCATATCATTCGTCATAGGTCGCGGATAACGCATCTCATTATACCTCAGTGTACTCACTCTTGTCATCTCGTCAGTTTACCAAGTGAGTTTCGTAGCCCCTACTTTTACTTGTTTTCATAACTGTTTTGGGGGAGATACATGCTCAAACTGTTTTCATTTGCGTTCATAAGTACTTTAACTTTATCATGAGTACCATTGTTTCTAAATCAAAGGTTATACTATATAAATTGTTCTTGTTTGCGTGCTACGGTACTTCGTCGTATAACGTTCTAAATCAGTTGACTACTGATATACATTGAGTTAGGTGCTATTGATTATGTGCTATGGTCCTATTGATTAAGTGCTATTGTTCTAGGTCGTGTTAGGTACTATTGTGAATTCATTTGACATCATATGTTTGGAACATAAACTACACACATTCTGGCAGTGGGTTGTGAACACACAGGTTGCAAGTTTTGTATGGGCGGGACTTGGAACTGAGTGGATTTACAATGCCTTTGCTACATAAACGATTTTGAAAGTCTGTACATTTCAACGATTTACAATGCCTTAGCTGCATAAACGATTTTGGAAGGCTTTACATTTCAAAAAAAACTCTATGAACTCACTCAACCTTTGTGTTGACACTTTTAGCATGTTTTCATCTCAGGTATCTAAGGCATTCACATCATGGCATGCATTTGGACACATCATGGAGTCGCGATGACGACGCGTCTCACTTGGGTTTTGCGTACTTTAAAACATCGTTTGAATTGTAACAAACTTATTTCCGCACAAGTTGATTTACATTTGGGACCTACTTTGTAAACTCTGATTATTTTAATAAATCAAACGATGTATTTTTCCAAACGACACTTTAGGTCGTTCAATATAACTGTGATTGTGATGCTATGACAGTCAATCCCCAGGAATTCCATTCCGCTGCAAAACAGGTAATTTGGGGGTGTGACAAATGATATGAAGAAGAAGAGTATGAGAGAGAGAAACATTATTTGTGTTAAGAAAGTAGAGTAACCTTTTGCTAAAAGAGAAAACATGTAGTAAAATAATACTCGTAGTGGTCATATTCCTATTTCCAAGGCAATTTGTCAGTTACATGGTTTTTCCTTTTTATATTTAAAATGCTTATACTTTTATTTCTAGTTTGTGTTGTAATTTAAACATAATTCTTGCTACATATGTAACTCAATGTAATGTACGAGAAACATAAAAAAAATATTCGTAAGTTGCCAGCATTCACACAATAGCTTCAATTAGATATTTGACATTCATTTTCTACACTTATTTTTTATCTTTTTAGTTTCACTTTTCTTATGTCTTTTAAAATTTTCACTTTGTACATGTAAAATACTTGAATTTTAGGTTTAAGTTCATAAAAATATTTGACATATAATGTTTATCAAAATGTTGGTCATATAGATATGTGATAACATGTTAACTCAGATTGGTTTGTGATGTTAACTCAGATTGGTTTGTGCATAGTACATCTTTTCTTTTAGATTAGGAAAATGTGTTGGGAATAATACTAACAGTTACCACTGATAGTCTTGTGGGAGATACTGCTAAAGATTACACTAGCAGTGGAAACTCATTACCACTGTCAGTACATTATTACCACTGCTGTTAGGATAATTGTTATGTATTCGTATATTGATAAGTATAGAAAAGATCTTGTGTATATTCTGTTAATACAAATAAGCCGTAAAAACGTTTATTAATATTTTACGATCTTCTAATGTTTTGTCGATAACAAATGTAAAATCATTTTAACGAAACAAATAGAATACTAAATAGTTTGAGTCAATAGTTTCCTAACACACTTACGTTTTCACATAAAACACTAAAACAAGTATAAGTGATTTTATGATTTAGATACATATGTACAACAACTAGTGTTTACATATTGGGTTAGCATATACTTAAACTAAGTATACTAAAATGGGTAAAAACAAGTATATACTAAATGGGTAAAAACTAGCAAATGGTATTGACCCATAACCCATGGTTTTATATATACCACTTAACCAAGTTCATTGTATCCTTGAGATACATTGTATCTAGAAAGAAAACCATGGATCAACCCATAACCCATGACCCATGACCCATAACCAAAAATACCCATGGGCAAAGAGGAGCGTCCCACGGATCCCTAGCTTTGTGCTAGCCGGATCCCTTGTGGGAGGGATCCGCGGGATCCGGGGAACAGTAGAAAAATTCCTCTATAAATAGAGAGCCATTTCTTCCTTTCTACTCACCACTTTACATATATACTTCCCCAAGTATTATAACCCTCTAACCTCAGATCCAAGTGATCTATGTAGTTTGTCTTTTGTTTTTGTGTGATCTTCTAGGTTCCTCTTAAAGGCGAGATCACCATTTCTTGAAGACGAGCAAGCTCAAGTCCATGAGTTGCCATGCTTCGTCATCATCAAGACAACTAAGGTTCTCTTGATGATAGTTCTTTCTTTCTCCATAGATGTTGGGTTGAAGGCATTAGTGAAGGATGCCTAAAGTGTAAAGATGAAAGCATTAGTGAAAGGTGCTTGTCGTCCGTGTCAAAGCATTAGTGAAGGATGCCGAAAGTGTCAAGATGAAAGCATTAGTGAAAGGTGCTTGTCGTCCGTGTCAAAGCATTAGTGAAGAATGCTAAAGGTGTCAAGACGAAGGCATTAGTGAAAGGTGCCAAGCGTTGTGTCAAAGGCATTAGTGAAGGATGCCTAAGGATCAAATCAAGTGGCATTTGGGAAGAATGCCTAGGTCGTATAATCGATGAGGTGCATCGTTATACATATAAGTATTTGTTTATTTCCAAGGATGGTGATATCCTTGATGGTGTTGTAACAAGGAGTGGATCTCCTTGATATTAGGTGTTGTGTTGTGAAGGGTAGTAGTTCCTCCATAGTAATGGAACTAGGTGCTTAGCCTAGTACCTAATCAAGGGTAGGCGACGTTGTGATAGGATTAGTTCTCCTTGGTGTGAAAGAACTCGGTGGTTAGCCTAGCACCGTATAAAGGGTAGGCGACGTTGTGTTAGGTGTGGTTCGCCTTGGTGTGAAGGAACTCGGTATTTAGCTTTGTACCGGAAAAAGGTTAAGCGACGTTGTGAAGGCTTCTCCGCCATAAGGAGTTGGTGTAGTGTTTACGAACTGTCGAGTAGGTGACTCGGGGAGTGGAGTAGGGTAAGGAAGGTGTCCTTATAGCCGAACCACTATAAATACTTGTGTCGTGGTGATGTGCTTCTTACTCTTTATCTTTCATTACACGTTTATATATCTATCTATCAACGTCCAACATAAACAACCAAATAGATTGACATAAGTCGATCTAAATATTTAAAAGGAAGTTTTAAATTGTTAAAACTATTCAACCCCCCTTCTAGTTTTCCACAATTGGCATCAGAGCTTCGTTACCAAGTTTCTTAAAGTATGTTGTACTTTAAAGACTTGATACGATCCGTGTATGTTTGAAAACTACAAAGAAGGATTTTTTTAAAAAGGTTATATTTCATTTTAAATCATTTTGTTGGACATTGATAGATCATTCTAACAATCTTTGTTTTCAAGAAATCTTCATGCTAGAATCTCTCCAAAATCTTCATCTCTATTCTAAGAATAATGAAGTCAACATTCAAAGAAGGATCTAAAAAGTAATCACAACTTACGTACATCAAGTACAAATGATTATTTTAAAAGCTCATGAAGTATCTTTGGTATTATGCCAAACCAAGAAGCATAGAGGTATGTTTTACTTTTCTTTAGATAGGTTAAATGAGTTTAATTTATTTCATAGTTCTCTTTGTTTAATAATTACTAGCATCGTTAGAAGTCTCTTTCGTCACTTTTCTGTCTTATTCATCATCGGGAATAGTATTCCTTTTGATTCGTCAAACTAATGCCGTCGTCACATATGAACCCTCGATATGTGATTCTTCAAAACCCGTCATCCAAAAACAATCTTCACCTAATACCTCCAAACAAATTTTTTTTGTGAGCTAGTTTATAAGCCTACTATAAAAATAATGCCAAACAACCCTTCTTCTGTCCACAGTAGCCGGATCCCAAATACAAGGGATCCGGGGGAACCGTGGAACAGAACTCAGCTATACGCTTTTAAAAAAATCACCACTGATTCTTTCCCTCTACTCACATAACACAAAAATGACCAAACCACTGATTTCATCCTCATTGGATTCCATATTCTCAAGTATTCCTTCCTAGAACACCATTGTAAGTAGATTACATTAACCTGTTCTAATTTTCATCATCCTCATTCTAGGATTTATGGTTTCACAAATATCTTATCAATTAGTTTAATTAGGGTTTTTCAAAATTAATCATGAAAAGGGGCTTTTAACATAACTAAGTTAACATTGTGTTCACAACATTGTCAATACAAATCAAAACCATAAACCCACCTCAACTAATCTTACCTAACTGAAAATTTTGTGTTTTTAGGACCAACCATGCCTAAAGCCACTCAACAAGATCATCATGATACCGTCCATTACCTTACTCATTATTATCGAAATGAGGAATTCTCAAAAACCGACCGCAAGGTCTTCAAAAAGCTCGAAAAACGACTTATCCACGAAGGTCATGTAATCAAGGAATGTTTCCTTGAGGATACCGACATTCGTCAAGTCTTCTCGGCAATCAATTTTGATTGTCTTCTTGACATTGATGAACAAATTTGTCCGGTCTTCATCTTTGAGTTTTATAGAAGCATTAGGATCATTCGAAACGTCGATGATAACATTTCAATCGCTTTCATCATCAATACACGAAACTTTACTCTTCCTCTCAACACCTTTGCTCAAATTCTTCGTATTCCGTGTGAAGGAATTTGTATGTACTCTCAAGATTGGGCAATTAACACTCAAAACCTTGCACTTGATTCTAAACCAATGTACCATACTCCTCTTGATGAACCCGAAATCATCCGAGACACCATTTTCAAAATAAGAGCCGACCAATCCCGTTTCGATCGAAACAAGAAACTCATTCACCGTAATCCTTTTCAAATGGAACTTTTCGAAATCCATCCCATGTATAGAAAATGGGAAGAAATCCTTAGGGAAAACGTCATAAGCCTAGTTGGAAACAAAGATCATCCAAACGCATGTCTTGTGCAAATGATCTATTGTCTTATCCACCAAAAGCCATTTAATCTCGCCTATTACATGGTAAGGAGAATGGCTGGGGTATTCAAAGCTTCCAACATGGTACTTCCATATGGTATGCTCCTAACACGACTTTGTAAGTATGTTAGTGCATTGCAACCATCCCTTATCAACAATGATCATTTCCTTGCCGATCATGTAATGGTACCTCTTACCAAAATACCCTATAAACGCTTCAAGGTCAATGGAAAAAAACCTAAAGCTCTCTCGGACTCCTCGGAAGGAGAAGAAGAAAATGAAGAAGAAGAAGATGTCGACCCCATAGCCAACATCAAATTGGAACCCTTTGATTACTATGAACAACTTCCAACCATTCCAAACGAAACCGCGGAATTCAAACATTTGAAGGGCATGATTCAAAACCTTGCTTACAACCTCACTAAGCCGTCAAAAAGAAAAAGAAAGGATTGACGAAAGAGACAATAGGAACATGCTTATTTTCTTTTATTTTATAATGATTACTCTTTTGCACTATTGGTCTGTGGTAATTTGGATATCATTACTTTATCATGTTTGTATAAGTAGTGCTTTGTGATGACATGCTTGTTCCCTTGCTTAGATTAACGATTTATCAGTATGCAAAATCTGCACATCAATTCTGTGAAGATTCTGATACGCAAATGCCGGATCCCTAGGATTAGCCTAGACGGATCCCTCCCTTGAGGGAACCGTGGGATCCGTGACATCAAATCAGCAATACAACATCCCTTACAACAAGATAACTTTCTAGATAACATCACATTAGCTAAACATATGATATTAGAACCCAACTAAGTCCACTTCAAGGATGAGAAAGGCTTAGACTCATTTATGGCTTACTTAAGATCTTAGTCAAAATGCTTCTTGATTTATCAGCACATCAAAACTCACCATATTTCTGCTTCAACACTCACAAATTATTTCTTATCTTTCAAAACACCTAAGTGGACATATTGAACAGTTTTAGGAAATTGTTTCTAGTCATCTTTATCTCAAAGTGGGTCAAAAATTAGTTTTTCAATTCTTGTAATTTTTAAGGAATTTTCAAATTTCACCTCAAGCTAAAATCTGATTTATAGGATCATTTATTATGACTTGACACCACCAAAACCCTTAGTGTTATCCTTGAACATCCATTGGTAGTCATCTAGTCCCATCTTCTTTCCATAAAAAGCAATCATTTGCTAAAACACTCATTACTCTTGATCATTCAAGTGTACCCTCATCTTAGGAACTTAGGAGGACTAAAATACTCAAAATAATATAGGGTCTAGCTTTTAGAAACTTGACTTCTAACCTGTCATAACTGCTGAGAGCCGGATCCCTAGGATTAGCCTAGACGGATCCCTCAAGTGAGGGAACCGTGGGATCCGGGTGACAGTTTATGTCAAACCTTGCTAAAACAATCATTTTCACTCATCTTCCTAACTCAAACACTCCATCTCATCTTAAATGAGTTCCTAGATCAGTGAAACTCTGAACTTCAACCTTGTGCATGATAATAATCACATCTCTAAGAATATTAGTGGCTTAAGTCTTAAATGCACTTGCCAAGTTCTTCCCTTTATAAGCCATATTGCCAAGAACACTTTAGTCATCAAACACAAACACAATTATCAGCAATTGCAACCATCTCCCTTAATCATTTCATCATGAGAAAGGCTCCTAGTGCTAACTCATCCACTCAAGAACCACCCAAGAAACTTGCTAGGATCATATACGAAGTTTCCTCAACCGAATCATCTCCGGTTAAGTCCACTAATGCTAGGATTTCTCCTACACCAAGGAAACCAATCAAACTAATCCCCAATAAGAGTGTTCCCACTAGGATTTCATCACCAAACTCTACTAAACCAAACATACCCTCCACAAGTCAACCAATCATTAGTACCTAGAGCCACCTCACAATCATCTCCACATTCTCACAATGTAGAAGACTTACCTCCTTGGCCATCTCACCTTCCGCTACTACCAACAAATTCACTTGAAAAGATTGAGCAAAAAAATCAAAGTGTTGAATCAACACTTGCTCCAAAATCAAACTCTCTCATTCCCCCCAATAGTCCATTTTGGATTATGAGAATACATCAAAGTCAACCACCCAACCACATGAAAGTTGATGCTTCTTTACCTTCACCCTCAAACATTGTAGAGCCATCACTTAATGATCCTCCACCAATTCTTCCTTCATTTGAAGATCCTCAACCCACTTCACTTGAACTTCCACTTCAAGAAATTCAAAACCATGACAAGGATTGCTATCATTGTAAACATGTTGAAAGGTTGATACATGAACTACGTGAAGAGCAACGTTTCATGTTTTATCACCTCCTCGAACATTTCGAAGAGGTCAACAAGCCTAAACTACAATGAGCATCATAGTCACAAGCTCAAACTTAGAACGTTTAGGAAACTTATCTCATCCTTGATCATCAGTAAGCTTTTAGTTGAATCTTGAGTTTGGGTAACTCATTAGCATTAGTAGCACTTGTATGGCTAGTTCATTCTCTTAGTTTTAGAGATTTGTTTGATCATCTCTTGGTTTTATTGTATGAATATCTATATGCCATAATTGTTTTGTGCTTTGTGCTTTGTGATTGCTATATCATATACTACTTCACATCTTCATTATCATTGATTGAAACACTTTCATTGCTGAAGAAACTGTCAACAGACAGCCAGATCCCTCCAAAATACCTAGACGGATCCTTACAAGAAGGGAACCGTGGGATCCGTGGTACAGAAGCACAAATTTCTACTAACTTGAGTTTTATTTGCAGGAAATTATGCACTATACTCTTGTTTTCTAACCTTTACTTTGTAGATTTTCAAAATACACATGAAGATTTTGACACCATAAAGCTAGGGGGAGCTTTGTGTCAAACGATATTGCAAAAACATTTGCAACTTAATCCGATTTTGGATTATACTTCATGATAACTAAATCTGATTTTGGATTATACCCCATTGCAACTTTGCAATCTTCAAGGGGGAACACGTTTTTCGTCACTTAGACGAACCATTTGCAAACACATTAGTTTATTTACGTTATGTATTTGACGCCCTCTCAAAGGGATGGACTCATCAAGGGGGAGTTAAGACGAGTACCATTCCCGTCACTTGCTCTCTTTACATTTTTACATATTTTTTTAAAAATTGTGTTAGTTTCTTTTAACACTTTTTGTTTCGACAAAAAGGGGGAGAAGAAAGTAAAAACTACTAATTCAAATTTGCTACGAATTTTAGTTTTTTCTTAAAATAATTTTATGTTTTGTCATCAACAAAAAGGGGGAGATTGTTAATACAAATAAGCCGTAAAAACGTTTATTTATATTTTACGATATTCTAATGTTTTGTCGATAACAAATGTAAAATCATTTTAACGAAACAAATAGAATACATAAATAGTTTGAGTCAATAGTTTCCTAACACACTTACGTTTTCACATAAAACACTAAAACAAGTATAAGTGATTTTATGATTTAGATACATATGTACAACAACTAGTGTTTACATATTGGGTTAGCATATACTTAAACTAAGTATACTAAAATGGGTAAAAACATGTATATACTAAATGGGTAAAAACTAGCAAATGGTATTGACCCATAACCCATGGTTTTATATATACCACTTAACCAAGTTCATTGTATCCTTGAGATACATTGTATCTAGAAAGAAAACCATGGATCAACCCATAACCCATGACCCATAACCAAAAATACCCATGGGCAAAGAGGAGCGTCCCACGGATCCCTAGCTTTGTGCTAGCCGGATCCCTTGTGGGAGGGATCCGCGGGATCCGGGGAATAGTAGAAAAATTCCTCTATAAATAGAGAGCCATTTCTTCCTTTCTACTCACCACTTTACATATATACTTCCCAAGTATTATAACCCTATAACCTCATATCCAAGTGATCTATGTAGTTTGTCTTTTGTTTTTGTGTGATCTTCTAGGTTCCTCTTAAAGGCGAGATCACCACTTCTTGAAGACGAGCAAGCTCAAGTTCATGAGTTGCCATGCTTCGTCATCATCAAGACAACTAAGGTTCTCTTGATGATAGTTCTTTCTTTCTCCATAAATGTTGGGTTGAAGGCATTAGTGAAGGATGCCGAAAGTGTCAAGATGAAAGCATTAGTGAAAGGTGCTTGCAGTCTGTGTCAAAGCATTAGTGAAGGATGCCGAAAGTGTCAAGATGAAAGCATTAGTGAAAGGTGCTTGTCGTCCGTGTCAAAGCATTAGTGAAGAATGCTAAAGGTGTCAAGACGAAGGCATTAGTGAAAGGTGCCAAGCGTTGTGTCAAAGGCATTAGTGAAGGATGCCTAAGGATCAAATCAAGTGGCATTTGGGAAGAATGCCTAGGTCGTATAATCGATGAGGTGCATCGTTATACATATAAGTATTTGTTTATTTCCAAGGATGGTGATATCCTTGATGGTGTTGTAACAAGGAGTGGATCTCCTTGATATTAGGTGTTGTGTTGTGAAGGGTAGTAGTTCCTCCATAGTAATGGAACTAGGTGCTTAGCCTAGTACCTAATAAAGGGTAGGCGACGTTGTGATTGGATTATTTCTCCTTGGTGTGAAAGAACTCGGTGGTTAGCCTAGCACCTTATAAAGGGTAGGCGACGTTGTGTTAGGTGTGGTTCGCCTTGGTGTGAAGGAACTCGGTATTTAGCTTTGTACCGGAAAAAGGTTAAGCGACGTTGTGAAGGCTTCTCCGCCATAAGGAGTTGGTGTAGTGTTTACGAACTCTCGAGTAGGTGACTCGAGGAGTGGAGTAGGGCAAGGAAGGTGTCCTTGTAGCCGAACCACTATAAATACTTGTGTCGTGGTGATGTGCTTCTTACTCTTTATCTTTCATTACACGTTTATATATCTATCTATCAACGTCCAACATAAACAACCAAATAGATTGACATAAGTTGATCTAAATATTTAAAAGGAAGTTTTAAATTGGTAAAACTATTCAACCCCTCCTTCTATTTTTCCACATATTCTATATTGGTAGGATTATACTTATCTTGTAAAGGACTCCTTGTGCTATAAAAGGAGGTCCTAGGTCATTGCTTAGCATACGTATCATTCATATAAGCTTCAAGGTGTAACCCTAGTGATAAGCAAGATCACTCGTATTATTTCTTAATAATATTAAAGCTTAGTGTTAAACTGTTCTCACTTACATTACTTCATATAAACCATCTTCTAGTATTACTAAGTATATTCCGCGTGCTTATTAATATATATCAAAGTATCACTAACACAAGGTGTGTGTTTAGATCCATCAGGTGGTATCAGAGTGAAGGTTCTGATATTTTGATTTAGAAGATACAAGGAATAAGCTTAACCTACTCACTCAAATCAATGGAGATGGAAAACAACCAGTCCAACTCTTCTGCAAGGCTTCCTAAGCTCAAACTCAATGAGTTTGAGATGTGGAGGATAATGATTGAACAATATTTTTCTCATTCAAGACTATGCTCTATGGGAGATCATCTTAAGTGGTGATTCCTTCAAGTCTGTAACTAAGACTGAGAAAGTTGGTGACATAGATATAGTAACATTTACTGTACCTGAGACTAATGATGAAAGAGAAAAGAAGAAGAATGATCTGAAGGCCAGAAGTTTGTTACTATTGACTCTTCCTAGAGACTAAATCATTGCTTTCAGCAAGTTCAAGACTGCAAAAGAACTTTTTGAAGATATTTGCTCAGTGTTTGGTGGCAATGATGCTATAAAGAAGACACAAAAGACAATGTTGAAGCAAAGTTATGAAAACTTCTCTGCTTCAAGCAATGACTTACTTGACAGCATCTTTACCAAACTCCAGAAAATTGTCACACAACTGACTGTGTTTGGCATTGAGGTAGAAAAGGAAGACCTCAATTTGAAGTTTCTAAGAAGTTTGCCTTCCGAGTTTCATACAAATGTTACAGTCTGGGAAAATAAACCAGATGTTGAAACTATGAAGCTCAATGATCTTTACAATAACTTCAAACTCATTGAACAAAGACTGAAGAAGGCAGGGAAACTTGGTACAAGCTCTAGCAGCTTGCCATTGTTGTCAACCTCTGTAGACAGTGATGATTATGAAGATGACAATGATGATGATTTTGCCACTGCTGGTTCTACTGTTTCCACTGGTAATGCTATTGTTACCACTGCATGTTCAAAGAAGAAGGTTGCTGGTATTGGAGATCCTACCTTTTATGCTTTTATCTCCACTCAAGTTAATGGCTCTATATTAACTCATGAAGACATAGAGCAAATTGATAAAGATGACTTGGAGGAGATGGACATAAAATGGCAGATAGCTCTTCTTAGTATGAGGGCTAGGAAATTCTACAAGAAGACTGGCAAGCCAATTCACATCAATGGTGGTGAAACTGCAGGGTTCGATAAAAAGAAAGTAGAGTGTTTAAACTGTCACAAGTTGGGGCATTTTGCTAGAGAATGCAGAAGACCAAGAAACCAGGACAAAAGGTCTACTTGGTACAAGCAAAAGAAAGAACCAATTCTGGAAGAACCAAAGGCAATGCTGGCAATTGATGGTGTAAGCTATGATTGGAGTTTCATGGCTGGTGGACAAGAGGAAGAACCTTCAAATGCTGCTCTTGTGTCTACTGAATTTGCTCTCATGGCTTTCTCTGACTCTGAGGTACAAAACTTTGAAAGCTGTTCTAAAACATGTAGGGCTTCTAGAGAAGTTGAAAGGCTTAATGAATTATTTGACAACCAAAGAACAGAGTTGTTTGCTGCTAATTATACTGTGTCAAACCTTAGAAGAGGCATAACTGTTTTAGAAACACAAATAGAGCATTATAGAGAAAATGAGTCAAAATATAATGATGACATGATTGTTCTTAGAAGAGAGATAGATCATAAGACAGTAGTGAATGAGGCACTAAAAGAAGAGTTTGAAAAACTTAGAAAGATAAATGAGAATGTCAATTTAACTGTTGACACCTGTTATTATCAGTCTAAGTCAATTGATAAAATTTGGAATGCTCAGATTACTAGTAAAGTTAAGTCTGGTATAGGATACAACACTGCTCCTCCACCACTAAGGGGTGTTCCATCACCTCCTGGCATAGATTTAGCTCATACATGCCTAGAAGATTTTCAGGAACCTATTCGTGAGTATGGTCCTCTCAAATTTGTGACAAGTGGGGAAGAGGTTAAGCATGAAACTGATGTTTTTGAAAGTGCTAGTGACTCATTAGTTGTAGATGAAAATGTTAAAAAGAATGTAGAGGCTTCTATCCCAAAAAGTTGTTAATACTATTACAGAGGAACCTAGGAAACAAGTTAACAAGCCTAAATCAACTGTAAGGTATGCTGAGATGTATAGAAACAAGCCATCAACTCCTAGGGGTAACCAGAGGAGTTGGAACCATGTTAAATCTCAACAACTAGGTAGTGATTTTGTGATGTACAACAAAGCATGTTATATTTGTGGTAGCTTTTATCATTTACATGATAATTGTGACTATCATGTTGGGAGAAGGGAAGTCCATGGAAATAAAAGGGTGGAGTCAAAAAAAGTTTCAAAACAATTTACACCCTAATTCACACAGCAAAATGATTCCAAGAGCAGTTCAACTAAGAAGTGGTCTTAAAACTCTTGCCACTGCTAAAACTGTTAACACTGCTCACCCTAAATCACCTGTTACAAGTGCAACGCCCAAAACAACTTTTGAAAAATCTGCACAAATAGGGAAAAGGTATTTTCAAACTAAAAGGGTTCAAAATAACCAAAATTGGGTACCTAAATCTAAACCAACAATTACCACTGCTCAACCAAAAGTTCCCACTGCAAGGGTTGTAAACAAGACCAAGGGTAACATGGGAAATGCTGTGAAGGCCTCAGCACGTTGGGAATGGAAACCTAAAGGAATTATCTCATCAACCAATCCCAATGGTGTATCAATGACCATTGACAGATATAACTATATTGATACACGAGGCAGATCCAAGTCAATCATGGCTTGGGTCCCCAAAGGAAACTAACTCCTTTCTTATATGTGCAGGAACATCCAAGGACAAAAAGATCAGATCAAGGCTACACAGATAGTGGATGTTGAAGGCACATGACTGGCAACAAGTCCTATCTCTCAGATTTAGAACATTATGATGGGCAGTATGTCAGCTTTAGAGGTGAAGTTAATAGTAATGTCACTGGTAAATGAGTAATTTATGACAACCAAAATGATGCAAGAAATCTTAAGCAAAAGAAAAGCATGGATTATTATTATTTTTATTAAACAAATCTGCACACAGGGTGCAGAAGGTACATCCATCAGGTTCAGATAACCAGCATCATTACATAACAGGAAAAACTGAAAACAACACACAACAACCTACTACATACACAAGCTTCACATCCTACCCCAACCCAACCCCAACCTAACCACCAACTACCACCTAAGGCTTCTTAGGGAAGGCCCACTCTGGCATCTCTTTGGGTGCCATTCGCCTATCTATCTCCCTCCACACCTTGGGGCATGCTAGCCCCATCACCACTCCACCAACAGGTGGTGAGGAAGATGAAGGACCCACTGGTGGTGGTGCTGTCAATAATGGTTGAAAAGGTGGTGCTTGTAGCTCTCTGGGTAGAAGCACTGTAGCAAGGGGAGGGACCACAAGGACTCTTGCAGATGTTTCATCATCTGTGCCTTCATATAGAGAAATGTAGCTTGAAATGAAATATGAGTTATCCTCTTTGATGATGGCATCCTGAGGCATTGGTTGGAGAGATGAAGGACCAACAACTGAGGAGTTTGTGAGAGCTGAATGAGTTCTCTTTCTTGAAGCAACCTCCTCAAACACCTCTCTCTTCGTTCTACCAGGATTGTTCAGAACATAATGCCAAACGCTATCATCCCAAACATCCGAAGATGAGCTGTCAGATGAAACATTGATAGGGTTTGTATGACTCATGGTGATTTTTGGAGAGAAGTAAGTTTGTGTAAGAGAAATGTTTTTGGAGTATGTGTGATATGAGTGGTTTGTGTGTTTTTGATGCTTAAATACAAGTTAAGCAGGATTCAGTAAGTTAATGTGAGGAAGGTATAAGTTGTTGAGGAGTAAATGAAGTCTTTGACTTTGGTGGCATTGATAAATAACTTGCAGTTGACTCGTTGACTGGGTGGTTTAGTACTGTTTTAACCACTGCCAACAGAAATTTTATTCACTTCAAGTTATTTACTAATCACTTCTAACCTTAACAATGCTTTCTGTGTTTTGTCTATGTTTGTGATATGCAGGTTTGAAGGACTACTTGTATGCATTGGAGCTGTTGTTGTTTAGTGCTTGTATTTTTAGTTGTCCACTAGTTTTTATGCAGAAAATAAGGCTAACAGTGGAAACTATAATGCAAGCAGTGGAAAAAGTTACTCTCATAGTGGAAAAAGTAAAACTGAGAAATTTCATTCCATATGAAAGATCCATTACATTCAAAGAGGGAGTGCTATCAACCACAATCAAACACAAAAGACAACAACCTAACACATCCTACATCCCTACACCCTACATCAGCTACTCCATTGGCTTCTTGCCCTTGCCCTGATAGTCATGCTTGTTCTTCTGTGCTCTCTTCCTCTTGTTCTCAAAGGTTGACTGCATTCTTGGACAAGCAAGACCAAGAACTTGTGGAGGAGGCCTTGGTAGTCTTGCAGGTTTCTCTGGTATAGAGATTTTCTTCATATTGGAGATAGATGTTCCCAAAGCCTTTGACAGAGCACTTGACAACTTCTTGGACAAGGCATAGGTTTCATCATCATCATCATCTGATGAGCTGGAGTAGAACTCAACAGAAGGTGCAAGCTTCGCAACAGGCTTCACAGTCTTCTTAGTAGGCTCCTTGTAAGAAGAGCTAGTGGAATAGCATGGAATGTATTCCCACTTTGATATCTCTGTGTTAGAGGAGGAATTTGATGAGATGTCAATGATGTTTGGAAGATTGCTCATAGCGATTTTTAGGGTTCTTGTGCTGGTACAAATGTGTTTTGATACAGATTATGCAGAGTCAAATCACTTTATATAGACAAAGTCAATCAAAAGGTTTAATTTACGAAGATATTTACTTTTACCTATTTTGGTAAGTAAATATAGATATTATTGGGTTGACTTTGGGAAGATATTGTATTACAACAAGTCGGTTATGCATATTCTTTGTATTATGCTAACACTTGCAGGTTCATAACAAAGCAAAGATGGGAGTTGATCTTAAAAGGTGTGTAACTGAGACACACAACAAATGGTTATTGATTCACCATGTCTAATCCACATAAGAATCAACTAGTCCAGAGCAAACGGCTACTGGTAAAGACTTGAAAAATCCGTTTATGGTTGATAGTTTACCAAAAACTATATGGTTATCAACTCACCATATTCTTTATGATTAAGAGTTGGCTAGTCCATAGCAAACGGCTCATGGTAAAGACATATCAAATCCGTTGATAGTTGGTAGTTTGCTAAAAACTATGATAAAGAGCAGTTCAATTTTCATATGTTTTTCTTTACCACTGCTCTTTGAAAATCTTTGTGAAAAATTACCACTGCTAGTTCACAGTTTCTACTGACAGTGTTATTTTTACCACTGTTGATCTAGCCGTTACAACTGTTGTGTCAGTAACTAATTTTTTACTAGCCGTTGAAGAGAAATTTCTTTCCATATATATAGGGTAAATTTTTAGAAGATTATCTACTTTCCTAATTGATATTTATCCTCTAAAGATAAATTTTTTCCTTAGATAATCTTTCTTGCGCAAAAATCTTAAACCCTACCACTATATATCTTTCTCTCAATTGGCGAGTTCTTTATACCATTCATACTGACACGATCTATTTTTCATCAAAAGATTCTATGGCACCTATCACTTTTGCAGATGAGCACAACCAAGTGGCCTACTTGAAAAAGTCAAACGAGAAGAGTGGCCCTGTTTTTCATCAGATTGTGGACTTTCTAAACACTACCCATATAAGGTATGCTTTACTTCTAAATCCCACAATCTATATCTCTCAAATCAAACAGTTTTGGACTTCTGTTCAGTCCATAACCATTGAAAATAGAGATACACATGAAACAGTGGATGCTCTTAGAGCCACTGTGGATGGGGTAATCATTGATGTTACTGAGGCATCCTTGAGGAGAATTCTCCAATTGGATGATCTCAATGGTATCATCACATTACCCATGCCAGAAATTCATACACATCTTTCATCCATGGGGTATGATACCACTGACAAAAAGGCTACTTTCAAAAAGAGTGGTTTCTGTCCTCATTGGAGATTTTTGATACATACTCTTTTACATTTCCTAAGTCCTAAGAAAACCTCTTATGAACAATTCAGTTCAACAATGGCTTACCCTTTGGTTTGTTTAGCCACTGATAGGATTTTTAATTGGTCAAACTATATTTTCACAAGTATGAAAGGCAATGTAAAGAGTTCAACAAAAATTTTGATGTATCCAAGGTTTGTACAAGCATTGTTAAATGAATTTCAACTGCAACCCCATACAATAGTTTTCAAAATCCGTTGCCTTAAGCCTAAAGTTTTTCAAAACATGAACAAAGATGGAAATAGGACTATTACACCACTTTTTCCTCAAATGCTTGCAAAGATTTCACAGGTACAAAATTCACCAATAATCACTGTTCCAAACATTGATTATACTCCACCAGTTTCTCACACCTATGAAAGGAGGTCAAAACAGCCAAATTCTCTCATTACAACACAGCATGTCCCTGATCCTTTTGGTTTAGGAACAAGCAGTGGTGGTTCCAGGCTTCAACCTAGTCCAACTAGGGAGGAACCTGAGCCAATGCCCCATGATTCACCTCTCCCAACAGGTTACACAATTCGAAGTGTTGAGGGCAGTGGGCAACGTATGGATTTGATGGCACTTTGTACAACATTAGCTAAGCAGGTTGAATCTCTGGAGAAAGACTTGGCACAACTGAAGGAGCAACATGCTAAGGATATCACACAGTTGAAAGAAGGGATTCAGACCTTGAAGGAAGAGTTTCAGGGGTTAAAGCAAAGAAAAACTGCAAATATAGTGATATCATCTCCATCCTCACCTCATAATGGTGACTCAGAAGCTTTCAGTGAAGATTTTGGGAATTCTCCCAAACAGGGGAGGAAAACAGATGCTGAAACCAAGGGGAGGAGAATTGATTTTGGAGATAAAGGTGTTACAAGTAAAGGTACTGAGGGAGCTGATACTCAAGAAGATCCTCAACAGCAATCAGAACAAGCAACAATTTTCACTGATGCAGCTGCAACTGCAGATTTTACCACTGATACAATTTCCACTGCAGAGCCAATAGTTCCCACTGTTGGACAAGATGCTACCACTGCAATTGAAGAAATTGAAAAGCAAAAGAAAGAAAAAGGTAAAACTATTATGCAAAGCAAGGAGCAAACAAGAAGAAAAATTTCAAAGAAAGAACAAGCTCAGATTGCTCATGATGCTGAAGTTGCTAGAAAGATTAATGAAGATGAAGTTGCAGCAAAGAAAAAGCTTGATGAATTGGAGATTGCTAGCTTTATGGAGGCTAAAAGGCTGGACAGAATGGAAACCACTGAAGATCCAGTTTCCACTGCTCCAAATACAATACTTATAGAAAAGACTCCAGAATTTAGCTATGTACCTACAGACCAAGAGATTGATTTCTTGATTGCTAATGATCCAGTGATCAAGAAGAAAGCAATTGACCTTATAGCATATAAGTCTTTAACTAAAGAACAAAGAACTGCACAGTTGAAGGATTTTATTCAGATGAAGAATAGCCAAGCACTTCAAGATGTAATCAGTTCAGTCAGAAAAGGTCAAAAGAAACCAAGGCAACCAACTAAGGCACAGTTATTGCATACATGAAGACTTATTGTTGCAATGTTGGTGGCTGGAAAAGACATCAATTCAAAGGAATGCATGATGATCAAGTTGAAGGTATCTACTATAGAGTTCAAAGACAAGATAAAGATTTCATTCCAATGGACTCTGAAGAAGAAAAAAGAAGGTATCCTAATCTGAAGAGAAAGGCGAAAGAAAGTGATTCTCAGACATTTAAGAAGACAAAGTTTGCTGAAAAACAAGAAGTTCCAACTGAGAAATTCACTGAAGAACAGCTGACTAAAATGATATTGATAGAAGAAGAAGATTTTTATCCAGAACCACTGCAAGTCAGACATCCTATTGTTGACTGGGAAGTTTACACTGATAGCAATTTTGCACCAACATGGAAGATTACAAGGCTTGGTGGTGAAACTTCATCATTCATAGATTTTGAAGAACTTATCAAAGCATGTGACAGAGATGATCTTGATACATTGTGGAGATTAGTTCAAGAAAGGTTTGATGCTGAAAATCTTAAAGATAGGAAGGAAATGCAGTTATGGATAAATCTTAGAAGGCTCTATGAACCAGATGCAAATGATGATTTCTGGAAATTTGCATGTTCATGTCCTGGTACTACATGGACTTACTATGATTCATGTGAAGTTCATCATGTTTCTACATCAGATGGAGTGGATGCATTCATGTTTGCTGAGAAAGAATACTCACTCAGAGCTGGAACTCTCACTGTAATGCTGTGTACAACTATAAGAGTCCATGAAGATACTGAGAAGGTCAGAGCTTTGCTACATAGGCTTCAAGATTAATGTTCAAGAGCTATTCAGGCGTTAAGAAGAAAGTGAAGTGTTTGGAAGAATTCCCAAATCCTTGCAGATAATGAAGATTGAAGAAACTTATTAATTTGCAGAGAAATCATAAGTTTAGGGGAGGATTGTTGGGAATAATACTAACAGTTACCACTGATAGTCTTGTGGAAGACACTGCTAAAGATTACACTAGCAGTGGAAACTCATTACCATTGTCAGTACATTATTACCAGTGCTGTTAGGATAATTGTTATGTATTCGTATATTGATAAGTATAGAAAAGATCTTGTGTATATTCTATATTGTTAGGATTATACTTATCTTGTAAAGGACTCCTTGTGCTATAAAAGGAGATCCTAGGTCATTGCTTAGCATACGTATCATTCATATAAGCTTCAAGGTGTAACCCTAGTGATAAGCAAGATCACTCGTATTATTTCTTAATAATATTGAAGCTTAGTGTTAAACTGTTCTCACTTACATTACATCATATAAACCATCTTCTAGTATTACTAAGTATATTCCGCGTGCTTATTAATATATATCAAAGTATCACTAACACAAGGTGTGTGTTTAGATCCATCAAAATGATTTGTACTAAAAACATGCCTAAGAATAAGATGATGACAAGTGAAAAATTCAAAAGTGAAGATTTAGAGAGAGAAAATGTATGAGTGATATGTAAAATTGTTAATGGATTAGGCATGAGTTTAGGCATATATGTTAGGCCTCCATATCATTGCTCTTTAGATTAAGTAATAAGGATTAAAAAAATATATATACAACAACATGTTAAAAGCCAATAATTATTAGATTAAGTAAAGTAAATTAAAAAACTTGTCCAAGATTTTATTGAATTGATATGCGGGTTTTGTTTACAAGTTGTATCCTTAGAAGATAGCGCAATGTTTGTTTATAATATCTTGTACTCAATTTTCAATAGTCATGCTCCGGGCATCAAAAACCTGCTTCGCCCAGGGTATCAAAAAGCTCAGGACCGGCCCTGGGTAGAAGGGTTCGAGTGTCGTATTAGTATATAGAAATCTCTAAGGTATTAAGATCATATAAAGTAAGCATATATAAAAATTGCACACATGTTTCTCTAAAGTGTTTTCAAGAAAACTCCCATCTTTCGTGTTAATACAAATAAGCCATAAAAACGTTTATTTATATTTTACGATCTTCTAGTGTTTTGTCGATAACAGATGTAAAATCATTTTAACGAAACAAATAAAATACGTAAACGGTTTGAGCCAATAGTTTACTAACACACTTACATTTTCATATAAAACAATAAACAAGTAATAGTGTTTTCATGTTATAGTAATGCATATGTATAACAACTAGTGTTTACATAATGGGTATATATATACATACTTAGTATGTATTGTATGGGGTAATATAATGGGTAGAAGTCTAAGTATTTGACACATTGACTTAATACATTGAATATAGTTGGGTAAAGCCCAAAGTCCATGACCCATACCCATGAAGCATGATCCATAACCCATGACCCATTGCATGACATCATGCATAAGTCATAATGGGTATTATCCATAACCATGGAGCTAACCCATGACCCATTGACTAGATGCATTGCATCTTCTGGATACATTGTATCTATTTGGATACCTATGGTTCAAAGTCTACAACCCATGATCCATGATCCATGACCCACAACCCATTTAGGGGGAGCGTCCTACGGATCCCTATGAATACACTAGACGGATCCTTCAAGCAAAGGATCCGTGGGATCCGTGGGACAGTAGTGATTTTTGTCTATAAATAGTGAGCCATTTCTTCATTGTAAGTTGCCACTTCTACACATACTTTCTCCTAGTATTGTAAACTCTCTAACCTCAGATCCAAAGGATCTTTCTATGTAGTTTGTGTTTGTTTTTGTGTGATTCTCTATGTTCCTCTTAAAGGCGAGATCACCACCTCTTGAAGTCGAGCAAGCTCAAGTCCATGAGTTGCCTAGCTTCGTCATCATCAAGACTACTGAAGTTCTCTTGTTAATAGTTCTTTCTTCCTCTCTAGAAGTGTTATGTTGAAGGCATTAGTGAAGGATGCCAAAGGAGTCAAGTCGAAGGCATTAGTGAAAGGTGTCGAACGTCCGTGTCTAGGGCATTAGTGAAGGATACCAAAAGGGTCAAGTCGAAGGCATTAGTAAAAGGTTCCAAAAGATCGTGTCAAGGGCATTAGTGAAAGATGCCAAGGGTGTACAATCGATATGGTACATCGATGTACAAATATAGATAGGTTTTTTCCAAGGATATTGATATCCTTGATGATGTTGTAATAAGGAGTGGGTCTCCTTTGGGATAGGTGTCGTGTAGTGTTGGGTAGTATTTCCTCCATTATAATAGAACTCGGTATCTAGCCTTGTACCGAATAAAGTGTAGGCGACGTTGTGATAGGTTTGGTTCTACCTCGTGGAAGAACGCGATGTCTAGCCTTGTACCGGAAAAAGAGTAGGCGACGTTGTGAAGGCTTCTCCGCCATAAGGAGTTTATGTCGTGTAGTGCTTACGAACTCTCGAGTAGGTGACTTGGGGAGTGGAGTAGGGCAAGGATGGTGTCCTTGTAGCCGAACCACTATAAACACTCGTGTCATGGTTTTGTGTTTCTTACTCTTTACCTTTGCATTACATATTACATATTTATCTATCAACATCCAACATACACATTTGAATAAATTGACATAAGTCGATCTAAATATTTTAAAACAAAGTTTTAATCGGTAAAACTATTCAACCCCCCTTCTAGTTTTCAACAATTGGTACCAGAGCTTCGTTACCAATTTTCTTAAGAGTATATTGTACTTTTAAAAACTTGATACGATCCTTGTATGATTGAAAACTACAAGAAAGGAAATTTCTTAAAAACAAAAGGTCACATTTTTAAAATCATCATATTTTATAATGTTGGATAAATGATAGATCTCTCTAATATTTTCATTGTTGAGAATACTCCATACTAGGATTTGGGCATCCTAAGAAGATCATGAAGAATTTCACTTTAATATTTCTTTTCTCAAAAAGAATATATAGCAAAGGTATGTTTTTTAATAAATTACTTACAAATAAATTATTTTCGTATATTTTAGAGTAATTAATAATATCATTTGGTATAAAACATGATTAAGATTAGTAGTCTCATTATGCTTTCCTAAAAATCACTAAAGTTGTTATCTATATATTCATCATCAAGAATAGTATTCTTCGTTGATCTCTATAGACAAAACTACGAGTGATAATGATATCTCGGCTATTCGAGAACCTTGGTCATCACTCCTCACATAAGGTTATTGACATTTCATCTATGTCAATAAGTATCGATGTGAAACTCCTCATATTATGATAAAATAGGATTTTATCATAATCTCTAAAACTTCCCAAAGAATTATGATTTATTCATAAAAAGGGAACCTCGTCAAATAGGACTATTAAAACACGTCAAAACCCAAAACCATAAGTTATAGAGCATAAACATCAACCCTAGCCAAGAATTAGAACTCTGATGTGCTCCGGTTGGTGCAAGTTTTAAAAATTTATAATCACGAATTAACCGTATAACCTTTTAACACATACGAGCAAGTATACTCGTCCGCAATAGCAAAGTTTGGTAAGTCGAGATCGTCCCAAGGGATTTTTGTTTTGAAATAGATTTTATTAAAAAAAAGGTTTCTAACAAGAAAGCTTGTCAAGGCTCCCTCGAATAAGTGTTCTAGTGAAAATACGAATCAAGAATAAAAATATATACTTGTGTGAAGTCTCATAATCAACCATAGATAATGTTCATAAAGGTTTGGTGTATACTCTTAGTATGATGCACAAATCATAAGCAAATGATTCCCCAACCATGGTATTTGTTTGTAAAAATCATTCTAAGAACAAAAACATTTAGGTAATCCTTTCGGTCCTTATCCCAATGATTATCCTATAAAAGTTCCATTTGTTTGCAACATGTTCTCATTAAATTTGTTCTTACGAATCTTTCGACCCTTCGTGATGAAAACGCTCCTAGTCTTGTTTTAATAAGCAAAACATGGTGGATGTCAATCACCATATCCCCATACTAGTTTGTCACAACACTTTTTGGAATAAAACACAAGAGAAATCCTTTCGGTCCTTTTTCTTAAAACATGTTTTATTGACAAATCAATCCAAGACTAGTATTTTTCCAACAAACTCATTTAAACAAGATCATATATACATGCATCACATTTTGAGAACATTATTATGATTAATCACATTTCAACACACAAGTATATCACAAACTACTCCATGAAAACAATCATATCTAAACACAAGTCATAACAAAGTAATTCAAACAATTCAAGAGAATAGATTTCCATAACAAAGTTCATAGAATACCTAATCTTTTGTGATTACAAGAATTAGAAATCGTGGAATGTAGCAACCACGCGCCTCCAATCACCTAGGATCACCGCACAACTCCAAACTACCGAAACAATGGACAAGAATGGTTCCTTCCTTGCTTCTGGACGTTTTCCAGTAACTACTAAGCTTTTGGGTTGAGATAAATGGGTAAGTATGAGTTTTGGTGTAAACTAATACTCTATTTGTTGTGTCACACTTAGTATACAAGTACTAGGTCCTTTAAATAGCCAAAGCACTTGCTTAACTGCCCAAAAAACGTTCTCTCCAAGTTAATATCAAGAAATGATCGGACTCCAATGATTATGGGGAGTTAAGACAACAATAAATTCGAATTGTGTAACTGCAGTGACAGAAACCGGATCGGTTTCTATGTCGACCGAATGGGTCACAGCTTTGACCATTAGCCCAGCCGGATCCGGTTGCGGGTTGCGACCGAGCGGTTGGGTTTTGCTCCTTTTGACTTTTTGCTGACTTTTCCCTTTACGCTTCGTTCTTTGCTTACGTTGATGATTTCCAAAGCCAAACTTGATCTTTCCTTGCTGTAGATGCTTCGAAATCACTACGCTTCCATATCATTGAGTCCACAAGCTTCCAATCTCAACTTCCTTCCTTTAGAATCTTCCAAATGTGCATAAAAACTTCATTTCTTCAATATTCGCAATACCTGGCTACATATACATACACAAGACGCATCTTTGCACTTTTGCAACAGTTATGAGTAAATATAGCCGAATATCATGCACAAAACTGACAATAACGCTACTAAAAACATGTTCATTTTAGACGTTATCAAATTCCCCCACACTTAAGCTCTACTCGCCCTCGAGTAGGTCAAACATTTGCAAAGATTGATTTCAATGGTCCATAACACCATGTTTCCGAAAATGTAACAATTACCATAAAAGATAATTATTATTTTGCTTATAATATGAGAAAATCTTCTAAAAATGAACCAAACACTTTAGATAACATAACTAGGATACCTCACAAATGGCTTTAATATTTCACTCAACACTCATATATTGGTGGGTATATCACTCAATGCCTAGTCATGATCAATGCTTTTTACCATAAGCTTGTACAAGTATCAAAACAAAGAAAATAAATTCATCAAAGAGGTCTTTTATTCGGGTTATAACGAGAAGGCTATGGGTTCATAATAGGTATGGATAAGGCATGGGATAGTTAATGAAATTGGTTTAAAAAAAAATAAAATCAAGTCCAAACCTCCATGGTGCTAGTCATCATACAAACCACAATCCCGAAAAATGATTATTACTCCTCTTCTCATATCGATCACCAAATATATATATATCACGTCTTAGCACATTGGCTAATCGATAACTCAAACATACTTCATCTTCCTTCATCTTCATAATAATATAGCACATTGGCTATAATTGTTATCACTTTTTTTTTTTTTTTTTTTTTTTTTTTTTTTTTTTTTTTTTTTTTTCAAACAACTCCCCCACACTTCGTATAAGCATTACCACAAAAATACAAATAAGAAGTATGCATCCTTCGTCTTTGTCGAAATGGCATACACGAATGGCAAAGTGTAACTAACTCATAATCATCAAAAACAATCCAATCATTCCAAACAACTAGCAACAAACCATTAGACTTGATAAGGGTTGGCTAAGGTTTAAAGGTGTAAAATATTTTTTTATTTTTCTGGATTTATCAAAAACGAAAAGGAATGGCTCAGAAGGTGTAACTAGGGGTATCTAGTGCTAAAAATGAGCACTAACAAAATGGGTCCATGTGGGTGGTTAACTAACCGATGTGGTCAGCTAATATATCATTAGATGTAAAAATGGAAGGCCATTTGGGTTATTCCTAAAATGCCTCTTATCACTTGAAAATATTTAGATCACTCGAAAGTGATTTTAACCGTAATGCATAACTAGTACAAGTTCTAGAATCGACATAATCACCGGCACACTCATAGCAAATATAAAACAAAAGATGTTTCATACAAAAAGAAACCTCACAAAAAAAATGTGGGAAAAAGGCTATTATGCACGCTAGAAAATGCTATCGAATCCAAAATGAATTATTTCAGTAATTTGGTTCAAATCTAAAAATTTTCAAAAACCTCATTTTACCATTGAAATCCCAAATTATGTATTTTAATTATCAATAACGTGCGAAAACCATTAGACCATCAAGGGCGAATTTCTTCTAATCACTTGCATCCAAAAGTTATCTAAAAAAAAAAAAATGCGTATCATTTTCCTATTTTCTTCCCTCCCCCATACTTAAGTTTTGCATTGTCCTCAATGTAATAAAAAATGAACTTCAAAGTAAAGAAAATGGGAAAAAGATAGTTAAAAGATACCACGGGATAAAATATGCAATAAGCACATTGGGTCATTAGCAAGCCTGTGAGTTATCCAACTCGAAATATTTGACCATCAAGAAGCTTCCAACATATCCATCCTGCAAACAAAAACTGCAACACGAAATGCACAAAAACAAACAAAACTACTAAAAACTAGATAAAACCAAAATATACCAAACATCCTAAAGAAAATCAATCAAAAAGATAGAAATAGTTTAAAACACATCATGACCATTGTTTTTGAAACCATAATTTCACGAATGACCCATAATTACTCGTCATCCTCGCTCATTTCTTCTCCTTCTTCATCATCAAACTCATCATCATCATCACTTTCGGTTACATAGTTTTCGTCTATGATTTCTGAACGAACTCTCCTCTTTTTCTTCTTACCTCCAACTCCTGATGACGATCCTCCAACTTCATAACTTGTTCCTCCAGCTTCAGGCAATCGACCATATAGGGGTATTGGATCAGGAAACGGTGCGTACCCAGGATATGGATACGGATAGGGTCCAGGATAAGAAGTGTAAGGAAAAGGATATGGTGGAACATTTGGTGGATTGTAGGGTGGCAACTCGTAATTGGCTTCTCGAGCCATGTGTTGAAAGATAGGCATCGAATAATCATTGATGTAGTTGTTCCTTAACATCATCGAATCTCTCCACACATCCCTACATTGAATCTCATCTAGATGTTGGTTCCACTCTCCCCATCCTGAATCAAAACTACTGGACGTACCCATTTGCACGTTCTCCATTGGTATATTCCCTTGCTGTTGTGGTGGTTGCTGTTGTGGTCTTGGTTCAATCCATAACCCTACGGTTCCCAATCTCCTATTCAAAGCATTACCAAAACCTTTCGCAGTCCACGATTCACTATACTTTGGCTCTCCACACTTAGCCAATTCCTCATCAACATAATACCCAAGATTCTTCGCCAATCTTGTCACAAAATGTCCTCCACAAATGTTACTGTTGCTCTTGATTCCCGGGGCTCTCCTAGACAAATATTCGGCTATCTGCCAAATGGCATTACCATCCTTAGTTTCTTCCAGCAACTTCATAATCCATAAGTCCGGTTTCTGACATTTGTCCCTGCTTCCAAATCTATTAAATGGCCCGGTCACAATCAACTTGTGAAGTATCCTCATCAACGGATTCCTGATGGTTGAAGCATTCCTCCTAGCACAAGTAGGATCTCCCACTTGATTCCAATAAGCGGGAATACTAGGGTAATCTTTTTCAAACCTCCGAAGTCTAGAAAAGTGAGTTTCAAATAATCGATGATTTACCTCATGTGGTTCATACAAACCAAGGGCTACACCAAAAGCTGGCAACGTGTAAGCATGATCCCTACCACAAAGTCTAAACCAAATACAAATCTCCGACATCAAATTCCGAACATCTACTTTTCTTTCAAAATACATGGTTGAGAAGAATTCCATACACTATTCTCGGTAGACTTCTTCATTAACACTGAATGCTCTTTCCCATGACAAATCATTGAACGAATCTCCATCCCCTGGATATACATAAGACGTTCGCATCATCCTTCTTAACTCATCTTCACACTCACATTCGTTAAATAAATCCCAATCAATCACCCTTGGAACTAAACATTGCCTATGTTGTAACTTCGACAATCTTTCTCGAAAAGCATGTTTCTCTCCATCGGTGAGATTTTTGAATTTTAAATTAGCATTTGCTTCCTTCTTCACACTATACTTAACCTTCTTCTTCTCGTTTCTTTCACAAAACTTCGTAACAAGCGGGTTAATTGGAATTTCCTCCCCACTCGAGCTTCCTACAATAATTCTCTGTAGAAATCACAAAAATAAGATCATATAAGAGTGTTAGAACAAACAAGAAGGTTAGAGAACCCTCTAATATACATTTCAAAATTTCACAAAAAAAATCCTCTCAGAAACCGCAACCGGATTCGGTTGGATCACCAACCGAATCGGTTTCCTACTGACATCAGGCAACAACCGTTCGGTTGCCATGCGCAACCGAATCGGTTGTGCAGACTGCATAAGGTATTTCACCTTCAAATCCTCAACATCTCGAATTTCTAACGCTCAAACTACTCTTAGATCGCATTCTATCATCCTCAATGATTTCCCACATCCTAGAATTACTCTATCTTGCTTCCAAATCATCAAACATCTAACATCTAAGAACTCATCTCATCATTCTTAAAAATCAAACATATCATTCATCAAAATGAATCACTAATTGTAACTTATCTCATTCCATAAACATAACCCAATTAATTCCGAAAAATCTTATCATCTAAAATCCATTTTATGGTGAATCAATCAATCAATCTTTTGTTGTAATGCACTCCTATATCAATCACTCACTCAATCCTAAAATATTACCACTTAATTCGAATTATAACAAAAACCCCCAAATTGGTGACCTAAAATCTAATTCGAATCAAATGTTCTAATAAAACCTTAATTGAGTAAATTGAATGTAAATGCTTACTTGCTTGGGTGCCATGATGTTATCCTACAATTCAAACAACTTCCAATCTGCTCTCTTGGATGAATTTTTGCAAAACCCACCTGGAAAATTAGTGTGTGTGTGTGTTTTTGGAAAAATGAAATTTTTATATTTTTGGAGCAACCGGTTCAGTCAAAGACACAACCGATTCGGTATGCTTTTTGCCAAATTTGCTTTTTTACTTGTTTAACATGTTACTTAGGCATTTACCCTCCAAGCAACATATTTTTACTCAAAAAATTCCTGCTAAAAATTCACACAACATTTATTCACCAAATGAAATTTTGAACAATCATTCAATCCAAAAAAAACTAAACTCATCATATAAATGAACTAATCCAAACTCAACTCAAACTCATAGTCATAATGTATTAAAACCAAATTACCTCAATCATAACATGAAAAATAAATAAATAAGAAACAAAAATCCTAATGCATCAAATCAAAACAAAACAAAATAGATCATGAAATTCAAGCAAATGATTGCTTGTTATTACGGTCTTTGCCTTTCCTCAAAATTCCTCAAAATATTCTTGCCTAAGAATATCCTCGCTTTGAAATTTTCCGGTCAACTCACGGAATGTTTCAAAAGTTTTAAATTTCCTCATAAATCTTCGTCCATCTGGGCATAATATATCAAACTTAACATGCCATGCCCCATCTCCGGTTTGTCTCTTGTAAGTCCCCAATCCTTCGGGTTTCCACTCCAAATTCTTAAGTTGCACCGGTAAAGATCCTAAAAAGTCGGTCAACTTCTTGTAAACCAATATGTTTTTGAATGGGTTATAGAAAGCTTCTATCGCGAATGCACGTTCCATTTCGTCCTCTATATCGAAATAAGGTGGAGTTAAAGGTCCGTACATTGGATTACCGTGGACATCACGTCCCACTTCAAAACAAGTTAAATCATCATTTGCATCCATCCATTCCAAATCTTCCATACCTTCCAAAATTGGTCCTCTTGGTCTTGGGTAGTATGTTTGCCTCGAAATTCCATCGTCAATAGTCATGGTGCCTCTTCCCATGTCTATAATTGCTCCACAAGTTCGTAAAAATGGCCTCCCCAACAATAACGGTAAACTCTTGTCCACCGGAATATCCAAGACAAGAAAATCTGCCAAATACGGTTGGTAGCCAATTTGCACTCTTACATTCTTAACTTCTCCCATTGCCTTTGCTTGAGTGTTATCCGCCATAGTGAGTTTAGAATGATTAGGTTGCGGATTACTTAGTCCCAAAGTTTTGAACAATGGATACGGCATCACGTTAACACTCGACCCCGTATCAGCTAAAGCATAAACTGGTGTAGTTCCATTTACTTTGATTGGCAACACAAAATTACCTGGATCCTTTTCTTTCCTTGGCATGCCTTTAAACAGAATTCGATCTCGATCCTCATCCGTGAGATTCTTATCTTCCAACCTAGCCCTCGCTAGCATCAATGCATCCAACTTCTTTCGATAAAGCACATAATCTTGGAGAACTTCAATAACCGGTTTCTTTTCATTGAGCTCTAGAAATTTTTGTTCTAGATTCTCTAAGATAGCTTCTTTTTGGCTTTCTGTTAAGGGTTTGATAGTAGTAGTAGGTGACAATGGTGTGTAATCATTTTTGGTGGTGGAGGTTGTTGTTGGGGTTAATTTATTTGATGATGGTTTCTTTCGGTTTGCTTTCCCCATTTTCACCACTTCCACATTTTTCTCCTCCATATTTGCACAAACTTCCACTAGCATCTCGTTGATCCCTTTTCCTTCTTCCAACTCGGTTATGTTAATCCGCATTTCTCCCATACCAAAATCTACTTGACACTTAGTTGTGACAAGAAAATCTCTACCAAAACAAACATTTGGCTCATCCGCATTACCTTACTCTAGAACAACAAAATCAGTTTCAAACATATGCCCATGAATATTGACCTTCAGATTTTTGACCATCTTTCTCCCATATGCCTCATAGTCCATACGAACATGACCGATTTCGTCAAGAACCTCTTCCAAGATATAATTCTCTCCATACGGCATATTAAGCTGTGCATCCCAAGCACGTACTCCTTCCACTTCACAAGGTGTTCCAAATCTCATCATCGGTGAATCATACACCGTTGATGGTGCTTGTGTAAACACTACCACTCTTTTGTTTTTGGGTAGTTGAACCTTGTTTTCACATACTTCTTCCATATCACATGTGTCAATTCCCAATTCTTTCTTGCTTTCCTCCAGAATTCCACCAATCTTTTCTAATGAACTTCCCGTATCCTTGAACATGTCATCCAAAGTACGAAGGTATTCCGAGATTCCGCTCAAACTATCCATGTTACTAGACAACTTAACAAAGCAAAACAAAACAAATCCCGAATGATTAGCGTTAAAGTTAGTAAAACAAGAACAAACTATAAAAAACATATAATAAACAACTAAGACATCTAACAAAATTAAGAAATCAAATAAAAACTCAAAACCTCAAAATGATAAAACTCGGCACAGAAACTCCAACCGGATTCGGTTGGATCACCAACCGAATCGGTTGGTTGAAAAATTCTAGGACAGAAACACGAACCGGATCAGGTTGCGGGTTGCGACCGATCGGTTTGATTGAAATTTTTTTTTTTTTTTTTTTTTTTTTTAAAACAAATTTAATAATAATTAAAACAAATTAATGTCATTAAGGATGTACTAACTCTAGTTAATTAAATAAAACTCTTAATAAACTAATAATTAAATAACTCATTAAATCTAATTAAAACCAAAATTAAAACTAAAACTAAAACTAAATAAACTACTAATAAATCTATCATGAAATAAACTATAACTGAAAATAAGATACTCTTAACCATTACCATCAATTATAAAATAAAAATAAATAAAACTAGATTAATTAAATAACAAATGTAAAGAAACGAAAAATAAATAAAGACAATAAATCTAAGAACTGATTAAACCACACAATTACTCTAGAAATCAAAACACAATAAACTAAAAAGATAGATATAAAATTCGAACCAAAGAAAATTTTCACAGAATGTCTAACCGGATTCGGTTGGCTAACCAACCGAATCGGTTAGTTTGTAACAAAACTTTTTTTTTTTTTTTTTTTTTACTAATTTCAAAGAAAATTACAGAAAAATCCCCGTATAACCTTTTAACACATACGAGCAAGTTTTAAAATTACAGAAAAATCCCCGTATAACCTTTTAAAATTACAGAAAAATCGGCGCCAAAAACTTGATGTGCTCCGGTTGGTGCAAGTTTTAAAAATTTATAATCACGAATTAACCGTATAACCTTTTAACACATACGAGCAAGTATACTCGTCCGCAATAGCAAAGTTTGGTAAGTCGAGATCGTCCCAAGGGATTTTTGTTTTGAAATAGATTTTATTAAAAAAAAGGTTTCTAACAAGAAAGCTTGTCAAGGCTCCCTCGAATAAGTGTTCTAGTGAAAATACGAATCAAGAATAAAAATATATACTTGTGTGAAGTCTCATAATCAACCATAGATAATGTTCATAAAGGTTTGGTGTATACTCTTAGTATGATGCACAAATCATAAGCAAATGATTCCCCAACCATGGTATTTGTTTGTAAAAATCATTCTAAGAACAAAAACATTTAGGTAATCCTTTCGGTCCTTATCCCAATGATTATCCTATAAAAGTTCCATTTGTTTGCAACATGTTCTCATTAAATTTGTTCTTACGAATCTTTCGACCCTTCGTGATGAAAACGCTCCTAGTCTTGTTTTAATAAGCAAAACATGGTGGATGTCAATCACCATATCCCCATACTAGTTTGTCACAACACTTTTTGAAATAAAACACAAGAGAAATCCTTTCGGTCCTTTTTCTTAAAACATGTTTTATTGACAAATCAATCCAAGACTAGTATTTTTCCAACAAACTCATTTAAACAAGATCATATATACATGCATCACATTTTGAGAACATTATTATGATTAATCACATTTCAACACACAAGTATATCACAAACTACTCCATGAAAACAATCATATCTAAACACAAGTCATAACAAAGTAATTCAAACAATTCAAGAGAATAGATTTCCATAACAAAGTTCATAGAATACCTAATCTTTTGTGATTACAAGAATTAGAAATCGTGGAATGTAGCAACCACGCGCCTCCAATCACCTAGGATCACCGCACAACTCCAAACTACCGAAACAATGGACAAGAATGGTTCCTTCCTTGCTTCTGGACGTTTTCCAGTAACTACTAAGCTTTTGGGTTGAGATAAATGGGTAAGTATGAGTTTTGGTGTAAACTAATACTCTATTTGTTGTGTCACACTTAGTATACAAGTACTAGGTCCTTTAAATAGCCAAAGCACTTGCTTAACTGCCCAAAAAACGTTCTCTCCAAGTTAATATCAAGAAATGATCGGACTCCAATGATTATGGGGAGTTAAGACAACAATAAATGCGAATTGTGTAACTGCAGTGACAGAAACCGGATCGGTTTCTATGTCGACCGAATCGGTCACAGCTTTGACCATTAGCCCAGCCGGATCCGGTTGCGGGTTGCGACCGAGCGGTTGGGTTTTGCTCCTTTTGACTTTTTGCTGACTTTTCCCTTTACGCTTCGTTCTTTGCTTACGTTGATGATTTCCAAAGCCAAACTTGATCTTTCCTTGCTGTAGATGCTTCGAAATCACTACGCTTCCATATCATTGAGTCCACAAGCTTCCAATCTCAACTTCCTTCCTTTAGAATCTTCCAAATGTGCATAAAAACTTCATTTCTTCAATATTCGCAATACCTGGCTACATATACATACACAAGACGCATCTTTGCACTTTTGCAACAGTTATGAGTAAATATAGCCGAATATCATGCACAAAACTGACAATAACGCTACTAAAAACATGTTCATTTTAGACGTTATCAAACTCCCAAATCAAAATTATCAAAGATTACTTAAACTGATAATTGCTGATATTCCGGATACCTAAGTTTACACCAGCCGGATCCTTCATCCAAGGGATCCGTGGGAACCGGCACATCAGAAGACAATTTAAGTAAAAATGATCAATGTGGACTTCTAGTCATCACTTTACTCTCTCAAACTCAAGAACATAAAACCCAAATTACTGTTCACAGGAGTTAATTCATCATCTCTTCAAAGGAAACAACCACTTGTGTAAGTTTGATCTTCACTACATTGTTATTTCCATTCTTCGATTCCTAGGAGTACAATTTTCATCTTTAGAAATTGAGCTCAAATAGGTTTATCACAATTTGTTATCACGTTGTTTTCTAAGATAAACTAAATCAAATAATCAACATTGTTAATACAAATTAAACTCATTTTTTGAATTCAATGAATATGTATTGAGCAAAATTGTGATGAATCCCATTAGGTTACTATTCACACAATTAACACCACATTGTGGTTTTGATGTTTAGGACCAATCATGCCTAGCAATAGACAACAAGATTACCAAGACACCGCACATTACATTCCCATATATCATCGAAAGGATGGGTTGAGCCCGGATGATCGAAAAATCTTCAAGATGTTGGAAAAGAGTTTTTTCCACGAAGGACGAGTAGTTGAACCCTCATTCACCAACAACACCGACATTCCCCAAGTCTTCGCGGCAATCAACTTTCATTGTCTCTTGAGCATAAATGAACAAATTTATCCGGTGTTTGTTTTAGAGTTTTATAAAAGCATAAGGATCATTCGAAATGATGATGGAACCATTTCGATAGCTTTTACCATCAATGAGCACAAGTTCACCTTCACTCTTGAAGAGTTTGCTAGGATTCTTGGTATCCCTTTTCAAGGAGTTTGTATGTACTCAAATGAATGGTCTTTGGCCGATATTCATGACATGGTAGATCATCATGAGGTATATTTCACACCCATCCCGGAAGCGGCTATGATTAGAGATACCGTCTTCATGGAAACAGCATCTCCGTCAAGAGTCACTTTAAACTCCAAGGTGATCTATAGAGATCCGTTTCAAATGGAGCTTTCGGAAATGTTCCCATTATACAAGAAATGGGAACTAGTGCTAAGGGAGAACGTCCTTTGCTTGGGAGGAAATAAGGATCATCCTAATGCTTGCCTAAGCTTCATGATCTATTGCCTTGTAACGGGCACTCATTTCAACCTCGCCTATTACATGGTGAAACGAATGGCAAGTGTGAAAAGGATGGACAAGATGGTACTCCCCTATGCCATGATTTTGACTCGCCTAGCAAACTTCGTCTTTGCTATAGATGATTCTCCTTACTCCTATGACCACACCTTTTGCAACAAGGTTATGGTACCCTTATCCGATGGAAAGACCACAAGGATTATGGTTGATGGCAAGAGACCTCACCCACCAACGGATTCATCGGACGAAAGAGAAAGAGAAGGAGAAGGAGAAGGAAGCAACCCCTTTGGCAATGTCCATCTCGACCCTTAGCATACATTGACCAACTACCGGAGTCCCGAGCCCTTCACAAGAATTCCAACAAACAAAGGGCTTATTATAGTGTTTTGCTAACTTCCTCATGAAGAAGAAGAAGTAGGGATGGAGGGGTTAAGAGTGAAGAGTGGAGGCGATAGAGATAGAGATGAATATGGATATGGAGGTTGAATGGAAGGAAGGTAAGGTCTTAGACCTTAATTTGTGAACAATTTATGAACAATGGTCTGTAAACAATCTAAACAATATTTATGTAGTTTAGGATGTAGCTCGTAGAAGATGGCATAACTTAGACTAAAACATTCTAACTTAGGAACCGGAAAAATGAGAATTTTACGACAACTTGATCTCAATCAAGTAGTCGGTCCCACTCATTTTGCTTACATTCTAGTCGTCCTTACTTACTATACATTATATTTGTTGCTTGCATATGTTTATTGAATGTAGAAATGATTAGGATAAGTATTTGCTAAAGAGTGCAAAAACTGCACATTTGCTGAGAAGCTACTAGTCAGCAGTAGCCGGATCCCTCAGATGAGGGAACCATGGGATCCAGGCAAACAGAAATGCAGTTGCAGACCTTTATAAATCATACCATTACCCTATATCATATCACACTAGCTAAACATGATACTTTAGGACCACTCAAGTCTTCCTCAAACTGAGTAGGTCTCACATTCACTCATAGCTAACATAGGATCACACACTAGGTATTTTTGATTTATCAATTCACCTAAACTCACCATATTTCCGCTCCAATGCTCACACATTGTTCCTCACATCTCACAACACTTAGGTTGATATTTCTCTCAATTTTAGAAAATTGATTTTAGTCATCCTTACCTCAAAAAAGGCTTAACACTAGTTTTTCCTTTATTTTTATTTTTTAGAAATTTTCCAAATTTTTCTTAAGCCACCATCTGATCTCTAGGATCAATTGTCCTCATTTGTCATCCTCAAATCAGTAGTATCATCCTTAAATACTTAGTTGCACTCTCAAAAAGTCCATTTTTCTACCAAAAACCATCATTAGGTATCTTCACTCCTTGTAGTTGGACAATTAAAGTCACATACCATTTAAGACACCTGAGAGAAGTCAAACCCTTAAGATTTATAGGTACTAGACCTTAAAGAAACATAATCACCTCACCACTATGCTGTCTGACAGACGGATCCCTGGTTTATAACTAGACAGATCCCTAGTGAGAGGGAACTGTGGGACCCGTGTCTTCAGAACAGCTTGTGATCAGCTTTTCTTCCAAATTCAAACTCTCTTTTGTAATCTAAACACTTTTACTTATCATTTAATGACTCCCTAGAATATAACTACACCATAGTTGACCTTAGTGCATGCCAAAATTGTTAGTGGTCAAGAATTTAATTCATTAACTCAACTTCATCCTTTATAAACCAAGCACTCTTAGGAGCTTAAGCCACTATTCATACCATAATCCAAAAATCAGTAGTTAAGACTTCTATTACACCCTCTCCTTCACTATGACTAAATCTTCTAGCAAGAACTCTTCAACCAAAGATTCATCCAAAGAGAATTCTCATATGGTCCATGAGATATCATCCACCGAGTCATCACCCGTAAGAAGTCCAAACGCTAGAATCCCCCTCAACAAACTCAATCAACACTAGCTAAAAGAACCGCTAGAATTAGCATTCTACCTTTTGAGTTGGAAAAGGCTTATCAAGCACTAAACCAAACGCACCTAGATCTAGTAAAACACCAAAGCCTTCATTTCTAGAACCTAGACTACATTCATTTACCGAACCTCTTTCTCATCCAAATCTCTACTCATTGGAAGTGTCACCACCAAGGAATTCCCATTCACCAACCTTCTCGCTAAATAGGGAACCACCTTCATCACCAAATGGTCCATCTTTGGAGACAAGGAATCACCAAAGATCTAACCATATAGAGAACTTTCCATCACCACCACCAACTCGTGCATCATCACCCTCATTTTTAGTGGAACCACATCCTACGTTGCTTAACACACCTCCACCTTCTTTTGTGGAGCCTCCTCAAAACATCCCACCTCCTCCGGTTCCTAGCCATGACAATAATTGCTCTAATTGTCAAATAACCCAAGGACTTGTTCAAGAAGTACAAAATGAGTTGCATTTCATGTTTAATCATCTCCTTGAACGATTGGACCAAATCAACAAGTCCACTCATCCTTAGATTTCAAGTGTAGAATCCCATATCCGGACTCAACTAGGGTATGAGTAACATTGATTGATTGAATGCACAACTGAATGATAATAACAATCAACATTACTAATAAGGTTTTCTTTATTGAATAGAATATAAAAACTACTATTACTAATACTATAACTACTACACGCTCTATGCGTTAATTAGACTCTCATTGGGAGATGTCTACTATGAAATGAAATGAAAGAATGAATGTAACCTAGACACCTACCCTCTTTATATAATAGAGGGAGGTTACACCAAAACCCTAATCTTAGCTTACTAGTAAAGCTAAGCTAACTATTACATAATAAGCCCTCATTGTTTCTTCTTTCTTCATTTTTCCTCGTGGTTTTGTATTCTTCAAATCGACAATTCCTAACAATCTTCCCCTAAACTGGAATTTGACTAGGTTAAGTTCCAGTTTCTTGATATTACAAAAAAAACATGTATAAAGAAACAATGCTAAATCATGTCATCACAATAATAAGCTGCACACTATGAATCTTCTTCCCCTTTTTCAAATAGGGGACTTGTTCAACTCGTAGACGCTTCCCCTCAAGTGATGCATGTAGATGGTAAGTATATAAACAATAAGCTTCCCCTTAAAACTATACTAACCATCTTCATGAATCTTGGACTTTAATTGGCTTGAAATAGAAGGTATCAATGAAATCCAAGTGCAAGAGCATCCTCCTCTCTCATGTAACCTAGATCGATAACTTCGGCGATCTACCTCAAACCTTATTGATATCGGCAAAAAGGTTGAACTTGTTACACAATCGATTCAAAAGCTAATGCATCCAAGGTCTTCACAATATCCTTATCTGATTTAAGGCGAACAAGAAATGTTTAGTACACCTCAGTTATCTGTGTGGTCCCGGCCATCACACAACATAACTGCCCATTTATCCCTCCCAGATCAAATGAAAATATAATAATGTATGTGGTCCCAGCCATCACATCACATCATTATGTTATGTTCTAAACGACTTATAAACACCAAACCAAATGAATAAAAGTACCCAAGCCATAAGCATCACATCGTCCAAGATCCAAGGGCGTCTTCGGACCTAGAAAACAATACCAGCATGAACCGAACAAACAGCAGAAACCGAAGCTACCAGCAGGAATACACTTTTTTTTTTACTAAACAAAAGAAATAAAACGCAACAACAGAAAAATCAAATCAGCAACAGCATCAAAATAGTCTACCAGTTATAATCGAGAACCAGTAGAAACACCAAAGCATGCGTCTTATATCCTGTACTATCCATGTGACTCCAAACTTAGATGATGCACTAGCAAATGTGAGCATTAAGCACCTTTTCTATAGATCTCGCCCTTCACTAACACTAAGCACTACAACGTAACTCCTTAAAGTGATAGCAAATCCGAGCATTAAGTACCTTTTATAGATTTCACCCCTTCACTAGAATCATCAAGTCTACATCATTAACGTACGAACAAGTTATCTCCAAAGTGCCACACCCACTTTGAGATATGATAAGACACGCACCTGATCAACCAGTAGGAACTCCCGAACAACCAGCAGGAACCGACTAATCAAACAGCAGGAATCGACCAGTAGGGACCAAATAATAACCAGCAAGAATCGAAACTACCAGCAGAAACCGATTAGTGGAAACCAATACTACCAGCAGGAACCAAATAAGCAACCAGCAGGAACCAGCCAGTAGTAATAAACCAATAGAAACGAATCAAAATATGCAGCCAGTAGGAACACCAAATCAAGCCGAAAATAAGTTAATTACTAGGGTTCATCGTTGAATAAAAATTCAACTCACCAAGACTAGTAAAACATTAGAAGACCAACTATCAAGACCAGAATAATCATGTACAACAACCGATCATGAATAGTATAAAATTATGATGACCAAAAGTAAGTTCCCACGCTGCCATAAATCAACCATGAAAAGACCAGTACCAGAACTAACCATCCCATCCAAGCATGAAATAATGAAATACCACTGACCATTTTGTACAATATTTAGGACCAGCATCAATGAATAAAGTGAATCAGTAGGAACACCATGGGGACTAGCATAAAACAATACCACCAGCAGATACACATTCAATAAAATAAACCAAATAGTATCCCACGTGTGAACAAGCATGATCCAAATCAGAACATGTCAACTGATTGTATACAACCATAACCTTGGACGAATTAAAAAAAATACAATCTATGACGTCCAATCACTTATACGATCAGCAGAATCAAACGAGTCCCACACGAGAACCATCAGCAGCAACCAAAAAAACATACCCACGTGACCCCACATCAGATATTTAAAACATATTAATTCCTACTGCTATAATCCCTCGTGACCAATGTATTTGACCAATCAAAAAGCAATCAAGAGAGGACGGTGACCTCACCGACATTGAGAATACAAGGACCAATCATATTCACGAGAACACCATAACAAACATGCACTTCATAACACTGAATTCGTCCCACATAGTGACAATATCAGTAGCAACGATTCAATTAATAACCCATGTGATTTAAACGAAAATAATAATAGCCAAGCATATCTCGTGAGAAAGGAATTACCAGTACAACGAATATGAAATCGTTTGAAAGTCAACCACATGTGTGCATCAACGCTTGAAAATTAAATATTCCAATGAACCACGTGACGTCAATGAAACGAATTAAAGAATATTTGAACCTGTATATCATGAGGCCCATCGAATATTCCGCTTCATCAATTCAGTAGAAATAATAAAAACACTTTTCACCATCAAACCGAGTCCCACATCTGCTGTTTCAATCAGTACCTTTCGTCTGGTGCCTCTTTATTTTTCAGATTTGCTGCAATAGATAAATTAGGGTATAAACCCTAATTAGAGAAAAACCTTATAAAACCTAGATCGAGAGCCATGAGGCTCTGATACCAATTGTAGAATCCCATATCCAGACTCAACTAGGGTATGAGTAACATTGATTGATTGAATGCACAGCGGAATGATAATAACAATCAACATTACTAATAAGGTTTTCTTTATTGAATAGAATATAAAAACTACTACTACTAATACTATAACTACTACACGCTCTATGCGTTAATTAGACTCTCATTGGGAGATGTCTACTATGAAATGAAATGAAAGTGTTAATACAAATATCGTCATTAAACGTTATTTATATTTTTGATCTTTGCCTAAGTTTTGTTAACGACAAAAGTAAATTTAATTTATAAAAGCTTAAAGCTTGTCAAGTTTATTAGATATTAAAACAAGCTTTCTCAAACAATATATTCATCATTCAAGCATTTACATTTATGATTAGTAACATCTTGATATGACTCTTCGAAATTCGAAAATATTTAATTTAAATGAAAACAGCAATTGTTTTGAATCCGTTTCTAGTTTTTATATTTATTGCAAATTACTGCTATAAACATAATTGTGAAAGTAAAGTAAAGTATCATCTGTAGAGGGTTACTCTCAGATTAATTGCGTATCTCGCACATCATCAATATCATAATCATCATCATCAAAAATATAAGATAAGTTATTTCTTTTGGAATAATCATTACAACTAACAATAATAGTAAGGCGACACGTAAGTTAGTTAGTTACAATGAGTATGGGATCAACTCAGACCTATACCCTAAGATGTTAACCATAGTCTCGGAGTACCGAGAGCTAGATCCAAAATATTCCAAAAAGAGATTAATCCCAAATATGGGATTAAATAGATAACGTCGTTTAGACTTTTTATTTCTCCGTGGTCTGCTTTCCATGACTAACTTT